>CM031244.1:690196088-690536088 GCA_018340775.1 Taxus wallichiana var. yunnanensis | reverse complement strand
ACGACATTATTTCACACAAAAGAAAAAACAAATACATGGATTTAGAGATGTATTGTAGTTCTCGGTAATAGGTTCACTCTTCGGGTGACTACCGACATCACTCCGACTTCACATGTTACATATTTTTTTCAGATCTAATGTGTTTATGAGATTGTGTAGATAGCTAAGGTTTTTTTAATTTACACAAATGTGATCGAACCCTAACAAATAAATAGGAACAAAAATAACGTATAGAAGAGAATATCCTCCAATCTAGAAAAGACCAAATCTTGAAAATTAGTGTAGTCACAGGCACCCATAATAGTCACTAGTACATGGGTAACTTATGTCCTCCTATAGGAACTTTCTGAGTTCCGAGCCCTTACCCAACCATTTAAACATTTTTCTAGCCATATCCATCACTCACATAGTCACAATCACTTCCAGATAAGTCTCTATCTCCTTTACATTTTCCTAGGGTTAATAAATTTTAGAGTCTTGTGAATTGGATATTGTTGTATGTATTTACGAATATAATTTGTTACAACATTTACTCTCAACTAATATTTAATTCAAATTAAATTAAATCATTTGGTGAACCCCACTCTTTAATCAAACTCCTTACCCCTGGTATACATATCGTTCATGGTTACAAAATGGTACCCATCGCTAGATCATCCTAAGAAATTTATGAACATTCATCCAATTTTTTTCCCACATCTACATAAAATCTAAATTTTATTTTATCTCATCAAAAATAATCAATATCAACCTCATGTCATCAAGCACATCCTTTTATTCCAAACATCTAATCCTAATGAACTCCCATGTTTTGACTATTGCTTTGTATCCACCATTCTAAAACTTGATGAATATTCTCTCCCACAAATTATAGACATGAATGTTGCTCCATCCTCTCCTCCATATACTATGGTAAACTACAACACTAATATATATTATTTACATGAAGATGATCTTTTTACTAAACTTCTTGCTATGAAAATATGGATTATAGTGATTATGATTATGATACTCGATGATGCACATGTTAATGACGACGTTCTTACATTAATATTGTTAAATTTGAATCTATACCTCATATTTATTCTTCTTTTGACTTTGTTTCCAATTATTTGCATATTGAAACCAATACTAATCCTATTACATCTCCTGTCATTCATGATGATCATACACCAATTTAATTTTCATATACTACAGTTCTAGAGCCTCCACATATATCCTCTTCTACCACACCTATTCCCTCCCTAAGTACCTATGATCACTCATAATGCAACAACTCAACCCCTCAATGTACCTCTCACTTCCTAAAGCATTCCTCACCCTATCTATCCTTTCATGTCATGCATGTTTATGGTGATTTGAAAAAAATCTATATTATTTCGTTAGAGATAAAAGAATATTATGATTTTATCAACAAGAATACCCTTCACAAAAATCCCATCCCTAAGAAAATTAAGAATTACATTTTTCCTAAGGATTTCACTATGTGTACTTTATCATGTTTGAAATCATAGTAAATCCTTACATACATCTTGAATCTTATTGATTATCCATGGTTTTGTATTCCAATGATAGGTTGTTACTAAAATCCTTTTGTCATAGTATTGTTGATATTACTCTACGGTTGTATTATCATTTACCTAGTGCATCTATTTGCACTTACTATGATATGGAGGATGCATTACTTATACATTTAACTTATAATAATGGGCCTAAAGTTAGATATAAATGCTTAAATTCCTTGAATTAAGGAAAGACATTACCAATTCATGATTAGATTTTATGCTTTAATTTTTGCATGCACCTTTTTACTTTTTCATCCTATTGATCTAGAAATGCAATATATGTTTTTACATGGCCTAATTTAGCCTTTAAATGAAAATTTGTTATATGATACATGTGGTTTCTTTACTACCCTCCCACCTATTCTAACCCCTTCATGGTCAACATATACTCCTCCACATAAGTGTCCCCCTCCCCACCAGCCCATCAACATCCATCTAGATATTCCCTACCTCCCACCCATAGACAATTATACTTCTCATATGCTAATTGACTACATGACATATGATGCACTTTAATTGATGAGAAGTTGATTTGTTTACCTTCAAACCAACATCAAATCCTGTCAATAGCTACACTATCATTTTTTCCACACCTTTTACAATTTCTACCTCATTAATGACTACCATTACAATGATTGTTATCATCTTCATGATATACTCCAATAGTTAGAAGATAGGGGTGTCATTTCCTTCCTCATCTGCTCTCATAATCACACACACACACTCTCCCCCTCTTCGACATAAGTGACCCTAGATAATTATTATCTTCTCTTAATCACCACCTCCTAAGATCATTATTCATTCCCTTCCTAAGGTCATTGTTCATCAACATCCTCCAGTTGTGATGCCTCCTTCAGCATCACATTAACCTACCTCTATTATTATTACAACATGATGGATTCCTAAATAGCCTAGTTCCACATCTCTCACCATCACACTTTGTACATCTCGCCATGGTTTCCTCAAAGATCTAATTTTGTATATGCACATGATCCCACATGATCCTAATGTGTAACCCCATTCTCTTAACCTATGGTATATGATCCTCATCTCCATATCATTATCCAAAGACACACTCATGTTCTTGTTGATGTAAAATCATAGCACCCCCCAAACAGACCTCATATTTAAGTGGGGCATCTTATGTGACTGCATAACATGGGACCATCTCTCAAGCTATGGGACTTGTGGACTTGAGATGGCCCTCTTGAGAAATATAGCTTATTCTTCCCGATCCTAATAACTAAACTAATCCTAATGCGAAATGACATCTAACTACACCTATCCTAACAATGCGAAGGAGACAAGGAGAGAGAAAGTGTATAAAGAGGGAAATCCTACACTAATGAGGTGATAGCACAAAGAAAAGGGGAGTGTTGGTCACAATCTCAGCTACTTGAAATGGAGAGAGGTGAGGAAAGGGGAGGGTGGACAAGATGCACCACATACCAGTAGATAAAATTCACACACAACACAACTTTAACACATTAAATATGGATCCCAAAACCTATAATAGACATCAAAAGTATCCACAATATACCCTACAATGATGAGAGGTGAGAAGAGACAATAAAATAAGCAAAGGTTGGACAAAATGCATCATGAAACAAATTTTATTGCTCCAAGAGTTCAAAGGATACACCATCGGTGGGCAAGGGGCAAGAGAATGCCATTAAAAAGTAATGGGAGCAGGCTTAAGCTCCAAATTTGACCCTAGGGAAGAATGAGAGGGGTAGGAGAGAAAGGATGAAAAACCTTTTGAAATATTACCCTCCTTTACAATATATAGAAGAATAAGATAAGGAGAGAGGAAAAATTGAATACTGCTTCAACCACCCCTATAATGCATTGAATCCACCTACTCCAAGCACTCCAAAATGCATTCAAATCCACCTCTAACAATGATGGGATTCACTACAAGACCCATGCCTCCATGTCATGTTCCTTGCTAGGCAAGAAAGGAGTCCACTCTTCATCATGGTGATAGTTGAGAGACTTAACAGCCTCAAAAATGGTAGACCGGATCATTAATGGTGGAAGGTGAGTAGAATTCACTAGGATCTTTCGAAAATGTCCCCTCCCACTCAAATATGAGTTTATAATAGAAATATATGGCTTCTTGAAGGTTCTTCAGGATTGGAGTCTATTCAAACAAGATCCACGTGGTGGCCCCGCCGCCGTAAGATTTTGCTACCTCTTTTCACTCCTAAATTTGTGCCAAAGAGACACATGGCATTGTCTTCGGGCATTCTCTATTTTTTTTTGTTCTTCCTAAGCCCCTCCTATTCATGGAGACACTATGCCTAACCCGAGACACGTAGGGGGTTAGCGCTTATTTGAAAACCCTAATTAGACCTAACCTTTGGAGGTACATCAATTGGACATGTGGAGGCTTCCACTTTGGCTCTTCTATACGTAGCCAATTCGGGCCTACTTTCTTTCTCGGTCCCTAACTACGTGGTAGGATGAGACTCATTTGGGGACCACCTTTGGATTCGACCCTTGAAGGTGTGTCGATTTTACACATGGCTCCCTTCATGGATTTGTTGCTTTTCTTTGACCTTTCAATGGCCGATGCAATTTTTTTGGGCTCTAACCATGTGGAAGGCTAGCACTCATTTAGGAACCATGTTTGGACCTGACCTCTTGAGATGTGCCACTTAGACACATGGGGGCCTCTGCTGGCTCATCTATGGTTAGCCGATTTGGGCCTGTTCTACCCCCTTTTTTACTCTGACCATGTGGCGAGCCCGTACTCATTTGGGAACCCTCTCTTGATTCTTCCTTTAAATTTATGTGGAGATTACACATGGAGGCCTGCTGGCGCTTGGAATTTTCAACAATTGGCTCTATCATTGAGACTTTGGACACATGGAAGGCCTACACACATTTGGGGTCCGCATTTTGATGTTCTTTTTTGAATTGCGTCAAGGTGACACATGGCACCTTCTGCAACTCCATTACTTTTCCTGAGTTGACTCACATGTGAAGACCAAAAACTTCAATCACTTTCTTCAATCTTCTCCTGTGAGCCCCTGGTCTCCTTTAACATTTTCTGGCGTCATCACTGACCTTTCTCCTCCATTTTCGAGCCCGCCTGCCCCTCAAATTTGGGATCATTTGTGATCTGTAGGACTAATCGACCCTTTGATTATCTCTGTGCACTGATCGTGTTTGATGAATTTTGTCGGGGGATAAAATTGGGATAATAGCTCTCAAGATTCACACATGGTGTGAGGAAATAGTTAACGTTAGTGCGAGAATCCCAACACCGTGAATGGTCTGGGTGTGATGTGGGGAGTTTGGTGTGATTGCACAACATGGGACCATCTCACAAATAGTGGGGCTTGCAAAACTTGAGATTGAACTCTAGAGAAAGTTGGTTCTTTCTTCCTAATATACCGCCACAAGCTACTCCACCTGCATGGGCATAACCTATTCTATCGTAATCTAATCATTCTAAGAGTATGTAGAGAGAGAGAGACAGAGTGGAAGAGCCTATACTAAGCGGTGATACATCAGAAAAGGGAGTGGTTGATCACAAATCCAACTACCTGAAGTGGAGAGAGGTGACTAGAGGAGAAGGTGGACAAGATTCACCACGGACCAGAGATAGTTTTCGAAAAGACACCCCTTCAAAATCCATTAAGCACAGCTCCCAAAACCTACAGCAACATCAAAGTATGTACAGTATACCTGGAAAGGATGAGAGGTAAGAAGAGAAAACAAAATAAGTCAAGGATAGATAGATGCATCATGAAACATATTTTATTACTCCAAAATGTTAAACGGTACAACATCGGTGTGTACGAGGTAAGAAAATTCCATTATAGATCCATGGGAGGAGGCTTAGACTTTGCATTATACCCTAACGAAGAAAGAGAGAGGGGAGCAAAGGAGAAACAATGACCAACCACTTGAATATGCCCCTTCATTATAATATATAAGAAGAACAAGAGAGAGAGGAAGGAAGAATTTGAATCCTACTTCAACCACCTTGAGATATGCATTCAATCCTACTTTGAAATCTCAACCACCATCAATCAATGCCCCTCTCAAGTCCACCTGACAATGGCCGATTTTTTTCCCTATGTTTGTTTGGCGTGCTAAGGAAGAAGAAAAGTGGATCAAATTAAATATAATATGGTAGATAAAGAAATAAGATTAATCATTGACAACCTAGAAGATATTTTCCCATTTTCCACCTACTAAATCCTATTAATAATGATATTTTATGTTTCCATGGCATAGAGGCTATCGATACATTTCACAAAAGTCTTATCCTACCCAAATCCAAGTTTCCATTGAAATATATGGCCATCTCGAAGATTATGGTTGCAGCACACCATGTTTAAAGAGTCTGCTGTGCACTAAGTCCATGTGGCAGCCTTGAGCATCATGGAGATTTGGTTCCTTCCTCATGCTCTTGAAATCATGGCGGAATGACACGTGGAAGATTCCATGAGCTTCATGAGCTCCTTTCTATTTTTCCTAAGTATCCTTGCTTGGCGGGACAAAAATTCTTACCGTTGACACATGGAGACTTCATGCTCATTAGGAAATTACCCCCCAATTTTACTTTTGAAGTTACGTGGTCAAGACATGTGGAGGATTCTACAGGCTCTTAGAGTTTTCAACCACCCCTCTTAATTTTTTGGACCCTGGACATGTGGCGAGATGACACTCGTTTTGGGGGTGCCATTTGGGTTGTTCCTTTAAAAGCTGTGTTGATGCAACACATGGCGCCATCCACTGGTTCTCTATACTTAGTCAATTTTGGGCCCGCTCTGTCTCCCTTTATTGACTCTGTTTGACCCTTGACATGTGGAGAGTTGGTGCTCATTTGAGTCTTTGTACTTCGGACCCAACCTTGGTGGTACATCATCAAGACATGTGGAGGCTTCCACCGGCACTCTTATACTTAACAAATTTAGGCTCTCTTTTGAATTTGACCTTCGTTGACCATTGGCCATGTGGAGGGCAAGTGAAAGTTTGAGTCTCCACCTTGGGCCCACATCTTGCAATTGTGTTGAGCTAACACGTGTTTCCTTCCACTTGTTCAGACTTTTTAATGGTGGCTCTATCCTTTTTTGGATGGGACATGTGGAAGATTCACACTCATTTGAGTTTACCCTTTTGGATTCAATCTTTGGAGGTGAACCATTTGGACACTTAGAAACTTCCACCAACTCTCGATACTTAGAACATTTTCGGGCTTGTTCTGAATCATTTGCAGAGCCTGAAGACTTTGAGCCTTCTCTGTTTCTTCTCCTTTGAGCCTCAGATTTCCTTGACACTGTCTACCTCCTTAGTGGACACCGCTTCTCCATTTTCAAGTCTTGTTGTTTCCTAATTTTTGGATTTGAATGCATTCTATGTGGTTTCTTCTATGAGGGTCATGTTTGATCAATTTTGCTAGGGGAAAATTGTGATACCAATTTGGTGACTCACGGGGACATCTTCCTGCTAGATGAAGAGACCATTGGCCTTGAAGCATCCATTGGGCATGGAGTCAAGAATGATAGCTTGATACTGATCATGTCTCTTATCTCGCAAGCCCGACCATTTGCACTTGGTGACCTTGAGCCTTTCCCGAAATAGATTGTCTCAAAAACATTTTTTAGTTTCTCTAGATTTGTTTTATTTTGAAATTTGTAATTGCTACATGAAACTATGGGTCTCTCCATCATGAACACTAAAGGCCCTGGCCTTGATATCCCTAGAGCAATGTGAACAAAACTTATGTATAAAGACAAAATCATACATGCCTTAAATGAGACATGCAGAGTGTGCTCAAGCACTTCTTCTACTGAAAACAAAGTCTACTCCTACTCCTACACTAACCAGAGAGGAAGAAGTTAAAAAAATCCTACTACAGGTAAGGAGAAGTAGCTTCCCTTAAGGGGCATCCATGCAAATGATTTGACACTTGAATATGGCTGCCCATATGAGTGAAAAAATGACTATAAGTTGTTCCTCCACCGAATTCATCAAGGTATCTACATCAACTAAAAATACCTCGTAAACCTATATTGGACTCCTAGAGGTGCTGATGGTAACCCTTGGTGATTTGGAACTCATCCTCATGCCCTAATGTTGGCATGACTAGTTCTAACTTCTATCTTAGCTCTAATGAAGCCACATACCTAATTGGGTATGGTCCGATCCCTTGAGTGCTCCTTTCCTTTGAAATTTAACTCTAAAAATGGAGTCTTTTTTTGGACCTTCTTGGATGGATGGTGTGAGAGGGATGATGACATCCTCTTTCCTTTTCTCTTCCTTCTCTTGTGAAGAACATGGAAGACTCATATCTTCCAACCTTGGTTCCAGAGGGATGTTGTGAGACATAGGTTATTGTTCTTGAATGCCCTCCTTTATGGAAGTAGGCTCATATGCTTGGAAGGTGGGTGATAGAGGAGTAAATGATGTAATTTCCTTAGGCTCCTCTCTATCAAAGCAATCCTCCAAGTCAGATAGATAATCTATCTCCTTGTTGTCCTATTGCATGTGCTCGACCTCCTCCATGGTGTCCTCTTGATCTACAACTTGCTCACCATGGTTCCCTTCATCCTCCAACATGAAGTTTGAAAGTTAAAACTCCTCTTCAACATTAGAGATTGAAGGGGATGAAGTGGGAGGAAGAACTAAATGTTCTTTTGTAGCCTTCTCCACACTTGGAGCCTCTAGAACTGTATGGTCCTCCTCCATCATGGGTTCATCAATCAAATCAGGCCCTTGAAATGAAAGCAAAGAATCTTCAATGAATTTTTTCTTATTTTGTGGCTTCAACATTGATTTGATCTTTCCTGTGTGCTCCTCTTCAATGGGGCTTGGAACTAATTTTTCCTCATCTTTAATGTGTTTTGCAACTTAGATTATATCAACATTATCTTTAGACAAAGAGCCATTAGGGACACCGTATTCAAATAAAATAGACTACGATCTTCTTCTTATTGTTTTTATTTCTTCTCTGCTGCAAACTCAGCCTCACCACCACCACGGATCTTCAACCATAACCTCCTCTATTAGATTTTATGGTCCTCAATTTGATCTCACCCCATTTCTCTAAAAATTCTTCAATATGGAGGATCTGTCATATTTTACATTTCCTCAAATAAATGTGTGAAAATTTTATTCATTTGTATGTTGTTGAAAGATCCTTCCCCATGGTCGTGGATCACATTTACGCATTTTATCATTTCCAAATTATTTTTCCTTAAAGAAAGATTCATTTCAGTGCAAATGGTGAAGTTCCCCTACATCTTACTATTCGACGGGCATGTTTTCCCTATCAAAATTTATCTCTAACATCTGTAGATACATGTTCATTCTTGATTGGATGCGGGTTAGAGGGGAATTTTGAAACTTTAAGGCCCACTTCAACTCAAAGCATGTCCACATGGAGGGTCGACGCTCATTTGAGGATACGCCTCTAGGTCTTACCTTATCGGTTACACCAAGGAGACGCATGGTGAGCTTGCACTTGTTTAGGGTCTCTTATTTTGGGCACCATATCAAATTTGTGCCAAGGAGACATGTGGAGGCTTCCACTGGCTCCTCTCTATAATTAAAATTTTCAAGAAAATTTCTAATGCAGGACATGTGGAGCGCCCATGCCTATTTGGGAACACCTTTGTACTTTACTTTTGAAGAAGTGCCAGGAGGACACATGGAGGTTTCCGCTAGGTCTTCCCATACTTAGACTTTTCAATGGCCGATGAAACATTCTCGGACCCTAGGCACGTGGTGCCTTCCGCTGGTCCTTGAACTCTTCCAACAAATTTTCCAGAATGAGACACGTGGTGAGCCCGCACTTCTTTAGGGTCTTCGATTTTGGGCACCGTATCAAATTTGTGCCAAGGAGACACGTGAAGGATTTTTACGGTCCTTAAAAATTTTCAACAACTTTTCTAGACTGAGACATGTGGTGAGCCCGCTCTTGTTTAAGGTCTCCGCTTTTGGGCACCATATCAAAAGTGTGCCAAAGAGACACGTGGAGGGTTCCACTGGCTCCTTTTTATCTTGAAACTTTTTCAAATGAAGAAAGCTAATTTTCTTGGGCCCATGGCACATAGAAGGCCCGTGCTATTTTGGAAACTTTCACTTGTACTTCACCTTTACAATTGTGCCAAGGAAACACATGGCTGGCTCTAATATAAATTTGAGAAAGGGAAGAATAAATGGTTGTTGTGCATTGCATCTGATTTTACCGTAATTTTTTCTCCAAGAATATTAGAGATGTGAATTCACATTAGCTTTCATTGTTTTTTGATGAAATTCCTTGTTGGTTTTGGTCTGCAAAGTGTACTTGAATGGATTTAGAGCTTAATTTGTGAGTCCATGGATTGTAGAGGTTGATATTTTCAAGTTTGAATTTCTTGGGAACTTGCAAAAACATGAATTACAAAAGAAGCTAGATGTAGAGCAGAGTTGTTAGCTCAAAAGATGGAAAACTTGTTTTAGAGTAGATTACTAGAGCCCTACCTAAAACAATGATGGAAATATTTGCAATGATTTAGCTTTTTGAACAATGGAAACTTTTTGTTGTAAATATGTTAAACGTAATTTTCTTAAAATCATGATTGAATATGTAACAAACAAAGGTTCCTCGAATATTATTCTTTTTGGGTGGAAAATTTGGGATGAGTGAGTGAGTGAAATGTATAAATGCATGGAGAATACTCTTACAAAGGGTGGGGATTGAATTCTTACGAAAAAAATTAGAGAAATCCCATCTTCTGAGAGACCATTTGAGAGACCTATTAATCTCTTATGTTTTATATTTGATCATGTCAACTTTGTTGCAAGTGTACAACCATTGAAAACCTTTGACACTATTCAAAGAAACTTTCCCCTACCGATGAATCTAATCAAATTCGAATTAATCTGTGTTAATCTTGGGAAAATTTGTGTCGCTTTTATTTCGTAATGTTTGCAAGTAGTTTTTCTTTTTCCTAATGCGAGTCTTGTGTTAGAATCCCTCTAAATCACACAAGATCTCATCCCGGTGATAGTATCTTTGGCATTTGTAATTTCATTATGAGAAGAGTGTTCATCTTATAATGACAAACAATTTAAAATCACTTTCTCTGTCATTTTCTTGATAACGATTTTCTATAAACCTTTGAGTGTATTTTAGGTGTGAGGAACTAGGGGTCTTTCATGTTTAATTGAGTTTTTAGCTCGAGCCTTCATGTTAAGTTCTTAGAGATTGTGTGAAACCATGCAAATCTGGGTCTCCATTGATACACCTACTTTGGTTGAAGGAATATTTTAGCTATTCTAAAGCATTCTGTCATTTGTTTTTCCAATTGTTGTGAAGATTCTCAAAGATCTGGCAAAAATCAAGTTTATCCTGCTTAATCTGCCAACAAAAATTATTCAAAACAATGAATCCTACCGAACTACCCTTGTTTCCCTTGTATGTCCACAAATGAAAAAATTCTACTACCAAAATATGCGAAGATTTTAGGATTCCATAATGTCTTTTTTAACATTAACCCTATTTAGAAAATATCACCATTCTTTAGAATTGACAAATCGTGAGAGTTAAATTGTGGTGCATTGATCATATTTTCTCAAGGTTTCCTTTCAAATTTATGCAAAGAAGGATATATTCATTCTCCTTTACCAACATAGGTTAAAAATGGGTCCTCTCACCTGGTCAAAAGGCACGACCTAAAGTAGTGAGGATAGATGAAATAATTCTATATGGTGTTATCCATTTCTCTAGTGCTCGAGTGACAAAGAGCCATTTTAATCCCTTCGTCGAATACAAAATGACTTATGACTTGTCTATCTCTCGAGTATCTTTTGAATCTGTGATGTTTCATGAATTTCAAGGAGAATCAATTTGGGTACCAACACCATTTTGGCACCATTTATAAGGATATGGTTTTTGTTGCTTTGGGGACTATTTGAGATCCAAGACTTATTTGTGCGGCAATAACACTTTTTTGTGCCATTTCCATGGATCGATTTTTGTTGTCAAGGATTATTTGAGCTCGGGAGTTATTTTTGTGGAAACAACACTTTTAACTTCATTATTGAGGACCTTCAAAGGCATTCTTGTATATGGCCCTAGTAATGTTTCTTACATGATCTAAGTGCTAATACATTTGTTGAAACATCATCATGTGTCCAGATCTATATGATTTTTGTAAGTTACAAGTTTTGTGTGCAATATTTCTAGTTTCTATTGGTTTTTGCACTAAGTTTACATCATCAATGTTAAATACAGGTAAAGGAAGGTCATATATGTGAAGCTTTGCATGAATTTAGTGTTGAAAGACATTTGACAAATCAATTTTAGTGCATTTGCACAACTAAGGTGAAAATCCTTAGTGGTGAATCCATGTTGAATTAATTTTTTATAAATGTTAGTGTCTTAACCTCTATCAATTGAAATTTATCACTAATCTTTACAAAGCTGGAAGGAAGAAGATCTCTCTTCATTGAAGACCCTACTAGAAGGTTGTTTCTAGAATTGGGAAAGACAAATTCTGAAGGAAGAAGAATCTAGAAAGTTGTTGGAGATCAAAAATCAAGAAAGGAGTTATCAATTGCCAAAATTGATCATCCTCTCATTGAACATTTCCATACTTCCTCAATTGCTTATGCATCGGGTAGTCTTTCTGTAGATTGGAATTCTCCATCCGGAGAGGGTCCTTCTTTTGTATTTGAAAAATTTCATCTCATTTTGTCCCCTGTGTTCTCTAAAGTTGATAGGATCTTCCAAGAAATAGAGTTTTTATAGAACATTCATTCCGAGAATTGTATTCCTGTGCCCCTTAAACCCCTCACTCCTCATCATTTTGTTTCTCTTATAATATCACCTCCCCGAAACAATATGGCCCATCCCTAACCAGGACCTCCATTTTTGTGAACACTTTTAGTCTTATAGATGTCAAAGGTATGGTTTGGATATCTAAATGATGTGCCCCAAGATGTAAGAAATAAACTACCTAAATTTCAAGGAAATAATGCTATTACGGTGATCAACACTTAAAGATTTTTTTCAATATGATGGAAGACTTTGAGATTGAATTTGAGGATGTGTACATAAATTTTTTTATCCATACTCTAAAGGAGGATGCACGGAGGTGGTATAAATCTTTGACAGAAACTCCATTGATTCATGGACACAAATGAAGAATGCTTTTAGATAGCAAGTATGGAGATAAAATATACCCTAGGTTTATTTTATTAGAATTTGAAAACATTAAGAAGAATCCTAATGAATGCTTCATGACTTCAATCCTTAGTTTAATAAGAACTCGAATATGCTACTGTAATCCACGAGGCCGGTGATGTTTCTTGTTTAGTAAAATCCTCTGATGCTTTTGATAAGAAGGATGCCTATTATTTGAGGGATAAGAACCCAACAACATTGAGGTAGGCCTTCACCATGGCTTTGTAGATTGAAAACAATATCAAAGTAGTTGGTAAGCCTCCTAAGAGGGAAGGTATCAAGTTGATCAATCCAGAGAAGCCTCAGTCAAGTAAGTCTGTGGATCTAGAAGAGGTTGTGAAAACATTGGTCGGAGATGTCAAGGAAATATCCTATAAACTAGCCAGGGAAGAGAAGGGGATTGGACAAAGTTCCTAAGGTCAAAGCATAAAGCATAAGGTCAAGAAATATTTGTAAATCATCTTGGGGTGATCGGATATCGATGAAAAGGAAAAGGACCTATGGGATCGGGAAATAGATAGCCCTAACCTATGGAAAACAAATTTGTGCACGATCCTTTAGCTACCAGTGATTTGTTGATGTTGATGAATCTCATGAAAATGAGTGGTGCGATAGTTATTTCTTTCCACATACTCCATGTGATGTTGAAAAGGGAGTGGGGAAGAAGCTGATGATGATGAGATAGATGATGATGCATGCACGATGGATTTCTCTACAATTTCATAGTAGGGAGCAACCTCGACTAAGCTTATGAGTTCCATAAGCTGTTAAAGATATTCGAATTGCATTCACCAAGTATTACCTCTTCCTCTCACTCATACTTCTGAAATTGATATGGTACAAGATTTTTAGTTACCTAAAAATGATTTGGAGTACTTAAGGGCATTAATGATTAAAAATTATGATGGAGGAATTCCTTCAGAAGAGGACAGACATTTGTTAATAAATGTTGTAGTTGGCCATGAAAAAGAGTGTAATACTAGGAGAAAATTATTCAAAGGGGCAGAGCTTCATGCCAAACCAAAAATTACAGTGCTTACCAATATCCCTAAGGAACCCCCTAATAAAGATGCATCTGGTAAAATATTTGTCACCCAAAATAAAACTTTTGTTCCTCCCCATCCCTAGATTGTGAGAAATTCTATGCCATCAGATGAATTTGTAAACCTTCCTCCTAACACTATATTACCCAATTATGTTACTTATGACATAGCCCAAATCTTGAGTCACATCAAGATTTTTGTTCCTATTTTTGAATTGCTTAGAATCCCGAGCATAGGAATAGTGCATTCAAATATTTGGTATTTAAAGAAGAAAAGTTCACCAGGGTAAAAATCTAAACAATGTAGAGGTTCCTCCTTCCATTTCACTATTGGAAAAACCCCAAGTACTCAAAGAAATAGGTGAGCCACCTGAAGTATATTTGGGAACATCCTTGGTTGAGTCTCAGTTTAAGGTGGATCCATTTTTCACTACTTTTATTAATAAGGATAAGTTTTTACACAAGCGTATGTTTGATTCTCGAGCATCGTGCAATGTTATTCCTCTTGAGGTTATGAATGAGTTGGATCTCAATGTAACAATAGCTTATGGGAAGTGCATTGCCATGGATTATAGAGAGGTGTCAATGGCTAGATTTCTCAAGGGTTTTATAGTGCAACTTGTAGCCTACCAGTGCAAGAACTTAAAGCTATATGTTGTTATTGTTGATTTCCCTACCAAATGGGGAATGTTGTTATCAAGAAAATGGGCTACTAGTGTGGGTGGAAGTGTGCAAATGGACATGTATTATGCCACCATACCAATTGAGGGAAGCCTTCTGAAGTTACATGGTGAAAATAAAATGTTATATCTCATTAAGGACCCCAACAATGCTTCTAATGACATATTGCATGTAGACATTGATATTGATAACTCTGTGAGCTATGTTGTTTTCAAGGAGTATGAAATTGATCGGTGCAGATATCCTGAGTAGATTTTTTTTCTAGGGACTATGATGTTTGATACAGCCTTGAGAGATGTTGAAAAGCTTTACACAAGCATAAAGGATAAGCTTGAGAAAATATGGTTAGATAGCAACTTGGATGGAAATGAAAACAACCAAATGACCAGTTGTTAAAGACATATCAAAATTGCTTAGCATGGTCATATCAAGAATAACATGCACTTGAAAATTTTCCTTGATTGTTTTCTCCAAATCAGGGTGCTCACCATTATATAGTGTATAGTCTTCTGGTTTCATTTTGATTTTTCGTTTTTCTATTTTGGTTTGTCCTAGTCCTTGGCAGCTGTTTTTGTTGGTTTCTCATTTTGTTCCTAGAGGGTTGGCTCATGACTCTACTACCCAATGGTTTATTTTTGGCACTTGGTCTATTCTATTTTTTCTTGTTGCACTCACAGGAGTGCCCATCCTCAAGTTAGAGCCAATGTTGGTGCTCAGTTTGATCTTTACCCATTTCCTTTGAAAATTCTTTAATCGCGGGCTTTGTCGTATTTTCTATTACCCGAATGGATGCGTGAAAAGTTTTCTTCATTTTTATGATGTTTAAATATCCTTCTGCATGGTCGTGGATCAAATTTAGGCCTTATATCATTTCCAAATTATTTTTCCTTAAAGAAAGATTCATTTCCAAGTGCAAATGGTGAAGTTCCCCTGCATCTTACTATTCGACGGGTGTGTTTTCCCTCTCGAATTTTATCTCTAATGTCTATAGATACGTGTTCATTTTTTATTAGATGCGGGTCGATGGGGCATTTTTAAACTTTAAGGCCCACTTTAACTCAAATCTTGTCCATGTGGAGGGTTGGCACTCATTTGAGGATTCACCTCTGGGTCCTACCTTAGCAGTTGTGCAAGGAAACACGTGGTGAGCCCACGCTTGTTTAGGGTCTCCATTTTTGAGCACCATATCAAAGTTGTACAAGTGAGACATGTGGAGGATTCCACTGGCTCCTCTCTATAATTCAAATTTTCAGATCAACTTTCTAAGGCCTAGGACATGTGGAGGGCCCGTGCCTATTTTGGACCGCCTCGTACTTTACTTTTGAAGAAGCGCCAAGAGGACATGTGGAGGTTTCCATTGGGTCTTCCCATACTTATAATTTTCAATGACCGATGAAAATTTCTCGGACCCTAGGCATGTGGCACCTTCCAATGGTCCTTGAACTCTTTCAACAACTTTATCAGACTGAGACACGTGGTGAGACTGTGCTTGTTTAGGGTCTCTATTTTTGGGCATCGTATCAAAGTTGCACCAAGGAGACAAGTGGAGGCTTCATTGATCCTTCAAATTTTTCAACAACTCCACCAGACTGAGACATGTGGTGATCCCACGCTTATTTAAGGTTATTTGGGCTATCAAAAGTGCGCGAAAGAGACATGTGGAGGCTTCACCTTTTTATATCGAAACTTTTGACATGCCAAAACACAATTTTCTTGGGCCTGTGGAATGTGGAAGGCATGCACTTGTTTGGAAAACTTTCCCATGTACCTCACCTTTGTAGTTTCACCAAGGAAACACATGGACGGCTCTAATCTAAATTTGAGAAAGGGTAGAATCAATAGTTGTGCATTGCATATGATTTTACCGCCATTTTCACTCTAAGAATCCTAGAGATGCGAATACTCATTGCTTTTCGTCATTTTTTGATGAAATTCCTTGTCATTTTTGTTTGTAAAGTACATTTGAATGGATTTAGAGCTTAATTTGTGAGTCCATGAATTGTAAAGTTTGATATTGTGAAGTTGGAATTGCTTGGACACTTACAAAAACATGAATTACCAGAGAAGCTAGATGTAGAGCAGAGTTGTAGGTGCCAAAGATTAAAAATGTGTTGCCATAGTAGATGACTCGGATCCCCAGTTAAAACAATGATATAAATCTTTGCAATGATTCACCTTTTTGAACAACTAGAAACTTTTTGTTGTAAATCTGTTAAACATCATTTTCTAAAAATCATGATCGAATATGTAACAAAAAAAGGTTCCTCAAATATTCTTCTTTTTTGGGGGTAAATTTTGGATGAGTGAGTGAGTGAAATGTATAAATGTAATGAGAATACTCTTGTAAAGGGTTGGGGATTGAATTCCTAGGAGAAAATTTGAGAAATCCCATCTTCCGAGAGACCATCATCCGATAAACCTGTTAATCTCTTATGTTTTAGATTTGATTATGTCAAGTTGGTTGCAAGTGTACAACCATTGATAAGCTCTAATATTGTTCAAAGAAAATTTCCCCTACTGATGAATCTAATCAACTTTGAATTAATTGGTGTTAATCTTTGGAAAATTTGTGTCTTATTTATTTCTAGAATGTCCACAAGTAATTTTTCTTGTTCCTATTGCAATCTTGTGTTAGAATCCATCTAAATCACATAGGATCATGTCCCTATATTAGTTTAGTGGCATTTGTAATTTAATTATGATAAGAGACTTCATATTGTAATGAGATAAACAATTTAAAATCACTTTACTATCATTTTGTTGATAAATATTATCTATAAGCCTTTGAGTGTATCTAAGGCATGAGGAACCAGGGTCTTTAATGTTTAGTTGAGTCTTTAGCTCGAGTCTTCATGTTGAATTCTTGGAGATTTTGTTAAACCTGTGAAAATCTAGGCCTCCATTGATGCACAACTTCTGGTTGAAGGAATATTTTAGCTATTCTGAAGCATTCTATAATTTATTTTTCCAATTTTTGGTAATATTCTCAAATATCTGGAAAAAATTAAGTTGATCCAACTTAATCTCCCACCAAAAATTATTCAAAATAATGAATCCTACCTAAACTACCCCGTTTTCCTGTATTTCCATAAATGAATAACTTCTACTACTAAAATATGTAGAAGCAATCAAGATTCCATAATGTCTTTAGTAACCTTAATCCTATTTAGAAAATATCACCATTCTTTATAAGTGACAACTCATGAGAGTTAAATTGTTGTGCATTGATCATATTTTCTCAAGGTTTCCTTTCAATTTTTTTGCAATGAAGGATATCTTAATTTTCCTTCACCAATAGAGGTTGTGAAATGAGTCCTCTTACCCTAGTCGAAAGGCATGGCCTAAAGTAGTGAAGATAGATCAAATCCTTTTATATGGTGTTATCCATTTCTCCAAAGATGCTTGAGTGATAGAGAGATAATGAATCCCTTCCTTCCCATGCTACAAAATGACTTATGATTTGTCTATCTCCAAGTATCTTGTTGAATTTGTGATACTTCTCGACCTTCCTATGGGGAATCAATTCGGGTACCAACATGCTTGACCATCAAGGGGATCTTTGTAAATGAAAATCTATAAACCCCACTCTTTCGATCTTCAATCATTTCTTATCAGTTGGGTTCCTCCTCTTTCTATTCTCCTTGAATGGTATTTTGAATATCTTCTCCATATGGAATTGGGAAGGCAAGAGGAGTGGTAGGTTGGGGTTAAATTATCTTTGTAATTGTTTGTGGTGGGGAGGGAGGTGAAACTTCTTGTTTGTTTGGAGGGGATGAATGTTTGGAAGGGAAAAGGGCATAAGAACTGAGGTGGGATGGGAGATCAGGAGATGGAGGAAAGAAATTAATACTTTGGGCAGAAGATGAGGTGCTTGACTCTTGATCTTGCTGAAATGATAAAGTTTTAGAAAGAGAAAATAAAGAGCTAGGAGGTGGTGGACTTACCCATTGACAAGGTTGTCTTATGTCCAGCTCATAGGCCTCAATCTCCTCAATCCACTATGCAAGTTGAGGTAGCATTTCAACCATGAAGTCAATATTCTCTTGAGGGTTGTAATGTCTTGGAAAAGGGCCTCCCCATGGACAAGGTGTCCTGAAACCAATCCTAAATGCCTTCATCTATGTTGTACCCTAGATTTCACCATACTATGCTCCATTATTTGAATCTTCTCAAACAAACCAGCATTCTCCACATAGTTGTCACCATTGTATGCATCCCCTTATTCTTGATAAGCTCCATGGATAAACTAACTTTGACCCTACTCATATGGGTAAGCATAATGGTTCTTGATCTAATCATAGTATTGTTCTAGAGGAGTTGGGAAAAATATTGGAGGTGGACTGCACTGCCGTAGGTGTGAATTCCATGAAGGTAATGAAGTCATGACTGCACAACTTCATGAAATGGAAGAAAAATTTGAGATATGGAAAGAAACATGAATGAAGATGGGTGGAAATGGATAGAAAAGGTATGTAACTTTAGAGATGGGGTTGTTGACCAGATGGAGTTGCCAGATGTGCTTACATGTGCCTCAAAAGGATGAACCTTAATAGAACACACAAGCCCTCTAAGATGAAGTGGTAAGGTGCTTCAAACTTGTCCCACCGGGCATACAAAAACTATTAGTGTAGAATCACAACACCCTCAAATGGCCTGGGTGTGAAGTGGGGAATTCAGTATGATTGCACAACATGGGACCATATCTCAAGCTATGGGACTTGAAAAACTTGAGATGGACCTCCAGAGAAACCTGGTTCTTTGCTCCTAATCTACCTACCATAAGCTACTCAAGTGTAAGTAGAACATATACTATCCTAATATAACCATTCCAAGGGGATAGAGAGAGAGATAGAGAGAGAGAGTGGAAGAGCCTACACTAAGCGGTGATACACTAGAAAAGGAAGTGGTTGATCAAAAATCCAACAGCCTAAAGTGGAGAGATGTGAGTAGAGGAGAGGGTGGATAAGATGCACCATAGACTAGAGATAGTTTTCACTTGGAACACCAGTTTGAAATCCATTAATCACAACACCCAGAACTTGCAACAATATTAGAGTATGCACAGTATACCTACTAATGATGAGAGGTAAGTGGAGACAAAAAAAAGCTATGGATAAGTGCATCATGAAATAGATTTTATTGCTCCAAAATGTTACATTGTACAACATCAGTGGGAAAGAGGCAAGAAAACTCAATTACATAGCCATGGAAGGAAGCTTAGACTTTACATTCTACCCTAAGGAAGAAAGATAGAGGGGGAAGAGGAGATAAAATGATCAACCACTTGAATATGGCCCTTCATTACAATATATAGGAAGAACAAGAGAGAGGAGGGAATAATTTGAATCTGCTTTAACCACCTTGAGATATGCATTAAATCCTACTTTTTAAGATCAACCACAATCAAGCAATGCCCCTCTCAAATCTTCCTACAATATGTCAATTCCAGCTTCCCTATGTCATTTGGCATGCTAAAGAAGAAGAATGGTGGATCAAATTAAATCTAATCTAGTAGTTGAAGAAATCAAATTATGCATTAACGGACTGAATACGTTTTCCCATTTTTCACGTACTAAATCCTATTAAGAATGATATTTTATGTTTCCATGGCTTAAAGGGTATCGATACATTTCCAAAAAGTATTCTCCCACCCAAATTTGAGTTTCTAGTCAAAATATATGGCCATATGAAGATTAGGGTCATGGACACACCGTGTTTAAAGAGTATTTATGTACCAAGTCCACCTAGTAGGCTTGCGCATCTTGGAGATTCAGCTCCTTCCTTATGCTCTTGAAATTGTGCCGGATTGACAAGTGGTGGCTTCCATGAGATCCTTGGGCTCCTTTGTATTTTCCTAAGTTTCCTTACTTGATGGGGTAAAAAGTCTAACCCTAGACACATGAAGGCTTCGCGGTCATTTTGAAATCGCCCCACGGTTTTGATTTTGAAGTTCTGTGGTTGAGACACGCGAGTCTTCTCGCAAGATCTTGGAATTTTCAACACTGCTCTTAATTTTTAGGCCTAAACATGTGACGAGATGGCGTTCGTTTGGGGGTTCCTTTTGGGCCGCACCTTTGAAATTATGATGATACAATAGGTGGTTCCATCCATTAGTTCTCTATACTTATTATATCTTGGGCCCACTCTATCTCCCTCTGTTGGTTCTATTCGACCCTAAACATGTCGAGAGTTGGTGCTCATTGTAGTCTCCGCACTTCGGACCTAGCCTTGGTGTTGCACTATCGAGAAATGTGGAGGCTTCTGCCGACACTCTTATACTTAACCAATTTAGGCCTGCTTTTGAATTTGACCTCTATTGACCATTGGTCACGTGGAGGGTTGGTGCCAAGATGACATGTGTTTCCTTCCGCTTGTTCGGAATTTTCAATGGTCGGATCTATCCTTTTTCGGGCCTGGGACACGTGGAAGCTTCAAACTCATTTGAGTCTACCATTTTGGATTCAATCTTTGGAGGTGTGCCATTTAGACACTTGGCAGCTTCCATTGAGTCTCTATACTTGTAAATTTTGGGGCTTATTCAAGCATTTGCAGACAAATTTGAAGACTTTGAGCCTTCTCCATTTCTTCTCCTTTGAGCCTCAAGTTTCTTTAACATTGTCTTCCTCTTTATCCGACCCTTCTTCTCCATTTTTGAGTCCCGTTGTTTCCTGATTGTTAGATTTGAATATGAGTTCTCTAGTTTCTTTTGTGCGGGGTTGTGCTTGATCAATTTTTCTAGCATGAAAAATTGGGATAACAGTACTTAACCGAACCTTACTCTCAAGCTACAGATAAATTGTTGTTTTCCCCACTATCCTCATCACATTCAATCATCTACATCATTATGAATCTCACTATCATAAAATATCATTGCATCATTATTTTATCATCCTACATTCCTATACAATTATGCATCACATAACCATTTCTATATATTTTATACTCACTAATATGTTTGGTCACATATTATTGTTATCTAAATGTAGTTCTTATTCATTCTTATAGGTAGTGCTAAATAATTATTTAAATACCATCAAAAATTTCAAAAATAACAATTTATCTCGCAAAATAATCAATACAAATGATTTATATAGAACCAACAAAATATGTAATCACTTCTGTTATCATGAATCAAAGCACCCTTATATTTTAAAAAGTGTGTGTGCTTGAGTTCATGGTGTGATTGGATATCATGGGTAATCTATCTAAGTTTTGGGACTTGCTACTTGAGATTGAGCTCCAAATAAAACTTGTTCTTGCTCCAAAACTACCTACCACAATCTACTCTAATGCAAGCATGACTATATTTTCCTAAAATAAATCTCCAAGGGACTAGGGAGAAAGATTGCATGAAAAGAAAACCTACACTAAAGTGGGGATACACTATAAAAGGAAGGAATTAGAGTAGCTTTACAATATGTGAAAATGGAAGCAAATCACATACTAGAGAGGGTGATAACAGTTATCAACAATCTAACAACTTCATTGAAAACAATATTTCATATACAAATGATAATGAATCCTTGCAAGAGCGTAAAATAGACAATATATTTGCAATGAGGTTAAAGAGGAAATAAGAATCCAAATAAAAATAGTAGGGGAACATACATCCACAAACTTATATCTTTTGCTTCATTGATATGCGCTTGATTCAATCCATTATAAAATAAAGGCACTGGATAACCATGTAAGGATTCCACTATAAGGGCATGCAACACATTGGCTTCAAAAAACCAATTCGATAGATTTTTTCTACTCAAAACTATCTCCCTTTTAAAATGAGCACAACATTCTCATTTATAGAGTTTTGAGAGGAGAGAGAGGGAAAAATTGAAAATCCTAAAATTTTCCTTCCAACCACATGAAAGATGTCATAAATGAGATGAAATGATGATTTTTTTCTTATAGAAGGCTCCCATGTTGTAACATAACATTGTCAGTAGCAGTAAAAATGTCTTACAATGCTTCATTAAATGCATCCCAACTACAAATTAATACATTATTCTCGAACCTCGAAATGTTTTACAAAACATAAGCATAAAAACTTCATTAATTTCTACATTTACTTATTTTTATGCATTGGTCTCGAGCCACAATTCCAATGAGGCCAACCTTTTTGATTTAGTTGATAAATCAAAAAGATATGACAATATGAGTGTAGGAAACAACTATTTTGGGTGCATCGGGCATTTCTTACACTTTACGAGACTAGGAATTTAATTTACTAAAGCTAGAGATGTTTCTTTTATTTTCACATTTTATGAAAAAATGAACTCGGGTCAAAATTTATGGTAAAGTTTGTGGGTCGACGTTGACTTTTCCTTTATATTACGAGTATGCGGGGTTTTCGGGAAGTAATGTCACTACGGCACTCGAACCATCCAGTGAATATTTTCCACTTTTTTATTCCTTCTTTAACATGCAAAAATTTTGGATTTAGATGTCCCATTTGTCCTTGTGTGGATGGGGCCGAATTTCTCCGTGTCTCCGATTCGAGCTTTTTTGTCTCTATGTATCCATCATTGACAAGGTCGTGAGTGACATTGACTTTGAAAGGAATGATAACCAGATCATACCAAGCCAAGAACTTAGATGCTAATTAAACACCATGATCAATAAGATGAAAGTAATTTTCCAGAATAAATTTACATAAACCTTTGCAAAAAAATGAGAAGTAATATCATATATTATTATGGAACTCAATGCAATACACTGAGAATGGGCCTTGGTTAAATAGGTAAGGAATAACAATCTAAGAACCAGTCAAGGTTGTAGATCAAGCCATGAATCAAGGAAATAACTAGTCATCAAAGAACTAGTCAAGACCATAGATTTAGGAGAGAACTAGACATCAAGGATCTAGTCAATACCATAGATCAAGGAAAGAAATATACCTAACAACTAGATAATATCTCCTAATATCTAAATAATATAAAAGAAATATCCACACACATAAGTGGGTGAGGATAAATAGAATAAAGGTAAATAAAGTACCTAGGTGAACATGAGATAAGGTAAATACCTACTCTAACAGACTTCCGGTCCACCCACTTTGCTTTGAGTGTGGTGAATTCAACATTTATGGGTCCGCATGTCCCGATTTGTTTGGGAAATGTTTCTCCGCCATCTCCTCAATTAACTAGTCATGGTATTTTTGTCTTTTCATGTCCCGCATGTCCCTTTTTCCCAACTTTCCAAGACCATGTGGGACAAAAGCTTCCGCTTTTCTCGCATTTCCCTTTCTTGTGGTTGTTGCACGGATTTTCAGGCCCGAATTTCCCTGACATATTCTACACCTTAAATGCATTACACTTGATCACATCCAAATAAGATTTTGGGAATTTCAGGTACTTTTGTCCCATCTATCCCGCAGACCGTGTAGGAATTTTTTTATCTACTTTCATGAAAATTCACTACCTCTTTAATATTTGAGGCCCGAACTTGGTACGAAGATCCTTGGTATGACCAGCATTTGTTCCATCCACATTTTCCGGACCGATTTACACTAAAATAGGCCCTTAACTTCATTTTTAATTTTTTCAAATTTTTCTAACTCCTTGGATTTTTCTTGGATAGGGATGTTAGAGGAAAGCAAAGGGGTACCCAAAAATCTGAATTTTTGCCTTTCACCATTTCTCGTTCCTCCGGCTTGAAGAAATTGTGCAAGTTATCAAAATTACCTTAGGGGGTGAATTTTGGATAGCACTTCCCATACAAAAAAATCATCACATAGTATATAATAGACATCAACACTAGACAAGCCATCAATATGCTTATATATATATATATATATATATATATATATATATACCTATTCTCTACACTAGAATCAAGGTTACAAAATACAATAGGTCAGGGAAGAGGAATTCCTCTATAAATCCTATATAATATAAAATATGTCATCATCACTATTACTATCTAAATCCATGGGAGCTCTAGAGCTCGATGCTCCACCACTAACCTTGTGCCATTGACCTTGGGGTCTGTGTCTCTCCCATTGGCTTTGCAATATGACATTCTTTGTCACCTATTTTTCTAATCATCCATGGAGCTCCACATATTGTGTAAAAACATCTTGGAATAGGCTACCCTTTCACACCACCTATCTCACCTTCTTAACTTCTGTGTGAGCTTCGTCATGTTCACTTGATAAAAATGTACATGTAGCTACCACTATCACCATAGGTTCAAAAAAATGGGAATTCTCTCCCATAACTACATCTACTCACTCTAACATCCATCCACCCATGAGAATCTTGGGCACATTCGATTCAATGTGTGTATGGAGGTATCCACTATTAATGTCAAAGAAGCATCACCTACACCAACATGAAAAAATATTCATATAATTAACTACACATCATTGTATTCATTAACCTAATTAATAAATAAACTAAGAACAATGTATGATACATACACTTTACTCATGCCACTACTTTATCATCTACATCAGAGTGGGTAATCGACCCCTGACTCATCCACCTTTTGTCCCACCTAACACATAAAACCACTAGAAAAAACAACACCCATTGGTGTGATACCCACCACTACCTCTATGCCTTGGTACACCCTATGTCATCCACATGTATTGGTCATATGGCACTGTTGGCAGTGAGTGTTGAGTTGTCATTAACGAAAAAATTATATACAAAGGTGGAAGAGGTTTAGAGGATTTTTGGTATGATGACGACATTATCAATCAGGTTGTAGGATGATAACACGAGTGCAAACAATGAGACTTTCTTGGTTCAGTGACCTAATCATTAGCCCTAGATAGAAGGATTACCTAGTATGATGAAATTAAGACATGATGAAGCTAGATAATTATGTTCAATTCATGGAAAAAATAAAGAGGGTGTTTTAAGACAATTTCATGATTAAAACATCGAAGGATAATGGATTACGAGGTGAAACAATATCAATCTGGGTTTAATTATGAGACCTACTACAAGGATCTCATAGACTATGGAGCTAAGAAACATGAAAAGAAGAATTACAAGAATGAAAAATCTATTTTTATAGTATATAGATGATTAGAATGGTGATTCAAACAAAGATGCAACTAGAAGAGTCATGTTCGAGGCCTTTTGGAAGCTTATCCTTGATAAAAATCAAGGAGAGCCTGTATAAACCATGGTGGATGACAAATTTAAGGAAAGTGCAAAAATAAATTATCAGTTTGACATGTTAAGGAGGTCAATATAGTGTAATGGCAAAAATAACAAGGCAAAATTCGAAGGGAGTAAGTAAGAATAGTGAGTTTTGGTGGTAATAATCTCTTGAAACGATTATTTCTAGCATGAGGGTGATGTTTGAGATGCTTATTGGAATGTTAAAATTTTATGTGGTGGTATAATATATTTATCAACGTTGGGGAATTAATTATAGAGAATTTATCAAGAAGAATGAGTTATAATGATGGCTTATACATTATGAACAAAAGTTAAGAACCTAAGTTGCTCTTAACCCTCATAAAAATATCATTTCATATCAATGAACAAGAAATGATGATTTTGTTCCTAAAATGGCTTGGGTAAGATAGTTCTATGCTTTGGGCATGTAGATGACTCTTTTTACTTCAGTTTGGTGACATTTTCTTGTTCCGGGAGTGATGGTAAGATACAAAAAAATTTCTTAAGATTTGATTGTACAATAAAGTGATGGAGACTTCATTGTTAAAATTATGATGTAGGAGAAATCCTATTATGTGCCCCAATTTTCCATGAAGATTTTTATGTGTGTTCTTTTCATAGATTTTGTTAAAAGGGTCAACGAAGACATCTTACTTCTTAAAGACTAGAAAATAAAAAACTATTCAAGATGAACTTAAAGGATGATTATGAAAATGCAAGTTTAAGAAGAAAATTTTGAGCTTTCATGATTTATATAAGTCTCATATGATATATTGGAGCCCATGACTTGAGTTGGTGAAGTAATTTTTAGAGAAAGTTTCAATGTCCAAAACTATCCCAGTTTTCCTATCAATAAGGTATGAGAAATGGGAATGTAAGTGTAATTTTATCCACAATATGTATGCATGTGAGTACTATAAATTGAATTAGAGGACCATAGTGATTTTTGCATTCTTTATTTTTCACGAAAGCATGTTTTGTAGGGTTAGAAATTTAGAATAAAGACTGTTTTTGTAGTCTAAAATTTAGTTAAAGTTGTCTCGAGAGATGTAATAATATTCATGATCAAAAGTTTCAAATGAATATTTATGGGAAATGTATTACTTGTAAAAGGACAAGATATTTCCATAAAGGCTTCCCATGAGCCACGAACATGTGTTTGAAAAATGTTATAACTCACTTTGTGAGGACTGGTATTCTGGATCGACAACTCCTTTGAGACCTTATCCTAATCATCATGTCTTGATGAAATTTAAGGAATTTGAGATTCTCAATATTTATAAAGTTGAACCAAAGGTTTCTAAAATAATTAGAAAACATCAATAATTTTTAATAGTGCATGCAATAGTTTTAGTGAAGAAATCTTGAAGCTAGTTTTTGAGGAAGCCTTTGTGTAGGCCTAGTTGAGAAGTACAAGCTGGAATATAAGCATCCAACCCTGATATGAAGAACTCTAAAAATTAAATGATATAGTATAAATCTTGAAGCGACCTCCTACTTTTTTCATTACATAAAAATACCTAGAAATTTTGTTCTTGCACTCAAGATGAAAACTAGTTTTCAAGTACATAAACCTACTTGTGTACATGGGCTCAAATGAAGTCTTGAAGATGAAATGGTGAGTTATAAAGCTTATAAAAACTATAGAAGAAAATAATAGGTATATTATAAATGAACATACCTTGATAACACTTGTCACATGAATGTATTAGCTAAAAGGAAAATATTCCTAAGTTTGGAGGAAGAAGACAAAGTGAAAGATGATAGTTACAAGTTAGATGTCAATCGAAAATTGTATCTTTTCAGTTAATTAAGATATTTTTCAATTTTATGAGTTTTTCCCATATTAAAAAATGTGTTATAGGTTTCATGAAAAGCACAAGAGAGGTTATAAGTTTTAACTAACATGTTACAGATGTAATGATGTCATTATGGTAGTTTTTAGTGATGTCATATTCATCTTAGTGAATAAGTTGAGGAAAATAGAAGGTGAGAAGGTTTTGGAAGTGGAAATGAAGAGGTGTTAGATAATTCAACACTCATGTATATGTATGTTTTATTTGGTAATAAAATTAGCTATTTGATGCCTATGTCGAGAGTGTAGAATCTAATGTAAAATTGTGAATCATCGTTGTGTATTAGATGGAGTGTGTGTGACTCGAAGAATGAATTATGAGAAGTAAAATAAATGATTAAGAATGGAATAAAGTGAGTTCATTCATCTGTGAATGAGGGAAGAAAAGTGTGTATGAAATAGGATTTGAATATTTCATTACACTAGATAGAGAAAAGGAGACAATAGGCTGAATCGGGAGGAATGCACGAGAGAGAATAAGAGTTGAAAAAGTGATCACAACTTGTGTTAGATAACAAAATGAAAGTAATAAAATCTTTTAAAAATTATAATTCTTTACTTAGAAAAATAGGGAGTTGGAGCTTCCTAGTAGGTTGGATCTATAAGAAGGTTGAGTAGATGGTTTGTTGAATTCTTAGGAGTTATTTCTTTCATGTAAGTAGGAGCTTAATAAAGGTCAAGTAGGTCCTTGGCTAAAATTTTTAGTGGGTGATTCAAGTCGAGTGGGTTCTCATCGTTTTTAAAATCCTTGTACTATCTTATCAGACAATTGTTCAACTAGTGCATTGATTTTAGTGGGTTTTTCTCCCTTTAAGAGTTTCCCACACTAAACATAGTTTTCATCTATGGTTGTTTCTTTTTACTCATATTATAATGTTGTTATTTGCACATGACTAAGGTTGAATAACATTGAACGATGTGTTAATATTTAAAATTGGTTTCAAAAGTTTTAGAAGCTCTAACTCACCCATCCCCTCTCGGTGCTTGCAATTCCAACATGCATGGATATTCCTTACCTAGACCCAAGGGCATTAGTTGTGTTCTTGTGGGGTTTGGGATTGACCCTAATCAACTCACTTCCCTAGTAGATCGACACCATGTCTCTGGATCTAGGGGAAACTCATAGGCCACAAAAAATATCGGGATAACCACTCACACTGGAATAGATCTACCATTCTTAGAAGCGGTCCTCCAACCACATGGTATGTTGAATGCACCAAAACTCAATTTCATCCTCCCCATCCCCTATAATTTTTATACCACCTCAAAAAAATAATTTCATGGCCCATCTAATCCATCATTGACCTATATGTGGTCATGTCAATCCTCTTACTTTTAGTTCCCACCCAACTCGATGAAAATATCTCTCACTTCAAGCCCAATTGGCTCGTGGCCCACTAAGTCACCTCATTGTCACTATATGGTCATAATCCAATAAAAGTAATATGGTTCTCACTCCTATTCCACCACCATGTTACTCTTGCATGAATCAATACAAATCTCTCTATAAATGGTCTAGAACACATCATGCATATTCATATCTTGTGCTATGTTCCTCTATAATCTGAAAAATCTCATGCATCCTACACAAAATGCCAACCCCACCACCCTTTATGGCTACTTATAAAGCTAGTACAACTACAATGCATTTTTATAATTATGGAACCCGAGACCTCACAATTACATCCAAACTAATATACATCTTGACATGCACTCCATAACCTCTAAAATATTAATGTGGTGCCTTGATCTAGCTACAAGAAACTTTCATTTTCATAATTTATACCCTCTCTCTAAAAATTCTAACCTCAATATCCTATACACATCCTCTAGCATCACATTCATCTCTCATATTGCCAAACAAAATGTGCATGTATCTTCACATCACCTCTCACAAAATGTTGTCAATAATGGAATGTTATGGGGTATCTTCCCAGTCTAGTGATTTAATGCAAGATTCCATGGTCCAATAAATCCCACTCATCATCGATAATTCCCAATCTAGTCAATGTGCTTAAATGATGCCTTACACGAAACTCACTTTATTTTGTATCTCTCTACACAACATAAAAAGGTAACAAAATATAGTATTATAAATCATTCATAATTAAAAATCAATCATAACAACATCAAAATAAACTAAATTAACCAAAAAAATACAAAACATTAGCCCTCGAAAACAATCACCCAAGAGCTTGGCAGGTTTGTCCCATGATAGGTTAGTAGTGACATGGCTGGGTGCTAGTTAAGCGACGAACAAAAATTTCCTTTCCTCTTCCATCTCAGTCAAAAACACCAAATTTTACAAAATTTACTATTTTTCTAGAAATGATAAAAGAATAGATGTTTTTGATAAAAACTTCCATATTTGACCATACATACCAACTCCCGATTGTTTATGTACCCAAAAAAATTATCACCCTCTCACATCTCATCAAACTATCCTCCATGACATGCGACATCCTTGCAACTCACACCTCAAATCACACCCACTCTCAGTTCAAATGGAGTTACTATTAACCTTTTTAAATTACTTTATAAAGTAATTCAATTTTACTCTACACAATAGTCACTATTTAGTACCATTCTTATGACTAAAAAAGCACATGGTTTGGCTCATATCTTGAGCCTCGTTACTCTATTTTTCTCCCTATTTGCAAAAAATAGATCATAATGAGTTGATAGTTTATGATTATTCCGTCTTGGTCATCAAACTAATCCACCGGTGAATATAAAGTATACGATGACAAATTTTCCCCTAACTCATTACTTTTAAATAAGTTCATCACACACAAACTAAGTAAGAGGATCTAATAGTAACTATTTTATCTCTTCTTGATTTTGGTCCAAATCAAACATATTCTTATTCCAACCTACAATTTTTGTGAGTAAACCATGATATTTGAAATAGTTGGTTCGGAAAACCCTTGGTATCATGATATCTCTACTTTCATCCATAATAAAACTTTCCTTGAAAATATAAATTCCGAACATAAATGATCCCTTGCATTATATGCTTAACACTACACCATACATTTTGACACCTTATATTGCAAAGGCTATGACGACACTCTCCCAATGTGTCTCAATTAAGATGAAGAACACCAAAATTGGAGTGAAGGTACATGCTGGAATATACAACACACACACACCCACACACAAGTGGCATGGTTTTGTGTAAAATGATTTTACATATGGGTTATTATTGGCCCATTATGGTGTACGATTCCTATAAATTTTAAATAAATGTTTGCTATGCCAAAAATAGGACAATATAATTTATGTAGTTTCGATATTTTTCAACCAATCATCGTATCTTGGCCTTTCACTCAATCGGGGATCGACCTTATAGGAAAAATCAAACCCACATATTTCGATGGCCATAAATTCATTATTACCACTACCAAATATTATACTAAATGGGTAGAGGCCATGCCTTTGGCATATGTCACTGGTAATACTATTTCTAACTTCATATTTAACCATATCATATGAAATATGGGCATCCTTACTCCATTATTAGTAATAATGATGTGCCATTTAAAAATAAAAAGTTAAAAAAATCTAAATTCTTCCATATTAACCTCCATTTGTACACTCCTATTATCCACAATGTAATGAACAAGCTGAATTAGCCACTAAAACACTTAAATCCATATTCAAAAATATTTTTGATAAACATGTGTTGAACCCTTGTCATGTGTATTGTCATTGATGTCAAGCATCATTGATGGAAAAGTTGTTTCTTTTGAAGTGAAGGTTAGTCATTGGCATGAAGGTTTATTTATAGTTCCTTCTCAATAATGCTGGAGCTCACAAAGAGGATTTAGGTCAATTCCAAGATGGTTTCGGGATACTAAAAGCTTATTCGGTGAGGTAGGTGTCCATTGGAGACATGGAGATGCTTGGTGTATTTGGATCAATTTTCCCATTGGTAAAAAATGATGTTTTTAGGATTTTCAAGAGCTCATACGGTGATCATCAAGTCATGAGGCACAAGTCACAATTGAAACTAGCTCATTTAGGCATGGTTCTAGAGCCTAATGAGGTGTATGGGTGCAAATACATTCATGAAAATACTAGGTACTAATCGGAGGAGCCTTAGAACATTTCTTATGGCATGTAGGAGCATCTACAAGGTTTAATTAAGATTTTGTAAGTAAAATTCAAGTTCTCAACAAATCCATTTTGAGGACTAAACGGTGAATGGTTAGGAAAATGAGATTGGTATGGGATGTACACGAATATTAATGAGAAGAAAAGATATGGATCATGTTGATGGATATGTTTTAGTGATTCATGTAAAGTTTCATCAAGTTGTTAAGAATATTGTTGAAGCTATTAAAGTTTCACTATAACCAGAGTTTCTTGAGAAATGCAATCGAGAACCCTTTGTTCGTAGAATCCAAAAAATTATTGATCCTCTTTAAGATAAATCATATAAGGATTTTTTTAGTATAACTATAATCCTATACTTTTACAAAATAATTTAGGGAAGTTGGATAATAAACAAAGAAGTTTTATTCATTTTTCTAAGAGGATTTCTATCTCCTCAAGCTTCCTTCTTAAAGAAGTAGGCATAAAATGTGGTGTTTTGAATCCAAATCATTTTTGGAAGTCATGAAAACTTCTCAAGAGTGTATAAGACCTCCTCCAAGTAAAAATTGTGGGTTTTTCTTTCTCTTAAGGTGGAATTTACCATACGGGTATGTCCTTGCTTAACAACACTCTCTTAGTGTTTGAAAAAGGTTTTTGGGTGTATGCATAGTGAAGAGATGAAAAATGAGTGTTAGCTTCTTCCAAAAGTCATATTCAAGTGATCGAAGATGAACATTTCTTTTTTCAAGTGGTGTGAAGGTGTAATTTTATTTTATTCTTAAGTACCCTATACAAGCCTTAAGAAGAAGACTAATTTCTGAGTGATACTTGCAAACTTCTCTCCACAATATATAAATTAAGTTTGATTGAGGATGTTTCCATGTTTTCCTTTAATTATCCCTATTATAGTTGATCACATTCATATAGGAATGGTAGTAAGAAATGTATAAGTCATGAATTCCCTATGGTGTGTTAAGAAACAATAAACACGGTTTCAAATTTGTCTTTACTAATGCTAAGTCAGTCTCAAGCCTCGATTTCAATCGGTTTGGAAATAGGTCTATAGAAAACATGCTCTCAATATGTTTCCTTTTTTAAATAGTGTGAAGGTCTAGCTTATATTACTTTTTATCTACCCTACATAGGATTGTCAAAATGACTGAAATATGAGTTGGCTTGACAATTTTTCCTTGCAAACCTATATAAAATATGGTGAAGGGAGTGTATGTTCTCTGTTTTAAGTTATTTATTCAGGAAATTATCACACGAACTAAATTATGGATAATAAGGAGTTTATAATCCAATTCTAACCTATGTCATCTCAAGAAAAACACAATTCATTCTTAAATGCATATCTATCATGAAACATTTTATCAAGTTGATGAATATCTTAGTATGGTAAGTAGAAATCTTAATGTCCTCTTAAAAATTTTATCTTGCATATCTTAAATAAGGGTTTAATCGAGTATAAATCCTTTCTAAAACTAGATATTTCCATTTCTATAATAGTCAAGAAGATTAAGTTTCTTTGCTCCTTAACCATGAAGAAACATGTTTATTTAATGAAGAGAAATTCTTATAGCTTAAAGTAAGAACATGAAATGAGGTGATTATACACTTGTCTTGACATAAAGGTTAAACATGATGTGTTTAGGGATTATATACATATGCCTAAGGTTTAATTCTTCAAACCCTCATTGTGCAAAGTGTCTTGAAGATCAAGCTAATATGACTTTGATGGCAAGAGATTCAACAAAAATGAATATGGAAATTGTTTAGAATCTTAATTCTCCATGAAATTAGTTCTGAAGTTGTATCTAATTGAGAAAGTACATAGACATGTTAAAACCATCAATATGCTCTCCCAACTATGAAATATAGTGAACAACTTGTCACAATAGATGGTTTATGAAAAATATTTCTAGTATCTTGTTTCTTTGATTGGCATAAACAATAAAATGGCAGTAATCATCCTATTTAAGAGGTAATGATAGTCAATCTTTTGTATCTCTTATCTTGACAATATTTTCATTATGTCATTTGATGTTTCATGAAGAAGAGATTGAATAAAATATCCTAGACTTTTCTCGAGTCTTGAGCACTTAATATTGAGTGGGATATCTTATAATTGTCATGATCATTTATATGTGATATGGTATGAGCATTTAAACCTATCGTCTACAAAGATCAAGATTGTAACTTGCACTCATTTTTCTTAAATGGGCTCAAATGAAGAATATAAGCTCATTGGAGAAGTGTGAGAACAAAATGGAGGTTATAAAGGAAATTAAAGGAATTTCGAGTGTTCTTACTAACTTGTAAATCATAGTGCAAAGTAGGGAAATTAAATACGAGAAGTTAATGGTTTGATGTGCTACATGAAAATTTAGATGATTGTTACACATGGTGTCAATAGAGGTAGAAATTTGCATAATTTTTGTCTCAACAAATTGTGAAAAGGTAGAACATATTTTTGTTCATCACAAACATGCAAAGAGACATATCAGGCCAAAAATTTAAAATGTTTGAAATCATTTCTACATGAAAATGATTTTGTGTCCATTAAACTTCCTTATATGTATTTCCAAGTTAAGAAAATACAAAAAAATGATTAGATAGGACACGTGTGAATGTTATTAATATATATTGGTGCTACGTAAGGTATGAAAATTGCTTGGTGATACATGTTAAATCTAGAGATTCATTGATCTATGTTTAGGAATGTAGAATACTTAGATGGTGCTATTAGAAAAGGATACAAATTCATGTATGAGAGATTTATTGTCCTAAAAGAGATCCTCGATTTAATGTGCAAAATCACATTTGAAGACCTGATATCATTTGTATGATCTAATAAAAAAATTGATATGTTGAGAGAGGAGTGAAAATAAATTAGTGATCTTAAATAGTGATCACATTAGGTTGGTGTAAGAAACCATGAGAATAACATGATCAAGTTTTTTTATGATCAAAGTTTTATTTATTACTAAAAAAATCGGAGTGGGTGTTTCCTAATAAGTATGTTCTTTGAAGATCTTACAAGGGTCTTATATTGTAATGGAGTGGGTGCTCACCACATGGTGAAATCACTGTAGCGTTTTAGGACAATTATCCAAGCTAGATCTTTGATTTCGAGTGTGTTTTTGTCCCTTATGGGTTTCCCACATTAAATTTGGTCTCTTCATTTTTTCATTTGTTCTTGTTTCTCTTTCTCTCTATTGGTTTAATGTTAATTATTATCATGATTAAGGTATTTTAAGGTTTTCGATTAAATAAATTTAAATTTCTTTAAAAAAATTGATAATCACTGATTCGTCCTCCCTCTTGGTGCCTAGAATGTATAATAATTGGTATTAGAGTTTGTTCTCTTGTTACAACATTAACAACTTAAGAGAAGGTCCTTAAGGCACAAACATGGGTGGATAAGAGGATATAGTGTTGAAGAATAAGTATGAGATTGATCAATCCCTAATTAAATACTTCATGTCAAAAATTAAGCTCATGGAAGAAAATCATCTTGAAGAAATCAAAGAGGTGGATTCAATTGTTAGTAAGTTGGAAAAATATCTAAGTTTCAAAGAAAAATATTATGTAAAACTTGAATAAGAAGTGAAAACTCTAAAGGAGGAGATAAATAAAGATAATGATAATCCAAGGTAAATTTCATGAAATAAAATACATCCGAATGACAGATTAGGTCTGGATTTTAAAAGTGAAGGAACACAATGTTAATTGGAGCAGGAATATAGTCTTGAGCCATGTAAAGAAGCTATCAAAGTCAAGGTTTAATAACGTGGTAGACAAAATGCATATTTGAGGACATCAAGAGAGGAAATATATCAAGGAAAAAGATTTAAATGGTGACTCAATCCATGTATCATATTTAGGACACAAAATACCATTAGGAAACAAAATCCAAGGATATTTCCTAGTAAGTTTCATGGAAGTATATTTTATGCCATGGTTTTGGATATAGATCTAGATACTTTATGGGAATTATAGATAAGGAACACCAAAGGTGATATTTTAGAACCGAGAATGATAAGAAGAAATTTTCATAACTTCCATGAGAAGGGCCACATACAAAAAAATTTCCTTAAAGAACCTATGAAGCAAGAATGGAAAAAAGGAACACCTAGAGACAAGAATCAACTTGTATTCTTTAAGTGCAATAGAGTTGGAAAATTTTCAAGATTCGTGATAAGAGAAAACTAATGTACAAGAGAAAGCATGAAGTTAAGATCACTTGTATAGAAGCAACCAAGAAAGAATCAGAACTAGAAAATGAAGAGATAAGCTCAAGAAAGGCATTAGGAGGTAATGGTAAATCCAAGAAGAAGGAAGGAAATTCTAGTACAAGTGATGGATAATTTATACCTCAAGATCTACTAGAAAAACTATATAGAATGCAACATGAATGATTTTTAGATAGTGAATCAGAAAGTGAGAGCTTAAGTTATGATATTTTCACACCAAGGAGTACACCCAAAACAAATGTCAAGAGAATAGGGGAAGAAATGGAGTCATTATACTTATTTGATGACTATATTCTATTTTGAAGTTACCTCAGATGGTGGAGTTCCTTCACTCATCTTTTGGAATACCTATTTCAATTTAAATAATTAAGTTCTCCTCTTAAATAGTCTACCTACATGAAAATCAAGCTCTCTTCATGATGAAGCTGAGTAAGTGGTCCAAATTATGCTCTTGAATGAAGGTTTTCATCAGTAGTTGTTGGTTGAAGTCCTCATCATATTGTAAAGGTATGTCTAGTTTAAGAGATGTATTGTTTAGCCCCATTGAAGTTCTTGAATGTCTTTTCTAGTAGTCATGCAAAGAAATTTTTGTTCAAGAGGTCTCGAGGTTAGTGTTGTCCTTCCCTATGTTGTCAAGATTGAGCTATGTTTGTGCCATCATTCTTGGCTTATATAAAGGAATTATGATCCCTCAAAAGTGTGAAATGTGTCTCATGATTAGTCAAATGGTGTCATGTTTTAGTCACAATTTAATCATACCCTATTAGGTTATCGTCAAGTAAGATAGATATCCAATAGAGTAGATAATAAAAAGAGTATCTTAAGAAAATAATGAAGTTGAATGCCCTCTTGTAATCTAAATTAGGATATTGTTAGTAAAAAATCATACAACCCCAAATAGCCTCAAATCTTAGTGGGCATTCAATGTGATTACACAACATTGGACCATATCTCAAGTTGTGGGACTTGCAAACTTGAGATGGACCTCTATCAAAGGTCTATTCCTACTTCCTAAACTACCTACCTAAAAATAATCTAGTACAGGAAAACTATTTAATCCTAATCTAACCTTCCAAGAAGATATGGAGAGAGAGAGAGAGAGAGATGCATAAAATAAGAGCCTAAACTAAGTGATGATACCCCGAGAAAAGGAAGTGGCGAGATACTCTACTGAGGGAGGATGAAATAGGGGAAAAGCAGATGAGGTAGGTTAGACTAAAGTGACAAAGACCGAAATCCAAATCTTCATGGAAACTCCACAAAAATGAAATATTATACATGCAAACGTGAAATACATGCACAAAAAGCAAACACAAAATGGAGAGGCACATAAAAACAATAAAACATGATAAAGGGTTGAAAAACAACACAAAAACACAATTTTATTGATCTATGAGGTGCATAGACCATTATATGGATGCTCAAAGGTACAAATACACTTTCTAGGTGTAAGAGAAGGCTTACACTCAAATGGAGTTAGGAAACAAATTTTCTGAGTTTCCCTACACCCATAATGTCTCTCCCCTTTTCAAATGAGAAGTTTTTACAATAAATAGATTATGAAAACAAGAGAGAAAGAAGAAAACTCAAAATTTGCTCTTAAATATCAACCACCAACCATCCATGCCCTACAAATCCACCTACAATCTATCCATTCTGGTTCCTCATGTCTGTTCGATGTGTTGGAGAAGGAAACATGGAAAATCTAGATCAGATCACGGGTGGTGAAGCAATCAGATCCTTCATTAATGACATGAAAGAAGTTTTCCTACTTTTCACCAATCAAATACTGCTGAAAATAATATTTTATGCTTCCATGGCACATAGGAGGTCAAGGTATTTCCAGTAATACCAAATTTGTGGAATTTAAAGCACTAGATTGAAAGATATGTCCATTTGAATATTTGAATTGAATCCGTACAAAAATCGAGAAAAATCAGTTTTGTAAAATGGATATGCGGGCCGAAATTATCTTTGGTGCCTTCTGTGGAAAAATGCAAAATTAAAAAAATCTCCTGCAGCCCCGCAGGCCCAAAATTCACTCTTTGCATTTGGTGAACGAACCTCACTAGGATCATGGGCCCGCACTTGCAAACTGCGCCTTGTTACAAAAAGTGTAAAAGTTCCAAAATGCCCCACAAACCCACTGGCCCACATTTACATTTGGGAAAAAAATCCTCCGTGGACCCACAACTTTACATTTGCAAATATTTATCCCCAGGCCTACCAGCCCGCTTTTTTCACCTTTGCAAAAATTCTTCCCAAGGCCCACCATCCCACTTTTGGCAAAAAATCCTTCCAAGGCCCACATTCCCGCTTTGACGTAAAACATGGCCACATGTCCCACGACCACATGGCTAGGTGGCACATGTTTGGGGTCTATATTTGGTCCATGCCTTTTTAATTTGCACCGATGAGACAAATGGCACCATCCATTGGATCTTCTATACTTAGTTGATTCGGGTCCTCTACCCATTTGACTTATATTTGACCCTTGAAACATATAGAGATAACGCTCATTCAAGGACGGTCCCTTGGGTATAACTTCTAAAGTTGCGGTGATGAGACACGTGGAGGCTTATTCCAACTCTCTTATACTTATTTGATTAAACGGTGGCTCTGTCCCTTTTTAGACTGTGACATGTAGAAGCTCTACACACATTAGGGAACCCACTTTGTTATCCAAAATTCACCCCTCAAGGTAATTTTGATAACATGCATCAAATTCTTTAATCCCAAGCAATTATGTTGATTCAGAGTGAAAGGTCATGTTTCTAGGGTCCCCTCATATTTGTCTAACTCCCCTGTCCAAGAGGAAGAGAGTAAGTTATGAGAAAATGCGAAAAAGGGGTGCAGAAGGCAAATAGGTTGATCCAGGAAAAATCGTGAAAATTGGCTAAGTCCCGCTCGTGGTCGCCTGGGACAAGCGGGACAAAAGGCGCGAACCAGCCGAGCGGGTGAATTTGTCCCAGATGCAGTCAAAAGCAAATGGGACGCGCGGGCCAAAAAATGTGAACCGGCCGAACCGGCCGAAAATGAGAACTTTTGTCCCGGGACGGTTGGGACAAAAAAGCGCGAACCAAGCGAGCCGTGGGCGAATTTGTCCTGCAGTCAAAAAAAAAAGGAAAATGGGACGCGCGGGCCAAAAGTACGCGAACCGGCGAACCGGCCGAAATGAGAACTTTTGTCCCGGGACAGTTGGGACAAAAAGGCGCGAACCGGCCGAACCGGGCGAATTTGTCCCGGACAGTCCAAAAGCAAATGGGACGCGCGGGCCAAAAGTACGCGAACCGGCCGGATCGGCCGAAATGGGAAATTTCAGCACCAAAACCAAATGGGACAAAGGGACGCGCGGGACGCGAAAAGCCGAAATGGCCGAAGGCAGAGGAGAAAAGTCAACATTTGACCCGTGGAACTTCAAACGGCCATAACTTTTGACTCCGAGCTCCGATTTTGATAAAATTTGACTTTCTGGAACGAGCACGACGTCCTCTACGCCACAAAAACTGGATTTCTTATTTTTAATGAGGGTAGATATGTTTAAATAAAAGAAACATATTCGACTCGATCGATCAATGCTCATTCCCGTTAAATGACGAAAACGCCTCACAGCCCAAAGCAAATGCCACACTCGAAGGCCATAACTTTTGCATTTCTCAACGAAATCACACAAAATTGGTACCGTTGGAATTGTGGTTCCAAGCCCAATGCATAGCAATCAAGAAATTCCAGATTTGATCAGAAATTGATTGAGTTTTTTAAGAAAACGTGGCTGGGTTCGAAGCAGGTGTTTTATTTGGTAGTTGGGAGTGCAATTAAGAGGCATGGTCATCATTCCTTCTCTGCTGCAGCACATGGGACAGTATGGGGAGCCTTTTCCAAGTAATGTATGCCCATTCCACTCAATTTAATGCCTCTACACAGGTGGTTGAAGGACAGATTTCGGGATTTCCATTTTCCCTTCTCTTTTCCTTCTCATTTTCTATAAAATGAAGTGTTGGGCTCATTATAAAGGGGAGAGTTTTGGGTAACAAAGCTCTGTCAAAATTGCTTTGTGAAGCCGAGTGTGTTGCAGGCCCATGTAGTGGACTCCTTGCATGGTGATCCAAGCCCTTATCTTGTAATAGATTGAACTGTGCATATCATGAAGCAATAAAATATCAGTTTGTGGATATATCTTCCCCTAGCTGTGTTTCCTTGCATTCTTCTTGCCCCTTTGATCCTTCTACAAGTATATTGTGTCTATTTATTATGTTCTTGCAGGAATTCATTATTATTGTGTGTGCTTGGAATATTGCTGTGAATGCATTTTGTTGGATTATGGTGAACTGTCATCACCTTTTCTAGTGTGCATTTTGCCTCTGTATTTCACACATTTGGAGATTACTCTCACACCCTCTTTTACGGTGTATCACCGCTTTAGTGTAGGCTTTCATTTTATGCATTCTCTCTCTCTGGTCCCTTGGAATTTTAGGTTAGAATAGCTAGTTTGTCTGCATTAGAGTAGATTGTGGCGGGTAGTTTAGGAGAAAGAACCGGCTTCTGCGGAGGTCTATCTCAAGTAGCAAGTCCCACACTTGGAGATAGTACCCATGTTATCCAATCACTTTGGATGCTTAGAGTGATCAAACTAGAAATCGATCAACATCCGAAGTGCTTTGTGATTCGGTGATAACATGATTACGCACGCCTGATGGGACCTTAGAGGTCTTCACTTTCATTGCAACAAGATTGATGTGCACTTGTTGTAGGTTCCAGCTTTGAAGGAGCTTTAAAATCGCACATCTGGCGACTCCAAAAGAGGCATAATCTGCTGGTTTCTGCAGTCCAAGCCTGACAAATTTATGAGAAGAATACAGACCAGGTCAAGAACTAGGGAGGAAGGATTATTTGTCTATCTGCATCTATCTCCAGGCAGAGAAAGAAGGGGAAGAAGAGCTCAAAGATCTGCGTCTCCACCTAACAGAACTTTGTCTACACCTCCACCTGGTAGACCTTTTCTCGCATCAACAAGGGTTCTCAGGCCAATCAGAATGGCGCAACCACTAAATCCCTTTGTCAATTTCACTGGCAGCAGCCCACTTGCCCTCAATGCACAGAATCCAGTTCCAATTGCAGCATTGAAGAACATTCCATTTTTCACTGGAGAAAATCATACCACTCCTGGTGATCATGTCAAAGACATTGCTAACGTCTGTGCAATCCATGAGATAAATGAAATGGATGTGGCTGTCAAACTGCTGGCATCATCGTTCAAAGGGAAGGCATTGCAATGGTTCAGAAGCCTTGAAGCTGGTTCTATCACAAATTGGAATCAGTTGTGCATAGTTCTCCATGAGCAGTTTGGAGAGAAGGGAGACAACTTGTCTCTTCTAGAACAATTGACAACTATCAAGAGAGCTCCCAATGAGCAGCTGACTGACTTCAACTTCAGATTTCAAAGGTCTTGGGATAGGATTCGGTGGCGATCGGGCCAACAATGAAGAGAAGGTGCTTTTCTATACTATCTTAAAGCTTTGAATTCGATATTTCTATGTTAATTCAATCTATGGGAGGTGACAACTTACACACTTCTTATAGCATTGCCATTAGGGCTGAAAATTGTCTTATTCAAGCTGGTAAGCTAGCTCCTAGGCCCCCAATGCCATTATACCCAAGTTTGGAGAGCCCAAGTACTAGTCAAGCACCTGTCTTAGCTCCTATTCCCACTCCTAGAAATCAAAGTTCAAATGAAGCTTCCACTTCATCTCCAAGTGCCCCAAATGAGCTTCAAGAAGTTATGAAACAATTGCAAAATTTAGGTAATGAGCTGGTCACACTCAAGAGACAGCAAGCTCAAAGTTTTAGACCTTCCTATCAGCCTCAAGCTCAACCAAATAGGCAACCATATCAAACTCAGAGACCACCCAATCCACTGCAAATCAGAATCAAGCAAGGCCTCACCTTGCCAACAGAGACCATTTCAGCCCTACAACCCCAATGTTGCATCGCATCCGAGCTTTGGTGCCAGTCCAAAATAACATGGCCCAAGAATATGATTGGTGTTTCCCGTGCAGTCAGCCACATAACCAATCAATGTGCTTTAACGGTGCATTAAATCAGGCTCTAATGGTGCAAACCATTGGTGGGTCACAAGAGTCCAGCCACGAAGAAGACCAACAGCAAGGGGCACCTCAGCAAGGGACATCTCCGAACGAAACTACTCTTGTCAATTGGCAGGCTGAAGATTTCTGTGGTATGAATCAAATACCCTCTCAAAGTGTTGCAGCCAACACAAGGTCAAAGAGGAGAAATTTGGGTGAAGAGCAGCCATTGGTTTCGAGCAATCCTCAACCTTCTACCACTCCACAAGTTGCTGGCAAGCAAACTGTAGCTCCAAACATACAAGGAGCACCTAAAACGGCCCCTAGGCCAACTCAGATGCCAGCTGCTGCTGCCCATGTGCAAGGAATGAATGTGCAGGCCAAGGGACAGCAGAGGGATACTTCATCTCCATTCAACATCATTGATCAGATGAAGAAGACAAATGTCAACATATCAATGTGGCAATCACTATCTATCCCAGGACAAAGAGATTTGCTACAAGCTGCCATGAAGGACTGGTCAACTTCAAATCAACAGGTCCAAATGCAAGAGGAGGTACTCACAAATGCTGCCCAGCCCGAAGGAAATCATGGAGGACAGCAAGGTAAAATGTTGAAGCCCCCTCCATTTTATGTTTCATTGATCATAGGAGATAAGCTGGTGCATAATTGCATGATTGATTCTGGGGCCAGTAGTTCAGTAATGCCCAAGCAAATAGTAGATCAATTGGGACTTCAATATGAAGTCATATCCAAAGGGGTAGTGCAATTAGACGGGACAGCAGTGACAACGGTTGGAGTAATCAAAGGTTTGAGCCTCACACTGCACGCATGTCCCAATGTAGTAGTGTTGCAAGATGTGTCGGTTATAGACCTACCACCACTCTTTGCATTATGCTTGTCAAGAGACTTCACTGCTAAAATTGGAGGCTATCTTTCGGCGGATTGGTCACACATGTTGTTCAGAACAAGGTATGGAACTAAGGCTACAATCAGGTCTGAACCTATTGCAAACTTCCACATTGAGCCTTACACTCCAAGCCAAATCAATGCCAACTGCTCAGCGTTTGATCAAGAAGATTATCCAAGCACTGATGAAGCTGACACCAAGGTTGGAAGCATACCAGATTTGACTCTTGATGAATGGGCAAGCAAGGTGCATGATTTTGATCCTTATCAAGAGATAGAAGAATCTGAGCTAGGAGTCTATTGCATACATGAAGAAAGTCAACCTATTCCCAGCATCACCAAGCCAGATCATAAGGACAAGAATGAAGTATGGCAATTGTTCTTTGATGGGTCAAGGAGCAGACAAGGTGCAGGAGGAGGAGCTATGCTCATTTCACCGCAAGGTATAAGGTATTACTCAGCCTTCCGTTTCCAGTTTTCCTGTTCAAACAACACAGCTGAGTATGAAGCCTTAATTCATGGACTGCACTGGGAAAAGAAGAAAGGCATCAGGAATTTACAAGTGTTTGGTGATAGTGAGCTGATCATAAACCAAGTCAAAGGAAAAAATGCTGCCAAGAATGATCTGTTGAAGAACTACAAAAATCAGGTATGGGATCTTATTGAAGATTTTGAAGCTTTTAGCATCATTTCCATCCCAAGAAAAAAGAATGAAGCTGCTGACAGACTGGCAGCAATTGGGGCTGCGTTTGATGTTGTAGAAAGTATCAAAAGTGAGAAAACTCAGCCTCATATCAAAGTGGTTGTGAGACCAGCTGTTCCGGATAACAACACAAGTTGGCAAGTCTTCGAGAATGATCAGCAAATTGTTAATTTCCTACAAGAAGAAGCTGAGTTCTCCATGAGAAATCAAGACAAGCTGGAGCAGCAGTATGGCGACCAAGTGGTGCAGCTGAGGACTAACAAACTGCCAAAAGGCCTCATAACGCTGGAGTCAATCTTCAACCCGAATGATCAGTTCCGGAAGGAGAAAGCGAACATTCAAGTAAAGGGTGAAGATTCAGAGCCTATCTTAGTAGATGAAGGCAAGACATTACAAATTGGCAAAGTAAGTACTCCACAAGAGAAATCTGATTTTGTTCAGCTTTGTCAAGAATTCCCAGATGTCTTTGCTTGGACTTACAAAGATTTAAGAGGTTTCAATCCAAATTTGGCACAACATACTATCGAGTTGGATCTGGAATCCAAGCCATCGGAGTAAAAGCAAAGGCCAGTGAATCCTCATATCGAGCCTCTCATGAGAAAAGAGTTAGGCAAGCTCATTGAGGCCAGTATCATCTTCCCCATCAAACACTCAAGTTGGGTTGCAAACTTGGTGCCGGTAAGAAAGAGAAACGGAGAAATAAGATTGTGTGTGGACTTCGTGATCTAAATAGAGCATCACTCGAAAGATCATTATCCGCTTCCATCAATGGAACAAATATTGCAGGTTGTAGCTGGTTCAGAAAGGTTTTCATTGCTAGATGGATATTCAGGCTATAATCAGATATTGGTGAAAGAAGAAGATCAATTCAAAACGGCCTTCACTACAAAATGGGGCACGTATGCTTACAAGAAGATGCCATTTGGACTGTCAAATGCCGGAGCAACATTTCAGCGAGCTATGGATATGGCGTTCAAAGGCTTGATCAACAAGATAGTGCTGGTATATCTAGATGATATCACTGTCTTCTCAAAGAATGCAGCAGACCATCTCTTTCACCTCAGACAAGTGTTTCAGAGGTGTAGAAGGTTTGGAGTGTCATTGAATCCAAAGAAGTGTGTATTCTTGGCACATGAAGGCAAACTGTTGGGCCACATTGTCTCTAGGGAAGGGCTAACAATTGATCAAATGACAGAAAACACTGCAGGGGCCCAAAACAAATACTGCCACACTCTGGAAGGCCATAACTTTTGCATTTCTCAACGAAATCACACAAAATTGGTACCGTTGGAATCGTGGTTCCGAGCCTGATGCACAGAAATCAAGAAATTCCAGATTTGATCAGAAATTGATTGAGTTTTTTAAGAAAACGTGGCCGGGTTCAGAACAGTGTTTTATTTGGTAGCTGGGAGTGCAATTAAGAGGCATGGTCATCATTCCTTCTCTGCTGCAGCACATGGGACAGTATGGGGAGCCTTTTCCAAGTAATGTATGCCCATTCCACTCAATTTAATGCCTCTTACAGGTGGTTGAAGGACAGATTTCGGGATTTCCATTTTCCCTTCTCTTTTCCTTCTCATTTTTCTATAAAATGAAGTGTTGGGCTCATTGTAAAGGGGGAGAGTTTTTGGGTAACAAAGCTCTGTCAAAATTGCTTTGTGAAGCCAGTGTGTTGCAGGCCCTTGTAGTGGACTCCTTGCATGGTGATCCAAGCCCTTATCTTGTAATAGATTGAATCATGTGCATATCATGAAGCAATAAAATATCGGTTTGTGGATATATCTTCCCCCTTTGTGTTTCCTTGCATTCTTCTTGCCCCTTTGATCCTTCTACAAGTATATTGTGTCTATTTATTATGTTATTACAGGAATTCATTATTATTGTGTATGCTTGGAATATTCTTTGTGATCGCATTTTTTGGATTATGGTGAACTGTCATCACCTTTTCTAGTGTGCATTTTGCCTCGTATTTCACACATTTGGAGATTACTCTCACACCCTCTTTTCTCGGTGTATCACCGCTTTAGTGTAGGCTTTCATTTTATGCATTCTCTCTCTCTGGTCCCTTGAATTTTAGGTTAGAATAGCTAGTTTCTCCTGCATTAGAGTAGATTGTGGCGGGTAGTTTAGGAGAAAGAACCGGCTTCTCACGGAGGTCTATCTCAAGTAGCAAGTCCCACAACTTGGAGATAGTACCCATGTTATCCAATCACTTGGATGCTTAGAGTGATCAAACTAGAAATTTGATCAACATCCAGGGGTGCTGTGATTCGGTGATAACACCCACTGGATTTTAACCTTGAAGTTGTGTCAAGTGGACGCATGGCTCCATCCACCTTGGTCCTAGATTCTTCAATGGCTGACTTTGTATAACTTTTTACTCGACCATGTGGTGACCCGTGTGCTTGTCTTGAGACTACCCCTTGGCTTAACCTTTAAGATTCACTCGATTGGACACGTGGAGGCTTCCACTGACCTTGTTACACTTAGCCATTCGGCCTCTGCTCCTCCTTCCTTTTTGGTTGGGTCCCTTTTGTTGATTGCAGAGTGACTATGTTGGGTTTTCGACATGCGAAGAGCTAGAACTTGTTTGGATAACCACTTTTTCTTTTGCCACGGGAATTGCACTAATGATGCACATGGCACCCTTCGAGGGTCTATGAATTTTCAACTACCGATTGAACTTTTGAGGCACTCGACCACATGGAGGGCTAGTGCTCATTTGGGAATAATGTTTTGGATGTCCCTTTTGGAACTGTGACATGCTGACACATGAAGGCCTCCATTGACTTTGTAATACTTAGCTGATTTAGGGCTTGCTGATTTTCTCAGACCCTAGACATGTGGAAGCTTCGCGCTCATTTGGGAAATACCTTCTATGTTGTACCTTTGAAATTACATGGAAAATACACATGGCATAATCCACTGTCTCTCTTATACTTATCTGATTTAGGGCATCGAGTTGAATCGTATGTGAAGTCCAAAAACTTCAAGCCTTTCCATGTTTTCCTTCTCCGAGCTCTGGACTCCTTCAATGTTGTTGGATCCTTCACCAACCCTACTCCTCCATTTTAGTGTACCACCTCTAACATTTGTTGGATTTAAAATTTGGGCTTGCAATACCGAGTGTACCCTTTAATTATCTCATGTGCGGGGTCATGTTTGATCAATTTTACCGAGGGAAAAATTGGGATAATAGTCTAGTGACTCACGAGGACATCTACCTACTAGATGAAGAGACTAGTAGCGTTGAAGCATCCATTATGAAAGGAGTCTAGAATGATAGTCCGATACTAATCTTTAACTCTAAAATATGATCCTTAAGCCACTTGAAACACCACTAAAACTAGAGCTGGTCTCACCAAATGCCATTTCTAAAGTCACGTGCACAAGTAATAAAAAAACACAACACACACTATTTACAAAACTGAAAATCATACATGCTCCTAGTGGAACATGCAAAGTGTGCAAAAGTACTTGTTTCGCTCAAAACAAAATCTAATCCTACTACTATAGTAACTAGAGAGAAAGGGGACTTAAACAAATCCTATAATCTGGCAAGAGAGAAGTAGCTTCCTTTTTCAAAAGGAGAAGCCATACAAATGATTTGACGCTAAATATGGCTGCTTGTATTAGTGAAAAACTTACTATAAGTCGATCCTCCACCCAAATCATCAAGGTGTTAATGAAAATAAGAAAAATACATATTTTACTTACTCTATATTTGGATTAACGAGGCATTAAAACTGATCCTTAGTAACTTGATACTCATCCTCATTCCTTGAAGTGGGCATGACTTGTTTTGGATTCTCCTTGGCTCCAATGAAGAAAAATACCTAATTGGGCATAGTCGGTCCTTTAAATTTTCCCACTACTCGATATTTAACTCTAAAAATGAATTCTTCCTCTTTGTCCTTCTTGGGTGGATGGTGTAAGAGAGAAGATGACATCTTCTCGCTCTTTCCCTTCCTTCTCTTGTTAAGAACATGGAAGATTCATATCTTCCAACCTTGGTTCCGGAAGGTTGTTATGAAGTGTAGGTTGTTATCTTTGAATTCTCTGCTTCATGGAAGTAGGTTCATGTCCTTGGAGGGTGGATGATGGAGGAGGAAATTATGTTATCTCCTCGGGCTCCTCTTCATCAAAGCAATCTTCCAAGTCTAACAGACAGTTTGCCTCTTTGTTGTCCAGCTACATGTGCTTGAACTTCTCCTTGGTGTCCTCCTGATCTGTAACTTTCTCACCATGGTTCCCCTCATCTTCAAACAAAAATTTTGAAAGGTCAAACTCTTATTTGACATTAGATATTGAAGGGGATGAATTTTTGGGAAGAACTAAAGGTTCATCTCGTGGCTGCTCCGTACTTGGAGCCTTTGAAACTCTATGGTTATCCTCTAGAACCGAAATGTACTCCTATTATTTTGTATTTAGAGTAGCTTCTTCTTCCCAAATTTGTACTGTAGTTGAATCTTTCACCACTTTTGGCTTGACCTCAGCCTCCTCTGTATGCTTAAACAATAAGGGAATCTTTGTAAACCCAAATCTGGCAGCCCAACTCTTTAGATTTTCTATCATTTCTTCTCTATTGGGTTCCTCTTCTTGTTGTTCTCCTTGACATGGACTTGGGAGAGTAGGAGGAGTGGTGGATGGGGTATCCACTAGTTATTTCCTTGTTTGTGATGGAGGGGGAGGCATTTCTTTTGGCTCTTGTGGAGGGGACTTAGATTTGGAAGAGAAAAGGGAAGAGAAAAAAAATGAGATGGAAGACTAGAATATGGGGAATGGAAACAAACACTTGGGGCAGCAGATGGAAATCTTTGAAAGTGAAGCCCAATTTGAGATGGTGTTGTTTGGGGAAAGTGGAGGAAATCACTAGATGATCGTGAAGGACTTCCCATTGACAAGTCTCCCTAAGATCACATTCGTAGGCCTCTATCTCCTCATCCCACTGCACAATTTGGGGTAGCATCTCAATCATGAACTCAGTCTTCTCCCGATGGATGTAGTGTCTTGGAAATGGGCGGACCCATAGACAAGGTTCCCCTACAACTAATCCTGGATGCTTTCATATGTGTTGTAGCCCTTGAATGCACCATGTGTGCCTCTATTCTTTGAATCTTCTCTAGTGAAATAGAATTCTCATTTTGATTGTTGTCACTTTGTATGCATACCCTTGTTCCTAACAAGATCCATAGTCAAACTATTTTTGACACTTTGCTTTCATATGGGTAAGCATTATGGTTTTGGATCGATCATAATGCTGATTTGGAGGAGTCATGAAATACATTGCAGGTAGATTGCATTGGTATTACAACAAGTGTGAGTTCCAAGATGGAAATGAAGTCATGATCACACAACTTCATGGAATGGAAATAAATGAAAGATATGGAAAGAATAATGGATGGAAATGGGTGGGAAGAAGGTCTATAACTTCATATATGGGTTGTTGACTAGATGGAGTCACTAGATGTGCTTTGCATGTGAGTCCAAAGGCTAAATCTTACCAAGAACACATCAAATTGATGAAATGAAGTGGTAAGGTGCTTCAAACCTCATCCCACAAGGTAGGCTAGAACTATTAGTGCAAAGTCACAGCACCCCAAATAGCCTTGGATATGATGGGCCATTCAAAGTGTGATTACACAACATTAGACCATCTTTAAATCTGTAGGACTTGCGGACTTGAGATGGACCTCCGAGAAGGCTAGTTCCTACTTTCTAAACTACTTGCCACAAGCTACTCTATCTGTAGGAAAACTATCTAATCCTAATCTATCCTTCCAAAGAGACAGGAGAGATCGAGATGCATAAAAACAAATCCTACACTAAGTGGTGATACACCGAGTAAAAGGAAGTGGTAAGATATTCCACTAAGGGAGGATCAAACAAGGGAAAAAGAGATGAGGGAGGTTAGATAGAATTGACAGAGACCCGGATCTGAATCTACCATCGAAACTCCATAAAACATGACATCTTACACCTATAAACTTGAAATTCATACACGAGAAAGCAAATACGAAATGGATAGGCACAGAGAAACAATAAAACATGAGAAAGGGTTGATGAAACACACACAAACATGATTTTATTGCTATATGAGGTGTACGAGACCATTACATGGATTCTCGGAGGTACAAATACACTTTCCAGAATAGGAGAAGGCTTACAACTCAAATGGATTCGGGAAACAAATTTTACAGAGTTTCCCTGCACCCAAAATGTCTCTCCCCTTCTCAAAAGAGAAGTGTTTACAATATATAGAGGATGAAAACCGAGAGGAAAGAAGAAAACTCGAGACTCTTCTCCTAAATCTCAACTACAAACCATCAATGCCCTAAAATCTACCTAGAATCTGTCAATTCTAGTTCCCGATGTCTGTTTGGCGTGTTGGAGAAGGAAAGATGGAAAATCTAGATCAGATCTGGGTAGTTAAAGAAATTGGATCCTTCATTAATGGCATGAAATATGTTTTCCTAATTTTCACCTATCAAATCCTACTGAAAATAAAATTTTATGCTTACATGGCATAGAGGAGGTTACGATCTTTCCAATGGTATCAATTTTGTTGAATTTTGAGCACTGGATCGAAAGATATGCCCATTTGAATATTTTAATTGAATCTATACAAAAATGGTGAAAAACCAGTTTTGCAAAACAGATCCACGGGCCTGAAATTCAATTTGGTGCCTTTTACACAAAAACACAAAATTATAAAAATCTCCTATAGCCTCATAGGCCTGAAATTAAGTCTTTACATTTGGCAAACAAACCTCCTCGGGCTCGCGGGCCTGCACTTACAACCTATGCCATTTTGTGAAAAGTGCAAAAGTTCCAAAATGCCCAGAAGACTTTCCAACCAACATTTACACTTGGGAAAACATTCCTCCATGGCCTCGTAACTTTACATTTGGTGAAACATCATCCCCAAGCCCGCCAACCCACTTTTGGTGAAAAATCCTTCCAAGGCCCGCCTTTCCTCTTTGACCTAAAACATGGCGATGTGTTCCTGACCATGTGGCAAGATGGCACATGTTTTAGGTCTCTCTTTAGGCCACACCTTTTTAATTTTCACTGATGAGACACGTGGCACTGTCTACTAGCTCTTCTATACTTATCTGATTCGGGCCCACTACCCATTTGACTTCTGTTGGACACTAGACACATGGAGAGATGGCACTCATTCAAGGATTGTCCCTTGGGTCTCACTTCTAAATTTGCACCGATCAGTAATGTGGAGGATTCCATTGAATATCTTGTATTTCTTAGATTAAATGGCCAGCTCCATCTCTTTTTGGACCCGGTACACGTGGAAGCTCCACGCACATTTGGGAACCCGCTCCAAATTTTAATCTTGAAGTTGCACCGATTTGATGCGTGGCTCTTTCCTCCGGTCCTGGACTCTTCAATGGCTGACTATGTCTTCTTTTTTAATCTAACCACGTGGAAAGCCCACATTTTTTTGAGAATGCCCTTGGCTTAACCTTGAAGATGCATAGATTAAACGTGTGGAGGCTTCTACTTACCTTATTACACTTATCCATTTCGGGACTGCTCCTCCTTCATTTCTTGGTTGGGTCCCTTCTTCTTATTGAGGAGTGACTATGTTGGGTTCTGGACATGTGGAGAGTCTGGCAGTTGTTTAGGGAACCACTTTTTGCTTCTACCCTTGGAATTGCATCGGTGAGGCATGTGGCATCCTCTCGAGTGTCTGTGACTTTTCAATCGTATATTCAAATTTTGAGGGTCCGACCATGTGGAGGTTGGCACTCATTTGGGAACCCTATTTTGGATGCACCTTTTGGAACAACATCATTCTAACATGTGGAGACCTCCGCTAACTCGTGATACTTACCCGATTTATGTCCTGCTATTTTCTTAGACCCTAGACACGGTGAAGCTCCGCGATCATTTGAGAACTACCTTTTTGGATGCACCTTTAAAATTGTGCCAAAGAGACACATGGAATCTTTCTCCGGCTCTCTTATACTTAGCCAATTTAGGGCCTCGAGTTGAATCATATGTGAAGTCTGAAAATTTTCAGCCTTTCCTACTTTCCTTATGTTGAGCTCTAGACTCCTTCGATGTCATTGGATCCTTCACCGACCCTGATCCTCCATTGTAGAGTCCCGCCTATAACCTGAATGTTGGATTTGAAATGTGGGCTCGTAACACTAAGTCGAATATTTGATTATCTCCTGTGTAGGGTCGTGTTTGATCAATTTTTCTGGGGTCCAAAATTGGGATAACATTTATCCTTGAGTCTTAAAGAACATTACAACTAAGACAAGAATGTGTGTTTTTCAACAAATCAATGTCAGGTGTTTCTTTACCTTGTCATGTAAAATTGTATTAAGAGAAATAAATTACACTTATCAAGGTTTGCAAAAATATATCTAGATATGCTCTCAATAAATTTTTGTTATGTGTGCATAATTATCTACATCTCTTTGAAAGTATTAAAGGTATGAATTTTACCCTTTTTGGTTATAATTTCTAATCATAGTGTCAAGAATATTAGTCTTCAAGTAACCATTCAAGATGTCAAGATATCCTTAGTGCTAGTAAATCATTGAAGAAATTTGATGTTTATGATCACCGTGTTATTTAGTGAAAGGAATAAAACTTAGAGAGATTTTCTTTATAACCAATGTATATGGTTTTGAGCATAATTAACTTTTTTTGAAATAGTAAGCCCTTGATCCTATGAGAACTTATCTTCTAAATGTTGTTTCCTAAAATATTAAGCTAATCTTATCAAAATTTGAATATATTACCAATATGTATATATGTGATTATCAATGAAGCAACATCATCCTCTTGATAATGATGGATCCGAAGTTGAATGATAAGTTTTAATTTTCCCCCATAAAGTTAAAATTGACGGTAAAGAGGATTTTTATTTGATGTTCATTCTCAATTAATATAATTCAAAAATACCTACAAATAATGAAGACAAAGAGATTATTTTTCATGGAAAAAATAATTTACAAAGAATTTAGAATAGTATGAACTCGTGATATGAAAATCTACAGTCTACAAAGGTTGTGTAAGGTTGATACATGTCTAAAATATCATGATGGTGTATAATCTGGTGATTGAAAACCTTTAAATGACAATTCTAAGGTGTGAGAAGACCGTGCATATGTATCATAAGTTTTGTAAAAGACATTACCTAAAATTTTAGAGAGCTAAGGAGATAATATTGACCTAATAATATATTGTGAGAGGCTAATAAGCATGAGATAAATATGGTGAGAGAAAGGTAAAGACCTTGTCTTGTTACATCAAGTCGAATTTACATTCAAAGTATCAAACTATAGAATGATATATATGAAATTTAAAGATTGAATCTAACGAGGAAGATTGTTCTAATTTGAGTGAAACAATTATGACGATCAAGGTATAGTTCAGGTGGCCTAATTATAAGTTTTGAGCTTAAAGCTATTACATTCGTGAAGGAGAGAAATAGATATCATGTAGACGTATGAAATGTACTTGAACAATAAGTGCTATCAATCTAAGTGGTGGAAATTAGAAATATTGTAGGATATGATCATGAAAAATAAACTCTTGAGGGATCTTAACAACAAAAATATAGACTAAATTGACTCTTTACATTGAGAGATAGCATAAACAAGGAGCTATAATGTTTATAAGTGTGAGAAGTAGACCCAAAATGAATTGTATAGATTGTAAGGATGAATATTACTTCATTACAAGGTACTATAGAAGTGCCTATAATTCTGAAACAAAGACATACTAAGATGATTCCATGTAGGAGAAAGAATGTCTAATTAGTTCTTCATCAAGTGTGCTAAGTAATCAAGAAAATGGATAGGATAAATGGATCATGCATATAGCTTAATCAAGGGAGAAATGATAATAATGTAAATAATAATTATCTTATACAAAGGATGTTACAAACATCAAGAAGATAAGTCAGGATAAATTAAATATTGCAAACTCACCTACATGTTTCAAGGACAAGGTTTTTAAGCCTAATTCATTAACAACCAGATAGATAGAGAAGGTATAAGATCAGCGGGAAAAAGAAGGAGTTTCATGTATTGGTTTAGCTTCTTTGAATGGCCAAAGTTGGGCCAAAGTGCACTCAATGTATATCTTAGGGATCTAGGCTCTAAATTAGTCAAGTAACTTGAGAAAGAGAAGAATTGAAGGCTAATTTTAAGAATCTTAAGGGGGCTAGTGTCTCATCCAATAAACAAGGTGTGAAGATAGATGAGATGCATGGGAAAGGAGTCGAATAGTTTAAGGTTGATTGGTAAACAAATCTATCCATTCTATTAAGAAATTTCTAACAAGGTAGCATGCCTAATCCAAGGGGGATATTTTTGAGGTAAGATTATGCCTTATGAATGCTTATTTTAATTTTGATCATGTTGTTGAATTTCCAAAACTTTGTCATAGATGTCAAATGGGGAGAGAGTGCTATAAGAAACTAAATATGAATGCTTTAAAGATGTTTTCCATCAATTTTTTGAGTTTGTTGCCATTAATGAGAAATGGGGTGATAGTTGAACCCTAGTCATCGGTGTTTTAATTGATTTCAAGTGGAATTTATTTAAAAGGTGTGGGTTTTGAAGTTATGATAAGTTAGGGGTATGAAGGTTTATTTTTAGTTCATACTCAATAACGGTTAGAACTCACAAAGAGTGTTGAGTGTTGATTCCAGTATGGTTTCAGGATGCTACAAGCTGAGACAGTGACGTATGTGTTCACTAAAGGCATGGAGATGCTTGGTGTACTTAGATCAGGTGTCATATGGCTCAGAAATGATGTTTCTATGATGCGAAATATCTCATAAGATAATCATCAAGTTATTAGGTTCAAGTCACAGTTGAAACTAGCTTGTTTAGTCCTAGTTGTAGAGCCATATTAGGTGTATGGGCACAAATAAGGTCATGAAAAGACTAGATAAGAATGTGGGGAGCATTAAAAATTTCTTGTGGCATTTAGGAGCATCTAAAAGGTTTAATTTATCTTTTCAAGAAAAAATAAAGTACACACCAAAACTTTCTTTCGGGACTAGCAATGAATGTTTAGGAAAATTAGAATGGTTTGGGATGTAGAGGATTATTTATGAGAAACCATGTATAAGGATGTGTTTTAGTGCTTCATGTCAATTTTCATTAAGTTTTGAGGAATATTATGGAAGTTATAAAAGTTTCAATAAAACTAGTTTATTGATAAATGCAATCTAAGCATCCAGTATTATTAGCATCCAAAATAACATTATTGAGCCTCCTTAAGATATATCATAGAAGGAGTTTTGGAAGATAACTCAAAGCATAATTTTTTCAAATTTTTTTGGGAAATTGGATATGAAGCAAAGAAGTTCAATTCAGTTTTCTAATAGGATTTCTCTAGATTTGCAATCTTTTTCCTTGAAGTGGTAGGTATTAAATGTGGTGTTTTGGCTGAAAATAATTTGTGCAAGTAATGGAAACTCCTAAGGAGTGTATAATACCTCCTATAAGTCAAAATAGTGGGTTTTTGTGTCTCTCAAGGTGGAATGTGTTGTACAACTCTATCCTTACTTTTAAACAATGTCTTAGTGCTTGAAAAAGGTTTTTGAGGGTATACATCATGAAGAGATGAAAATGAGTGTTATCGTCATCCAAAATTCAAATTTAACTGATCAAAGATCAACGCTTATTTATTCAAGTGGTGTGAAGGTATAATTTTTCTTGATTCTTAACTTACGTATACGAGCCTTATCATGAAGACTAATTTATGAATGATACTTGCAAAGTTCCTCTACAAGCTCCGAGTTCAAGGTGATGGAGGATGTGTCCTCATTTCCTTGAAATATCCTAGTTCATTGTTCACATGAGTAGAGGAATGGAAATAATAAATTTTTAAGTAGAGATGGCCCCATGGTGTGTTAACAAATAATGAACAGAGTTTCAAATTTGTCTTTACTAATGACTAGTTATTATCAAGCCCGAGATTGCAATCAATTTGTAAAATTCTCTATATAAAGGATGCTATCAAGAATCTTCCTTGGTTAAACAGTGTGAAGGTGTATCTTATATTATTTCTTATCTTCCTTTCATAATATTTTCATAATGACTCGACTTCGAGTTAACTTGACAATTTCCAATTTTAACTATTGACAATTTTTTCTCTTGTGCAAAAATGGGTAACTCGAAACATCATTACGATGGAAGGCATTGGTGAAGTATACCTAAGCTAAGGGATTTTTGATATTATTGTTGCTTTTGAATTAGTTAATGATTACATGAAATATGCAGCTATGTGTGCTGTTACAAAACATAACAGATCACATAGTCGTAATTTCATGACTATCTTCAGTAAAAGAACACAAGGCCTTAAAGGACAGTTGTGTTGTCTTGATGAAGACACTCGATTCTGCAGAATAGGTGAAATGCTATGTTTTGGAACAACAAACATAGTTGCATATTATAGAGATCATAATTCATTACTGGATGTTACATGTATTCTTTAATGTCAATTTCCTTCATGATTAAGACATTCGGTTATGTTCTTGAGTTGTTTAGTTCATCATACAATCCATACGAAAGATGAAATGTAGAAAGAAATACACAAATCATTTTAAGAATTAAATGTTTTATTCATAAGGAATTTCAAATGTTCCCACACAAGCCATGGGATGTAACTGAAAAGTAAAGTACAACTACTGAAATAAGAGGAACACATGCATGCAAAATAAAATCAAGGAGCATGAGTGAACCCATCATTGCCTTTATGTTTTTCCTTCAGTCGATGCATCCTCATCTTCAGATTTGTTCCCTCTTCATCTTCATTGTTGAAAGCATTGTACCTAAAAACTGAAAGAGAAAACTATTAGTTTATGAGCTTAGGGTACAATACATATTTCTATATTGTCCTAATTCATGCAAGTGGATCTCTAACAAGAGGAGATATAGATTACTTGAAGATCAAAGAAGTAAAAATGATTTAATCACTCAAAGAGAAATAAAGAGAAGAAAAGAAAAAAACATGGACATAAGAGAGGCCAAAAATCCTAATATTTTCTAACTATTTTATCGACTGTGTAGATACAAATTATTGCCAAGAATAAATAAATCATGTCTTATGGTCCTCACTATGGATAAAGATTGTAGAGTTCAATAACATCTATCCTATGGTACATCAAGCAGATGAGTCATAAGCACATGATAGAATGAAGGAAGAATTTAACTCATGTTTCAACTACTTTCCTACAAAGGGAAGAAGTTACAAGAAAGAAGAGGACTAGAAAATATAAGTACATGTTTTAGTTTACAACTAAAGAAGAAGAAGCTAAGGTTAACTAAAAAGAAAGGATTACAAACTGAAAATTTAGGGAAAAATTTGACAGGGCTTCACCATGTAAAATGGAAATTTTACAAATTTTTCATCATATTTTTTTAACCAATACATACTTTAAAAGAATTATGTGAATCAAGTAAGTGATACAAAAACCATAATAGCATGTGATGATCAAGATAAAAAATAGTATGTTTCAGTTTAGAACTACCAAATCAGCTTCAACAAAAAAGTGTTATATTATGTATTTTGAATTAGAAATTACATCTATTATAACTGAAAGAGAAATAAAAGAAGGAAATCGGAACTTTTTTGACAGGATTTTAAAGGTAAAATGAACATTCACGACTTTTCCAAAGATGCATATCAAAGCTGAAATAAAAGGAAATACAATATATAATGCTAAAAAGAAATGGAATGCAATTTCATTCATCATATTGAACTACTTTGGAGCATTCATTATAGCTTAACAACTAAATAACATGAAGTTTCAAGATAATCTAACAAAGTTCAGCCATTTTAAATTGTAGTTTTTAGAATGAAGCATGTATGAAAAGTGCAGAAATAAATCAAGATGCTACATCACTTTTACAGAGTACAAGTGTAATTATAGTTACAAAATATCTTCACTAGAACATAAACAAATGTTTGCAACTCACAAAGAAAAATCTACAGTCCCCGAGTGTTGGAAGTTTCGTTCTCTTGTAGGTCTATATCTATCCAGGAGAGAAGTTTTTTTAGAAATAATGAAATGGAGGATGATTCAAATTTCTTAAAGAATACAACTCATCTCAAAGGATCAGTTCTAATAAGCACATCAAATACTTGTCCAAGCATGATACACTAATTGCAAAGTAGAGTTTCTGAGAGTTCACAGTTTAATGATAGATTTCAAAAGTGCTAGTGATGGAGTTTTTAAAGTCAAGAAGAAGCTAATCATATAAAGTACAATTATATAGTAAGGCTCAAAGAAACATTCATGGCAGCCTAGTTTTATAGTCAAAACCCCATGATATCTTCATAGAAAGAAAATAAATTCCACAGAGTGAATAAATGCACAAATTATCCCGTGATATTAAACTCGTGAAAACCCTTCAGATTGTGCCAACAAAATAATGTAGAACATAGATTTGGGGGAACAAAAGTTACACATCTACAAATAACTCAAAACCCCCAAAAGTAGAAATTCATGGTAGAGTACATTATTTCAAGTTGAAGAGCAGAGTAAAGTTACAGATCTACATTTTAGAGACAACATGCAAGGGAGAATTCCATAATGACTGTGTTTCAAACTCACAAATAAGGACCACATTTGCAGTTAAACATACGAAAAAACATAGATCTATGAGTACCCACATTATAAAATGTATAGATCTAAAGAAATGATGACAAATATACGAAGTAAAACCATCGAATAGGGTGGAAATTAAATACATACCCCTCAAATGATAAAATATTAGTGGTTCAAGAGCTAAAATTACCATGTTCATGGTTTCATAAATCTATTTACAGAAGAAATAAAGCTTCCAGATTGGTCATCAATGGAAACTCTCTTTTCTTTCAAGACAGAGCAAAAGGGTTTACCTCAAATATAGTAACCAGTAAAACTCAGACTCATCCACAAGTTTGAGATCAAAGCCTTCTTCAATGATGACACACTGCGGCCAAAACCAAGTCCTCCAGAGCTGTGTGAAGGTTTCAGAAGAACAAACAATACACGATCTCAAACTTTGAATCAGAGACATACACATGCCCAGATCAAATGGCACCATAGTGTGTGGAAAATCAAAACACCCATTGAAGATAAATATGGCTCAAACCAGGATTCAAAAGCCACTTACCTTGTTATAATGGCTACAATGAGTTCAGGCTCAAAAATCATGACCATGGCTAAACCATTCAAAAATGTTCCAATACGAATAGAGAAAACCCATCTTCAAGCCAAGTAGATTCGAACTAGAAATGGCGTGAAAATGACCTCCCAGAACGCAAGATACCCAATGTAAGAAATGGCCAAATTTATACAGAGTCCCTTCATCATTTTTATGGCATGCTTGAACTAAAATAGAGAATTCCAAAGCTCACTGTACAGAATGTTCAAAGGAACTCAATCGAACTCTAGGAAAACAACTACAGCGGACATGACTATACCAAGAAAACAAATACACCTAGGGCCCCAAAATAAAATGAAAATCTTGGATAGAATTCATGAGGGCTTCACCCTCAAAGATACACCAATGGCGTCAATTTTTTTTTTTCAAGGTTTCACCTAAAACACAGAGAAAAATAATGGAGTGATCATTGAGATCAAATGAGTTTTACCATAGAACTCAAGAGTTAGGTTAGGTTCAAAATCAACCTCATTCAAAAATTGATACCGAAGATGTCTAGTAAAGAGATCAAAGGATGAGAATCGATCTCCATGTTCAATGCAAACCATCATGGTCACCTGCCAAAAACCACATTAAAAGCCAAGTGAAACCCTAAACAAAGATCAAGATTGATGGTTCACAAGAATCCAAGTGCTAGAATCAATGGTCATAGCCAATCATAGTGGCCAATATATTTAAGACAAAGTGCCAACATAAAATTTGAAGGGGTGAGTCATGATGGAGAGGGGCCCAGCCCACAAGTCAATCAAAATTATCATTGCATCGAATCTCAAGAGTCTAAACCATAGACTATGTCCTCATGATCAAAGTACTAACCAAATCATGCCAACAATGATCACCAAAAAGGTGAATTTTTAAACTATATGCAAAAGTGACCAATATACCATGCATGTATTAATCAAAAGGTGGTAAGTATTATAGTATGGCATGTGCATTGTCAAAAATGGTCAACCTTATATATTACTAAGTCCACAAAGGTGGCCAAACAAGTAGAGTACAAAGGTGGTCCCCACCTCAAGAATGTTAGAGATAATTTACGTTGTCCTATCCATGTGATCACTAGAAGATAGAACAAGTGTCAACATCAAAAACAAAGGTGGTCCCAATCAGGATAAATATTTGGATGAATTATTTTGTAAAGTATTATAATTAAAAAATTTATTGTGCTCAATACACAAGAGTATTTTTGCATACCTTGAAAAAGGACAAATCAGCAAGAGGACCGAATTTGCATGCATAAGCAAAGATGCATGTTTAGCAAGGAAACTTATTATTAGAAAATTATTCACCTTTGTTTTCTTAAAAAAGAACAGTCAACTTCAGTTTGACTATAATGTAATCAAGGCTATTAATGCCTATTTTTAATTGTGTGTTCTATTTTTTTTCCTTTATCTATTATTAAATAAAGGTAAAAATAGGACGCATGGGCAACTACAAGCCTTAGACTATTTTTAAGAAGGGGTGAAATTTATTTTTCTATATATTGTGTGCTTTGGCAAAGCACAAAGGAGGACTTTTTGGATATAGGAGTACTGAAGCAATTTTTTCCAGTTTTTCCTTCTGAGTGTGAAGTATTTTCAGCCTTTCCAATTATTTGCAGCCTTGTGTATGTTTCTATTAGTCTTGTGAATGCAAATTCCTTGAACAATCATCTTACCCTGCTAAAAATTCAGTATTTTCTACATAATTTTAATGTGCATGTTAACATATTAGTGTTGTGATATTTTCCCTCAAGTACAACAAGTGTTTTCCTTAATTATTCTACAGAAAATTGTTGGTTCGTGCATCAAGAATCCTTCCCATATCAATTGTGCATATACTTAGTCAAAGCCCTCATATAAATTTGGTGTATCACCTTAGTTTTAATTCATTTTTTACAGCCATCTTTTACCCTTAAACCCCATAAATTAGTTTAGGATACATCAATAAGGAACCGACCTTGATACCAAAGACTCACCTCAAAATAGGTATACCCATAGACCTAAGGTGTTTCCATTGTATCTACAAAAGAGAGAGATAAAATTTGTAAGCTTAGAACACCTGCAACCATCTCTCTATAGGGTGCACTTTTGAGAGATAACAGTTTTGGCATGCCCAATGGGATAACTAATTAGATCTACATGCAAGTTACGAATTCTACATCAGATCCATAAAAGATATACAAGAAATCGAAGGTTACTTTCAGAGCAAGCTGCAAAAATTTATTCTAAATATTTTTGATCTTTTGGCAACTCCATTGTGCTGATTTCAAACCAGCATTATAGCATGTTCCATGCCTAAAGTGACTACAAGATCATTGGTAAGAGGAATTCCTTCTGAGTTTGTTTGTTTACCTTTGAATTTTGCTAGAAGGAGAAGAGTTGGTAATAATTTACCTTATAATAGACCTAGTTTTGATAACCCTCTTCCTAAAATTTCTTCACCACGACTTCATTTCTCTATTAACATCACAGCTTTTTTCAATGGCAATCCAACCACCTAGAAATGTTGTGACCTTTACTAATGGCATCCCATTATTAATCCGGTTTACCATAAGATCCCTAATGCTTCCACGAAAAGTTTTCCATCATTCACTAGTGAAAATCAGTTGACACCTACAGAGCACGTCACAACCTTATGTGTAGTTCATAATATTACTCATAAGGATGTATCCTTAAGACTTTTAGCTGCATCTCTTAAAGGACAAGCTTCACAATGCTATATAAATCTAGAGATGGATGCATAAGAATTTGGGATGACTTAGGTGATAAATTTCTGAAACAATTTCAAAAAAATTCAGATCATTTATCTCTTATAGAATAATTGTCCACCATTAAAAGAGATCCCAACGAATTTATGTCAAGTTTTAACATCTGTTTTTCCAAAACTTGGGAAAGAATTCTAGCAAGTGTCAAGCCTCAAGCTAATCACACTTTTCTTTATTATCTTAGGGCACTAAACAATGATATTTCAACTATGATTCAGTCTATGGGAGGAGAGACGCTTCCAAAGCATCCTATGATATCGCCATCCAAGATGAAAATAGTCTTATTCAAGCTGGAAAATTAGCACCAAGACCTTCAATGCTTTTTTTTTACAGATTTAGCCCCTATCCCATAACCTATTACAATCATAGAACCTGTTGTTGTAGCCCCATCAGATGACATATTTAAATATTTGTAGACTATGGGAAATAAGTTGACTTCAATTGAGAATAGGCTTGCATTACCTAGTAGACCTTATCAGGCTCCTTATTAGCAAAATCATCTAAATCAACAAAATAGGTAGCCTTACCAACATAATCAAAATTATAGGCAGCCTTACAAGTAAAGGCAATTTGACCCAAAGGCTCCTAGTTCATCTAATGCTCTAGTTCCAGTTAACATGACTAGAAAAATGTGGTGTGAGCGTTGTAGTCAACCTCACTTAGCAGTAAATTGCCTTGAATCAATCTTATTGTACAACCTCAATCAAGCATTGTGCATGCCTCAAATGGAGAGTGGGAAGCAAGAAACTTATGTTAAGAAAGTACCTTAAAAAAATCTAGTTAGTTTCAATGAGGAGTATTTCATTGCGATTACAACTAGGGCTCAAAGAAGAGATGCTTGAAAGTCAAAAAAACAAAATGGGCTTGTTTCGCCATCATGTCACTGATAAGATGGCATCTATAGTTCCAAAACCAGCTAACAAAGTATTTTTGTTCCTCAAAAAATAACAAGTGTTTCATTTAATAAAGGATAGCAAAAATAACTATAGCCCCGACCCAAGGAGATTGTTTATACTTGAGATATCACAGCATACTAAAACAAAATCAGTTTTTGTTAAGGCCTATGCTAAAACAATTGAATCTATTTCTAAAACTATTCCTTCTTTTAACATTGTTGATGTAATGAAAAATCACAATGTTAACATATCAATGTGGGATGCTCTAAGTATTCCAGACAACAAGATTTACTTTCTCATGAACTAGCTAAGATGCAAATTTATTTAAAAACAACGTAAAAGAAGTTTAGAAAGGCGACATGGTCTTGGGAATCATTTAATAAGACCACATAAAAGAGGTTCAATGGATGGTTTAGAAAGTCTTAAAACCTCATGATATAAAGAAGCCACCACCATTTTATCTATCGGTTATTATGGAGAACATCTAGTTCATAACTCGCATGGTGGACAATTGTGCAAGTAACACATGCTTATGCCAAAAGCAATTGTAGAAAAATTGGGTCTGCAGTATGAGCCTATAGAAAAGAGTGTCTTACATCTTGATGGAATTACAACTAATACATTTGGTATAATCAGAAATTTTGAGGTAACATTGCATGCTTTCCCAAATGTTTCTATTTTACAAGATGTTACTATTGTAGATTTACCTCCATACTTTTCTTTATGCTTATCTAGAGATTTCATAGCAAAGATAGGAGGTTATCTCTCTTCAAATTGGTCCTTCTTATTTTTCACCACATGTTATGGCACCAAATTTACTATCAATTCAAAACCATTGGCTAGATTTCACATTGATCCTCACTCTCGAAATGCGGTGGCTGATTATTCACCTTAGAATAGTCTCGATTTTGATGATGTAGCCTAGCTTTCAGAATTTAGATGGTGTTTCTAACATGTTTATGGATAAAAATATAGTTGAAGAACATCTGTTTAGTGTGTATTGTATCCATGAAGAAAATACACCACTTCCCTTTCTGTCTAAAATAGAAAATTCAATAGAAGGGATTTAGAAGCTTCATTTTGATGGAGCTAAGAAAAAAAAAGGACAGGGAGTAGGTTTGATGCTTACTTCCCCAAAAAATGAAAGGTATTTCTTAGCTTTGAGTCTCCAATTTTCATGCACTTGTAATGTAGCTAAGTACGAAGCATTAATTCATGGCTTGCTTTGGGCCAGAAAGAAAGGTATCAACACATTACAAATTTTTGGTGATTCTGAGTTGGTTATCAATCAAGTAAAGAATTTTAATGTTTGTAAGAATCCATTAATGAAGTCTTACAGACATAGAGTTTCATACTTAATGGAATATTTTGATGCTATTAATATTTAGTCTATTCCTAGAACTAAAAACAAGCATGCAAACAGACTTGCAGTAGTTGGTGCTAGTTTTGAAATGCTGGAATAGATTGAAAATAGCAAAATTCAGCCTCATACAAATCTAATTGTCAGGCCCTTGATACTTGATAAAGATTCAAATTGACAAGCTTTTGAAAGTGATGATCAAATATGTAGGTTTTTACAGCAAGAAGCTGAATTTTCTGCAGTAAATCAGGATAAATTATAGCATTTATACGGTGACTAGATTGTTCAATTAAAGAAAAATAAGTTACCTCAAGGTCTAGTCACATTAGAGGACATATTTAGCACTGATGATTAGTTAAGAAAAGACAAAACCAAGATGTCAATACATGTTGATAACTATGAAGAAATTTCAGTTGATGAAGGGAAAAATTTGTTTCTCAGAAAGGTATGTTCCTTAGCTGAAAAATAGTCATTTATTAATCTTTGCAAAGAATTTAAAGATGTTTTCACTTGGAGATACCAAGACCTGAAAGGGTTTGATCCCAGTTTAGCATAACATACTATCAAATTGCAGCCAAATTCTAAACCAGTTAGGCAAAAGCAGAGGCCTGTAAATCCCAAAATAGAGCCTTTAATAAGGAAAGAGTTATCCAAGTTAATTGAATCAGGGATTATCTTTCCAGTTAAGCATTCAAGATGGGTAGCAAATATTTTTCCTATTTGTAAGAATAAAGGAAAAATCAGATAATGTGTCGATTTTAGAGATCTTAACAAAGCTTCATTAAAATATCATTACCCACTACCAAATATGGACAAAATTTTTAGAACCGTTTATGTTTCCGATAGACTATCTCTTCTAGATGGATGCAACGGATACAATCAAATTTTAGTTTGAGAAGATGATAAATATTTTAATATGTATGCACGTACAGGTTCTGAAACAATCTCAGCCATACTAACTCAGGTCAATGATGAAAATATTAAGCAACCTATTACTTTCTTCGAACAGAGCTTGTATGATTACAAAACAAGGTACACGTTCCTTGAAAAATAGGTATTTTTAGTAGTCAGAGGACTAAATAATTTCAAGTACATGCTTTCGAACAATAAAATCCATGTTCTTATTTCTCATCCAAGTGTGAAAGCTTTCTTGCTAAATAAATAATTGGATGAGAAAAGATAAAATTGGATAACGAAGGTCATCGAATACGATGTTGATATTCATGTTGCGAAGACAGTTCGAGGGAAAGGCTTGTGTGAACATCCAATTGTTGATATGGAAAAATAGCAAGCTATAGAACCAGATGATTCAAAACAACATGCTGAAATTGAGTATCAGCAATCAGAAATCATGGTTCAACCAAAAAATCAACAACCTGAACTTGCTCAAGAAGTCCAGGAATCAAGATGGATGACTGATTTGGTTAACTATCTATAGCATGACACCTATTCGGAAGGTATGGACAAAAATAAATGAAGATATTTCAGATTACAAGTTGTCCCCTATATCTTTATTGATAGTGTGTTGTTCAAAAGAGATATAAATGGAATCTTGCTGCGATGTGTTGACTATGACAAAATTTATAAATTACTATCAGAATTCCATGAAGGACCATGTGGGGTAATTTCTAAGCATGTACCACAGCTGTAAAAATTATGAAAGATGGTTGCTATTGTCCTAGCATAGTCAAGGACTATTTTGAATGGATTAGAAAGTGTAGAAAATGTGATTTATTTGTTAGAAAAGAACGTTTAGATTCACTGTCATTGTAGCCTATTTTAGTTGATCAACCTTTTATGCAGTGGGTTCTTGACTTTATTGGTATGATAAACCATCCTTCGTCATAAGGATGCAAATGGATCTTAATCGATACAAATAATTTTACACAATGCACCAATCAAGCAATAGCCTTGAAATATGTTAACAAAGATTTGATATTATCCTTTTATGAAGGAATAGTTTATTGATTTGGTGTTCACCACTATCACATAAGATAATGCTTTAGCATTTTTTCATGTGAAGATAATAGATTGGGTTTTCAACCATGGAATTTACATAAGTTCTTCATCTAATTATTACCCACAAGGTAATGGCCCACTAAAAGTACTAAAAAGAACCTTTTATGGATCATCGAACAACACTAAAAGATAATCAAAGATCTTGGTATCGATGTTGAATTCACTACTTTGGGCTAATAGAGTAACTCCTAAAATTTTAGTTGGCAATTCACCATACAAACTTGTGTACGGAAAAGAAGCAAAACTACCTATTTCAGGTTGAGTTACCTACATTGGATTTGCTACATCAAATGGAGCTGCTCGAGAATGAACCATTACAGGTTTGTTATGTAGAGTTAATGGAATTACAAGAGCTAAGAGATCAAGCCCATTTGAATATGGAAAAGAATCATAAAAAAATGAAGAAGACATTCGATAAGAAATACAAATTCAAAATTTTCAATGAAGAAGATATTGTGTTAAAGCGGGATGTTGATCATGTAAATCCAGAAGACACATAAAGTTTGATACAATCTAGAGTGGCCCTTAAATGATTTCAGCTTTCAAAGAACACAATGCTTTTTAGCTTTTGAAGCCGAGTGGAGAGGAAATCCCCATTCCCGTGAATGGTATGTTTCTCAAACACTGTTATTGAAAAATCTTAGTGTGTCTTATTAGAGTAGGATTTCCTTCAATAAGTGTAGTTCTCGCACATTGCATTATTTTTCCCTTTAATAAGTGCATTCGTGCATGTGATCCTCTTTACCAGATCATTTCGAGTTTTAGTTTGTTTTGGAAGGGTTAGACCTTCTAGAAAGGGAGATTTTGGTTACATGTTTGGAATCCATACCCAATGGACAAGAACAAAGCATTGGTGTATAAGCTAACAAGCATATTTCCCGTAGGATCGCCAAAAATGTTGACATTTTTGCACTTTTCCAAAAATGGGCAACTCAAAAATTTGTTACGATGGAAGGCATTGGTGAAGTATACCTAAGCTAAGGGAGTTTTGATATTATTGTTACTTCTGAATTAGTTAATGATTACATGACTATCTTCAGCAAAAGAACACAAGGCCTCGAAGGACAGTTGTGTTGTCTTGATGAAGACATTCAATTATAGAATAGGTGAAATGCTAAGTTTTGGAACAACAAACATAATTACATATTGCAAAGATTAGAATTCATTACTGGATGTTACAGGTATTCTTTAATGTCAATTTCATTCATGATTAAGACATTTAATTATATTACTGAGTTGTTTAGTTCATCATACAATCCATACCAAAAGCTAAAAGTAGAAATACATACACAACTCATTTTTAGAATTGAGTATTTTACTCATAAGGAATTTCAAATGTTCCCACACAAACCGTGGGATGTAACTTAAAGTTAAAGTATAGCTACTGAAATAAGAGGTACACATGCATGAAAAAGAAAATAAAGGAGTATGATTGAACCCATCATTTCCTTTAGGTTTTTCCTTCGGTTGATGCATTGTCATCTTCATCTTTGTTCCCTCTTCATCTTCATTTTTGAAAGCACTATACCTGAAAATAGAAAAGAGAAAACTATCGCTTTATGAGCTCAGTGGTACAATCCATATTCTTATACTATCCTAATTTTGAACATGGATCTCTAACAATAGGAGAAATAGATTACTTGAAGTCAAAGTAGTACACAAGATTTATTCACTCAAAGAGAAATAAAGAGAAGAAAATAAAAACATGGACATAAGCGAGGCCAAAAGCCTAAATATTTTCTAACTCTTTTCTCGAGTGTGTAGATACGAGTTGTAGCCAAGAATAAATAAATCATGTCTTACGAGTCTCTCTATGGAAAAATATTGCAGAGTTCAAGAACTTCTATCCTATGGTACACCAAGCGAGATGAGTTATAAGCACATGATGGAATGAAGGAAGAGTGTAACTCTTGTTTGATTACTTTCCTACAAAGGGAAGAAGTTACAGTATAGAAGAGGGACTGGAAAATAGAAGTACATGTTTCAGTTTACAACTAAAGAAGAAGAATCATATTTCAAGAAGCTGAAGTTAACTAGAAAGAAAGGGTTACACTGAAAATTCAGTGGAAAATTTTGATAGGGCTTCACCATGTAAAATGGACATTTTACAAAATTTATATCATGTTGTTTTTAACTAATACATACTTTAAAATAATTATGTAAATCAAATAAGTGATAGAAAACCGAATAACATTGCATGATCAAGATAAAAATTAGTATGTTTCGGTTTCCATCTACCAAATCAGCTTCAATGAGAAAAGTGTTATATTATGTATTTTGAATAAGAAATTACATCTATTACAGCTGAAATAGAAATAAAAGAATGAAATCTGGAAAAAAAAATTGACAAGGCTTCGCCATGTAAAATGAACATTCACGACTTTTCTAGCATGCATATCGAGTTGAAATAAAATGAAATATAGTATATAATGCTAAAAAGAAATAGACCGCTTTTTCTAGTCATTAGATTTAAGTACTTTAGAGCATTCATTATATCTTAACAACTGAATAACATGAAGTTTCAAGATAATCTAACAAAGTTCAGCCATTTTAAATTGTAGTTTTCGAATGAAGCATGTATGAAAAGTGTAGAAATAAACCAGATGCTACTTTACTCTTAGAGAGTAAAAGTTTAATTACGATTAAAAAATATCTTCACCATGAACATAAGCAAATGTTTGCAACTCACAAAGAAAAATCTACGGGAGTGTCAGAAGTTTCATTCTCGCACATGTCTATATCTATCTAGGAGAGAAGTTTTTTTAGAAATAATGAAATGGAGGATGATTCAAATTTCTTAAATAATACAACTCATCTCAAACTATCGGTTACAATAAGCACATCAAATACTTGTCCAAGCATGATACACTAATTGCAAAGCAGATTTCCTATAGAGTTCACAGTTTAATGATAGATTTCAAAAGTGCTAGTGATGGAGTTTTAAAGGCAGAAGAAGCTAATCATATAAAGTACAATTATATAGTAAGGCTCAAAGAAACATTCATGGTGGCCTAGTTTTGCAGTCAAAACCCCATGATATCTTCATAGAAAAGAAACAAATGCCACAAAGTGAATAAATGCACAAATTATCCCGTGATATTAAAATATGGAAACCCTTCTCAGGAACATGCCAACAAAATAATGTAGAACCCAGATTTGGGGAGGAACAAAAGTTACAGATCTACAAATAACCCAAAACCCCAAAAAGTAGAAATTCATGGTAGAGTAAATTATTTCAAGTTGAAGAGAAGAGTAAAGTTATAGATCTACATTTAAGAGACAACATGCAAGGGAGAATTCCATAATGAATGTGTTTTCAACTCATAAATCAGACCACATTTGTAGTTAAACATCTGATAAAAACACAGATCTATGAGTACCCACATTATAAAATGTACAGATCTGAAGAAATGATGACGAATATATGGAGTAAAGCCATCGAACAGGGAAGAAAGTAAAGACATACCCCTCAAATGAAAAAATATTAGTGGTTCAAGAGCTAAAATGACCATGTTTAGGGTTTCGTAAATCTATTTGCAGAAGAAATCGAGCTTCCAAGATCAGTCATAAATGGAAACTCTCTTTTCTTTCAAGACAGAGAAAAGGGTTTACCTCAAATATAGTGGCTAGTGAAACTCAGACTCATCCACAAGTTTGAGATCAAATCTTTCTTCAATGATGACACATCATGGCCAGAACCAAGTCCTCTAGAGCTGTGTGAGGGTTTCGAAGAACAAACAATACATGAGCTCAAACTTCGAATCAGAGACATACGCATGCCTAGATCAAATGACACCACAATGTGTGGAAAATCAAAACACCCATTGAAGATAAATATGGCTCAAACTAGGATTCAAAATCCACTTACCTTGTTATAATTGCTATAATGAGTTCAAGCTATAAAATCACGACCATGGCCGAATCATTCGAAATGTTCTAGTATGAATAAATAAAACCCATATTCAAGCCAAGCAGATTTGAACTAGAAATTGTGTGAAAACTTCCTCCCGTAACGCAAGATACCCAACATAAGAAATGGCCAACTTTATAATGAGTCCCTTCATCATTTTTATGGTGAGCTCGAACAAAAATAGAGAATTCCAAAGCTCACTGTACAGACCGTTCAAAGGAACTGAATCGAACTCCAGGAAATAAAATATGGTGGCCATGACTGTACTGAGCAAAAAAATACACCTAGAGCCCCAAAATCGAATGAAAATCTTGGATAGAATTCGCTAGGGCTTCACCCTCAAAGCTACACCAATGGTGTCGAAATAATTTTTTTAGGGCTTTGAATGTAAGACCAAAAATGGAGTGATCATTGAGGTCAAATGAGCTTTACCACGGAGCTCAAGAGTTGGGTTAGGTTCAAACTCAACCTCGGTCAAAAATCGATGGCCTGAAGATGTCCAGTACAGAGATCAAAGGATGAGAATCGATCTCCATGTTTAATACAAACCATCATGGTCACTTGAAAATAACCACATTAAAATCCATGTGAAACCCTAAACACAAAGGTGAGGATCGACGGTTCATTAGAATACAAGAGCTAGAATCAATGGTCATAGCCACACATAGTGACCAATATATTCAAGACAAAGTTCCAACAGAAATGTGAAGGGGTGAGTCACCGTGGAGAGGGGGCCAGCCCACGTGTAAATCAAAATTATCAGCAGCATCGAATCTCAAGAGTCTAAACTAGAGACTATGTCCTCATGATCAAACTGCCGACCAAATCATGCCAACAATGATCACAAAAAAGGTGAATTTTTAAACTATATATAAAATCTGACCAATATACTATAAATGTATTAGTCAAAAGTTTGTAAGTATTATAGTATGGCATGTGCATTGTCAAAAATGGTCAACCTTATATATTTCTAAGTCCAAAAAAGTGGCCAAACAAGTAGGGTGTAAAGGTGGTCCCCACCTCAAGAAGTTTAGAGATAATTTAAACTATGCTATCCATGTGATCACTAGAATACAGAACAAGTGTCAACATCGAGACAAAGGTGGTCCCAATCGGGATAGATATTTACATGAATTATTTTTAAAAGTATTGCAATTAATGTAATTTATCATGCTCAATACACAAGTGTATTTTTTCATGCCTTCACAAAGGACATATCAGCAAGAGGACATAATTTGTATTTATAAGGAAAGAGACTTGTTCGAGAAAGCAAGCTTATGACTAGAAAATTATTCACCTTTGTTTTCCTAAAAATAGAATAGCCAACTTAGTTTGACTGTAATGTAATCAAGGCTATCAATGCCTATTTGTAATTGTGTATTCTATTTTTTCCTTTATCTATTATTAAATAAAGGATAAAAATAGGATGCATGGGCGAGTACAAGCCTTAGACTATTTTTAAGAAGGGGTGAAATTTATTTTCCTATATATTATGTGCTTTGGCAAAGCACAAAGAAGGACTTCTTTGATAGAGGTGTACTAAAGTAATTTTTTCTAGTTTTTCCTTCTGAGTGTGAAGCATTTTAAGCCTTTCCAATTAATTGCAGCCTTGTGTATGTTTCTATTAGTATTGTGAATGCAAATTCCCTTAAAAATCATCTTACCCTGCTACAAATTAAGTATTTTTGCATAATTTTAATGTGCATGTTAACTTATCAGTGTTGTTGTGATATTTTCCCTCAGTATAACAAGTGTTTGCCCTTAATTATTTTGTAGAAAACTGTTGGTTCATGCATCAAGAATCCTTCCCATATCAATTGTGCATATACTTAGTCAAAGCCCTCATATAAATTTGGTGTATCACCTTAGTTTTAATTCATTTTTATAGCCATCTTTTACCCTTAAACCCTAGAAATTAGTTTAGGATACATCAATAAGGAACCGGCCTTGATACTAGAGACTCACCTCAAAATAGGTATACCCATAGACCTGAGGTGTTTCCATTGTATTTTGGAAAGGGAGAGATAAAATTTGTAAGCTTAGAACACATGTAGCCATCTCTCTATAGGGTGAACTTTTAAGAGATAACAATAACCTTACATTCAATATGGTGAAGGGAGTGTATATTCTCCGTTTGAAGTGTTTTCCTCCACAAAATTATCATATTAATTGAATTATTGATAATAAAGAGTGTATAATCCAAGTATGACCTATGTCATCTCAAGAAACAAAGCACTTAGTCTTAAAATGCCTATCTATCACAAAATGTTTTCTCAAGTTGGTGAATGCATTAGACATTAAGTTGAAATCTTATGGGCCTCTTAAAATTTTCATCTCAGATGTATTGGAGACATGTTTAATCAATTCTCATTACTTTCAAAAATTGGGTCCTGTCCATTTTTTTGGCAGTCATGAAGATTAAGCTTCACTACTCCTTAATGATGAAGACACATTCTTATTCAATGCAAAGGAAAAATTAAAGCTTAAAGTAAGAACCTTATTTGAGGTTTTTGTACACTTGTCTTGAAATAAAATGAAACATGATGTGTTTAAGGCTTGCATACATATGCCTAGGTTTTGATCCTTAAAATCCTCACTATGAACTATCTTGAAGATCAAGCTTATATGACTTGTGATGGCAAAATATTTTACAAAACATGATTATGGAAAGTGTTGTAGAATATTTATTCTCCATGCAATTAGTTCTTGAAGTTGTATCTAATTTGAAAGTGCATAAAATTTTGAAACCATGAAGATGCTCTTTAATAGGAAATATAGTTAAGAAAATTTCAAAATAGATTGTTTGTGAAAAATATTTGCAGATATCTTGCTTCTTTGATTAGCATAAATAATAAAAGGGTTGTTATTCATTGTATTTAAGAGGTAATGATAGTCAATATCATGCATCTCTTATCTTGATAAGAGTTTCATTGTCACACGATGGATGTTTCATGAAGAATAACTTGAATAAACTATCCTAGACTTTGCTCATTCTTCAAAGAACTTATTATTGAGTAGAATATCTTATAAATCTCATGATAATTTCTATGTGATATTGTATGAGCATTTAAACCTATCCTCTACAAAGATCAAAATTGTAACTGCACTCATTTTTCTTACATGGGCTCAAATGAATAATGTAAGATAAATGGAGAAGTGTGAGAACAAAATGGAGGTTATAAAGAACATTAAGGGAATTTAAAGCATGCTTATTAACTTGTGAATAAATCAGTAAAGTCAAGAAATTGAATATGGTAGTTAACTAGTCGTTATTCTATATGAAAATTTAGATGACATTACACTTGGTGTCAACAAAGGTCAAATTTGGAAAAATTGTTAGCTCAACATATTGTTAAGAAGGTAGAACATACGTTTTGTTCATCACAAGCGTGCAAAGAGTCATATCAGGTCATAAATTGAATTTTTTGAAATCATTACTTGGTGTCGATTAAACTTCCTTGTACGATTTTTCAAGTTAAGAGAAGACAAAATGTTGAGTATATATGACACGTGTGAATTTTATTCATGTATATAGGTGTTACGAAAGTTCTAAAAATTTATTGCTAATACAAGTTGGATCCAAAGAGATATTTGTTGATATATATTTAGAAATTAAGATGAGTTAGATGGTGTTGTTAGAAAAGGAGACCAATTGATGTATGAGAGCCTTATTCTAGTAAAAAATAAAGTCTGATTTAATGTAATAAATCACCTTTGAAGTCCCGATATCAGCTTATATGATCTTAAAAGATGATTGTTATATTGAGAGGGGTGAAAATTAAGTATTCAGCTTAAACAATGATGAAATTAGGTTGGTGTGAACAAAAATGATACAAAGGTGATCAAATGTTTGTATGTTCAAAGTCTAGGTTATTGCTCAACAATTTGGTAATGGCTACTTCCTAGAAAGTAGGTGTTTTCCAAATATGCCACATGGTTGCTTGGCCATGTATTCAACTGAGTGAATGGTATTTTTGGAGTGGACGCTTCAAGATTATAGTGGGTGCTATAGGGTGAGTGGGTGCTCACAACATGGTGAAATCATAGTAACTTTATAGGACAATTGTCCAAGCTAGTTCTCTAGTTTCGTAGGTTTTGTCCCTTAAGGGTTTCCCACATTAAATATGGTATCTTCATGTGTTCAAGTGTGCTTGTTTCTCTTTCTCTATGCTTTTTGACTCTTCACGCTTATCATGGTTAGGGTATTTTAAGGTTGGGTGATTGAATAATTGTAAATTGATTCAAAAATTTAATAAACACTAATTCACCCCCTCGCAATGCCTATAATTTCTAACAACATGGTCGCAATTGGAATATATAAGTATAACCTTCTCTTTATAAATATCAAACGTCTTACAATACTCCAATACGAGCAAAAAAAAATTAGTTGTATATAGCTCTACAGACATTTTATCCATAGGGGTAAAAATCCGTCACTCTATATATCCCTTAAATATTTTATCAATGAAGACAAATAAAAATAGGCTTGTCATATTTAACTTACCATTCTAGATAAAATTATGTTTGATGCTTTAAATTATTTGAAATTGTGAATGTATCGTCTTCACTAGAACTACAAAAATAGATAAATCCAAGATAGTGTAATATTAGTGACCTTGTACTAAAAGAAAATTTGAAAAGCACAACAAAACATCTGGAAAAGAAAAGAAAATTTAAACCTAGTTCATTAGGTCCCTATGTTATCACTACAAAATACATGTATTTTTCTCATATAATGTATCCACTAAGAAATCAAACTACTTAAAGATCCCGTGAATTTGGTTCATCTAAAAAGATTCTATTCTTGAATCATTCATAAATATCCTTTGTGTTGGGGAATTTTGACACAACCACATATATCAATCCTTCATCATATTCCTCTTACCATAACACCAAAAACATATTTCTATCATTTGTTCCTTAAATTTAATATGTTTATCATTTACTATAATGTCTATATTCCCTCATATCCATTACTATTCATCCCTTGGTCTCTTACAATATTTCTGTTCTTATGCATTATTGGAATGATCTCGGGATCACCTATCATTTCTTGTTGGCTCCATAAATATTCAAAACCTCAAATATTCCATAAACACTCAAAAACCTAAAAATCCATAAACATTAAAAAAATGTCAAAAATCCAAAAACAATCAAAAATCTAAAAAAACCAAAACATTAAAAAAACTAAAAAAATTGTCAACATCTAAATATATTGGTAAAAATTCCAACAATATCACACAAACAAATAAATGGAAAACTATAAACGTTTTTTTAAACATATAAAATAAGTGAAAAATATCTAAAAAATCAAATAATAAAAATATTTGTCAAAAAATAAAAAACATGTGCAAGATACAAAAATCCCAAAGCTTAAAACATTAACTCTTATTCTACTAAAATATCCAAATATTAATCAATAAAAATGAAATAATTTAAATCCATTGCATGTATCCTCATTGGGAAATTTCGGATCTCATTTACTCCATTTTATGTATCCTTTCTTGGTGGACATGACACAATCAATCACAAATCATCTTATCCCTTGCATGCATCCTTACTAGGGAAAAATCAAATCAACCAAAATTTAGTTTGCACCACATTAAGGAAATAGTTCATGCGAAGAAATAGGAGGCATCCTATGTAGTATTCATTAGTCTAAAAAAACAATTTATAAAGCATATGAGGGATATCATATTTATAGATATTTCATAACATGAATATAAATAAAATATTGTTTCACAAGTGCAATGATAAACCTTCTACATACTATATTAAAATAATACATGAATACAACTAAATATTATTAGAGACTTGATATAAGAATTTAACAATTTTATTAACCACTTATTTACCACAATAAACAAACTATTTACTAATAATAAAAGTAACTAAGATAATTGCATAAACTACTTATATTAGGAAAATTTTATGTAAAATTGCCCTCTTAATTTTTCCTTCCCTCAAGGGATGAGGAGAGATACTCTTTGAACAACTCATAGTTGTCACATGCATACGAATTCATGAAAATATATGTTTTTTTTTCAGTTATTAGGAAAAATTGAAGTTGTATATCATCTTTCAAGACATGATCATGTATTAAATAAAATTTTCCAGAAATATGCTTGGTTATCTCATGTAACACTTGATTGAGAACAAGTTTTAGAACACCGTAAATGTCGAAATACAATGCGGTGGATATTTATCATTGTACTCCAAGTCCCTCAAGTATGTGACATATCTATATTACTTTGCAGATAGCTCCACATGCAACATGATGTTTGACTTATGTAGAAGAGTGAGAACATTATATTTATTTATTCCCCATGATATCGGTCTAGATGCAAAAAGAATAGAAATCTAGAAGTGAATTTCCTCTCATTGATAGTATGTGCATGTTCTAAATATAAATATATAGTCAAGAATAACTAATCATTCTTATTTTACTCTAGAAAAATATCCAAATTACACTTGAGATATCTAAAAATCCACCGTATTTCTTTCCGATGACAAACTCTAGGTTCCCGCATGAACTTGGAAAGATAGCTAACTTAAAATCTTATATATGGTTTGGTATATGATAGGTAAATGATACTCTCAATAAACAAATGACAAAGATATTTATTAATTAGAGGTTTTGGATATGTATGAGATAGATGAAGTCACATATCCATGGGTTTAGGAATCAGTGTGCATTACATCATCCTACATTTCTCATGCGTTGTCTTGGTATATTTAGACTAAGAAACAAATTTATGATTATCATCCTATCATATTTCCAATCTAAGATAGTAGTGCATGAGCCCAATATATTTCACGTCCAATGACCAATTAAGATATTTCTTTGTAGTATCTTCAATTCTCATTGTGCTAATAGTGATGACTAGATTATTGACATATACAAAAACTAACACAATATCTACTCCTTTCCTCGTATGGATAATACTGATTTATGAAAAATCAATGATAAATGATATTCTCATAAAACTTGATGTGCTAAGCCTAGGATTATTAATTAAGGACATACAAATATTTCGAGTTTATATACCCATGTTTCTTCTCCAGTTACAAAACAACCATCAAGTTGAGTAATGTAGACTTCATCTTATAGATCTCCATTCGTAAAAGAATATTTTCATTTCCATCTTATGTACTTTCTAGAAAAATTGAGTAGCTAGTTAAAATATTATCCTAATCATTTTGATCTTAGTTGTGGTAGAGAATGTATCCTCATAGTCTATACATTACTTTTGTGCATGCCCTTTTCTAACCTGTTTTACTTTGTACTTGTTATTAGTCCCATCTAATTTTTACATTATTTTTAATAGCTATCTCTGTAACCAATGGGACTATTCCCTCATAGACAATAGACAAGATACCATGTGTTGTTTTTCATCACTAACCGATACTCAAATTCATGGAATATTTAAGAGATTTTGACTATAGGGCTTCCCGGGATAAAAGAGGAATTAATAGTTTCTACAACTCTACTCATCAAAGAAATAGTTACATCTTCTCGATCTTTACAGGATTATGTTGTCCAGTTTTTGATATATATAGAGGAGAATATAACTTAGTATGTTTAATCATGTTTATATACCAATCAGCCATATATTTTATTGTTCTCATTCGGTCTTGGTCTGATTTGATAATCACCATCATTCCCATCATCTCGTGTCAAAGCATCGGTGGGAGCATATTATTATTTTTTCACAACACTTATGCCATCTACATTTAATGAGTTTATAGAAAGAGTATTTATTTCCTTATTATCAAATAACTCAATGCCTCTTCTAGTGTATACTTTCCTTTTTCAAAATTCATCAATATATATTAAAGATCCTCTTCATTGTAACTAATGAATATGAGTTTCTATGATCTATGATCAAGGACAATCATAAAAAGGACTTAAAAATTTAATTCTCATGGTCATGGGAGTCTATTTAGTGAGTTATAGAGTGATGATTTCATAAGGAAAATTTTTCGGTGTTCTTTCAAAATTCAAAATTTGTACATTCCCTCCTTTTGAAATTAAAACTTATAAACTTGTAAAGGTGGATTTATAAGTTTAATAGAGCATGTAAAAATTTTTATTGGGACGTGGAAAATATTTCTAAGCTATATTAGGTCATAAATGTTGAAAAGGTGAAAAACAAACTATTTTTCACGGGGAGGACATGCAAAGAGACATGGATGGGTCAAAATATTTAGTTAAGAATTACTATAAAATAAGGATATTAAAATATATGAATGGAGAGTAAAAGGAAACATTATGAGGAAGGCATTTAGGAAATACGAAGAGAAAAATACTCGATATTAGAGAAGAAATTTTGTAAACAAAGATAGCAATTTTCTACATAGCTTTGTTCTTGTTGAAATAGTTTCTTGATAATGAAAGATCTTAGGATTTGATTTGCATGGGTTTTAAGTGTGAAATTTATTCTTAGAAACTTAAGGAATACGTCTTGGAAAATAATCTTTTAATTGAGAAGGTTTAGTATTCTAGCTTGATGGAAATGCGTGATTGTGATATCGTGAATTTGCAATAACTATGTTGAATCTGATTCAAAGTTATTTAGGGATCAACAAAAGGAAAGAGATGGTTTAAATTACTATTAAATGTTTTTAAAAATTATTTTATGATAAAGAAGAAGATGACTATAAAAAGTAAAAAGAAGAAGATGAAGAGGTCTTAAGTAACACCTTAGACATGTTTTTGCATTTTGATAGTAACAAGAAATGTATATTGCATAAGGAAGCACTTGAAAAGGAAAGTGAAGAGAATATTGTGAAAGAAGTGAGATAAGAAGAGCAATTAGAAGTGACAGATGAGGATGAGAAACAATTTTTTGAGGAAAATTTGAAGACTTCAAGGATAAAAGAGGTCAAGATAAGTTAAGATAGTGAAGAAAGAGAAGAGAGTGGTGATTCAAGTGAGATTGAAGAAGCAAAAGATGAAGTTATTTTGGACCTAAAAAGGATCTAATAGAAGAAGAATCGGGAGATGAAGAAGATTAGGATGATAACAAGAGGATAATTGAAGCATATGGGCAGCTTAAAATCCATTTGAATAAACCAAATGATAAAATTATGTTGATAAAAGGATATGAAGAGATTAAACACATCAAAACTCATGAAGAAAAATGTATAGCTATTGTTGTTGTTTTTTTTTGTAGTTGTACTGATGAGATTTTGGAAATGATAAATATGGAGATGACACTCTAGAAATAAAGAAGAAAATATAAGTAAAATTAAAGGATAACGAAATCATGTGTTGGATCTAGGTGGACAAAGGATAAGCAAGGACAATGGAAAAGAAAAAGTTACAGAAAGAACATTCATGAAGACTCAAGAATCATTAGGAGGAAGAAATATGTAGGTCTTCAACACAAAGGTAAAAGAATGCTTTTCTCCACCATGGGTGTATGATGTAGTAGAATCATTAAAAATGACTTCAAATTGTAATTCTTATAGTTGTGGGAGCCAATTTAGTGATTTAGAGGGTGATGATGTCATAAGGAAAGTAGTAAGTGGTTTAAAAGTTTCAAATTTTCAAAATGTGTACCTTCACTCCTTTTTCAATTCAAACTTGTAGACTTGTAAATGTGGATTTCTAAGTTTAATTGAGCATGTAAAAGGTTGAGTGGGCATGTGGAAAACATTCCTAGCTTATATTAGGTCATAAATGTTGAAAAGATGAAAAATATATTATTTTTACTAGGGAGGACATGTGAAGAGACATTAATGGCTGACAAAAGTTAGATAAGAAGTTGTATAAAAGGAGAATATTTAAATAGATGAAGGGAGAGAAAAAGGAAACCTTTTGAGGAAGGTAGTTAGGAAAGAGGAAGAGAAATCTCCTTAAGCTCATAGGAGAATTTTTAAAAAAATATGACCATCATGTATATAGCTCTATTTTTATTGAAATTGTCTCTTGATAATGAAGGATCATAGGATTTTTATTTGCATGAGTTGCAAGTGTGAAAATTTAACCTTAGAATATTAAGGAAGCTTTCTTCGGACCTATTCAAAATCTTTGAACCGAGAATGTTTACTATATTAGCTTGAAGGGAATGCATGATTGTCATACTATGAATTTGAGATAATTTTGTTGTATTGTATTTTAATTTCTTTAGGGAATCAACACGAGAAAATTGAAAGTTGAAATTTATATTTCATGTTTTTGAACTTTATTTTATGAGAAGAAAATTGAAACTTCTTTCAGATTTCAATGCATGATTGCACAAACCTAATTGTGGAAAAAATGTGTGTGTTCTTAGAATCGTGTTTGTAAGGTTTGAAGTGAAACTAGGTGGTAATCCCTGAAGGGATTCACTTATGGTAATTTAAAGGTAGAAAAATATTTGCATTGTTTTCTAATACTTGTATGTTTAGTTCTTCTAATTTCATGTGGAAGTACTTGAGAAACATGACACAAAATTCTAGCAGTTTGAATAAGAATCCATTTATAATCGTGCATGGCGTGAGTGTCTCATCAAATTGGTCATTGTGTGCATGAAAATATCCTTTATGTATTTTGAACTCTGTGAATAAGAAGAAATGAGGAATTTCATTTTCAACTCCATTCTTTGGCATAGAATATGTGTTGGCTAAGTATAACCCTAGTATATCTCATTTGTGAGGACAAAGTTTTACCTAATCATCAAGGATTATGAGGAGTCGAATGTCACTACTAATTCATAACAAGTATAAAATGCCGAGACAATCCTTCATGCCAAGTTACAAACTTTGAAATGAATAATCCATCGCTTTATAAAAGTTTTGAACCTCTCGGGCTTAGATAGTCATTGTTAGGGTTTTAAATGGGAAAACTAGAATTGAAGCTTCAAACTAATGAGTTTTATTTTAATACTTTCAAGATAACTTGTTAACAAATCGAGGAAGAATATTTTGAAAGAATATTAGGAAACCTAGGGCTTTAAAAACATATAATATTGAAAGTCTCAAGGGAGGAATTAGATGCGCAGTGTGAGAGGGCTAATTAAAGAAGCCATTTAACAAATGAAGTAGGCTCTAGAATAGGAGTTCAAACTTGAAACTTGGTACTGATTGGAACCACGAAATGTATTTCAAATATGTGTTAGTGTTTCATATTCATGGATTGGTAAATAATAATTATGTGAGTAATTATTAATGTATAATTGTGTGTTAGTAAATATTTGTTATATTAAAACAATTTATAACAAATATGGTCGAGTGAGTTTCAACAAGTCATGTAGAATTAGTTTGTGGGAAAATCAATTTCTTATTTTATATGGAATCAGCTTCCTATATAATTGTATTGCGATTGAAATAATATACTAAGATATTACAATTGAGTGATCAGAGGGATTCTTGAATGAGTAAATTGATAAAGGGAAATTGTACTTTTGCAATTTTTTCGAAATATGAAGAAAATTATTATGTCAATTTAGTATAACAATTTTTTGGAATGTGTTTAGTTTATTTCTGTTTGAGGTTATTCAATTCTTTGGCTCCAATAAGATCTATTGTGAACGTTCTCGTTCTCTGTCAGCTATGGATATGTGAGAATTCAATCCATAGGTTGACCTTCGAAACCTGAGTGCTCTTTTGCCTCCCGAAGATATTTTAGAGTATTATACATTCCTCTCAGTGGAACGATATGTGCTTAGAATTATGTTCACCTGTTTAATCTTTTATGCATGTGTGGTCGCCATTGTTTGAATTTTCTAAAAATTCTGTGGATCCATTTGGGATTTACAGGGTCTCCTGAACGTCCACACACTTGAGTCATGGTTTCAACGCTAAGGACCTCCATTAGCGAGATAAAAAGCTCCAATGACCCATACTGCATTTAAACAGTCAAAGAACTCTGATACGACTGGTCAATCTATGGCTGAGCCCTCTACATCTGATCTAATTACAGTTAGTGAACAACGGGTAATGAAATAAGAGAAGCCATCCATGAAAACTCAGATATAACTTTTGGTAACTGCAAGCCCAGAGCAAGGTATATATTGAAACTTAGGATTTATGAGTCAAAAAATAGTAATGTTCGATAAGATTCTGTTATTTTGTGTATGATTCGTGTCAAATTATTTGGGTTAATCATTATCAAGAAAATTATATAGGATCGCGTAGAGTCTAATCTTTAATAGACCTCATCATTCCTCGTATTGCGAGTTGAGTTTTACGTTAAGAGTCATGTTGTATAGTCATCAAATATAGTGGTGATTTTGTTTCATGGTTAGTCAAACCTGTTGGTTAAGTATCGATTGTCATTTTAAAATTTCTCCTACTGTGTCATTAAAAATGTTTGGTATTATTTTTTTATATAAACATTTAGCAAGAGTTTAGGTTTAGATTTAAGTTTTGAGGTCCATTCAAAAATGTCAAATTAGGTGATTTTAAGATTGTCATCCTTGTCTAATTAAAGTGAATAAAGTGAAAAATTGTAAAAAATAAGAAAATTGTCTCACTTTTCAATAATTGGATGCATTTTCGTTTATATTTGACATCCATCAAGTGGGAATAAATTGTACAATGAACGTCCAATTGAATTTCAGCTGAGGTAGTAGCATCATTCACTGGAGGTTGGAGGAAACAAAGAATGGATAACAAGCAGCCTATTATAGTTGTGGAGGAAAGCAGAGGATGGAGGACAAGAAACGGGCCGCAAAATGAGGTTGTTGAATTTTCGCTCAATATACTTTCTTTCTTTGATTACAATGTACCTATTATTGTTTGAATTCAATATATTCCTATTTTGTTTGTTGGATACTATAAAAGAGTTGTGTTGGAGAGCAAATGATTGTCAGTGATCCTCTGACTGCCATACTTCATTGAAAGATGGTCCGCTTGTGAATACGTTCACTTGCATTGGTGACCATGTGCAACAAGATCTAACTAGCAAGATCTATTCAGTAGTATGTAGTTCGATACAACTGATTCGCATCTCATTGTACACATGTGGAAATTTTACATTTTGGGGGAACATGACACCAATGTTTCATTTCCATTTTGACCCTAAGACGATTAAAGTCAAGGGAAACTTCCAATGGCAAAGTGGTAGTCTCCTTTGTTGTCCAAGATTGAGTGGCAGCGATCGACAACAGTGGTTACAACTAAGAACATTGCGATTCTTAGAAGTGGTAATGTATAATATTTCTAGTATGTGCTCTATTATTTAGTTTGGTGATTTTTGTTTCCGATTTTATTCCCTATAGTGAGATATTAATGAGGGCTAAAAATAGTACTTGGCACATCATGATGTGGTTTGTGGTAAACCACTTGAAAACCACCAATATCGGTTTGTGGTCGACATTGTAAAACCATCCATCGGGTTTGTGATTGTCCTATGAAAATCACCTAATCATGAAAGAATGTACAAGTACAAAGATAGGTTTTCCCCATGTTTTCACTAAGGGGGAATGTTAGGAAATATGTGTTAGTGCTTCATATTCATGTATTGGTAAATAGTAATTACGTAAGTAATTATTATCATATAATAGTGTGTTAGTAAATATTTTTATAGAGTTGTTATATTAAAACAAATTATAACAAATATGGTTGATTGAGTTTGAACAAATCAGGTAGAATTGGTTTGTGGAATACCAATTTCCTTGTTTATAGGAATCATCTCCCTATATAATTGCATTGTGATTGAAATAATATACCAAGATATTACCATTGAGTGAATTCTATTGTGTAAACTGATCCATATCTTTCAAAATCGATACTCAAATGTTTTTTGGGTGTGCTTTAGTACTATCTTCATGAAGAAAAAATATTTATATTGTCTTGGGACATTGATAGTAGGTGATTAAAGCACTAAGAAAGAAAAAAGTGAATTTGTTGGATAAGAATAAGGATTTAGGGTTTTCAATTTATGACACACCATTATTAGGAAAAAGGGTACATAGACAAATTATTTGGTTGTTGTGGGTGGGCTTAAATCCTCCCAATGATGAATTGGGCAAGGTACTTGTTCTTAAGACCACAAAAGGGAAGTTTTGAAAAATAAGAGACGTTACGCTTTTAATCATTTTTCTAATCAAATTGATGAATGTTGTGATGTTGAATAAGCTTTGGAAGATATGATAAAGAAGTTTAAGGATCCATTAAGTGCCAAGGTCATCAAGTTTTCTTAGTTGGACTAAAATTTCAAGAAGGCTAGTAAAGGAAATGGAAGGTATGGTGAGTGGAATTCATATTTTCATGAATTTGGATTATCTTGATACATGTGTTGGCATTGCATGAATTTTTAGAATAATTCATGGTGTTTGTGGAGTAATATATTGCTTTATCAATCATTTTTTAAAAATTTAATCTTTTATAGACTTCTAAATCAAGTCTTCTAGGATAGGGTACTAAAGAAAATGAATGTTATTGACTATTTCAAATATAATAAATGCATGAATTTTTAGTAAGCTCTTGTTCAATTTCATATCCAACTTCTTTATTTTCTACTTGGGTATGTTTAATTAGGATTTTCACCCAAATAATCTGAATTGTCAATCAAATGATGATTCTTATTTGATCATGCCTCATGTGATGTTACACCATCAAGAGTAATTTTGGAACTTTGTTAAGTTAATATACCTTGATAGCTTTGTTGCTTCAGCTCGAATGTCCTCTCTAGTGAAAAAAATCAACAATATAATTTACCATCTCCATGGTAGTATGATTCCTTCCATCATCAAGACAATTTAGTGACAACGTACATAGAGGAGGCATCGTCGATGAATCCCATGAGCTTATATGTAGGATTTGAACTTAATATTGGTTAATTTCCCCCTTGGATCTAATTTGTAGGATCTAATACAATGAAAAATATATTTCTCAAAAACCACTTTTAATCATGTGAAAATCTCAAAAGATGAACACTTTTATAGATACAAACATACACTTTTTCCTATAAAAATCATCAACCGATATCAAGAAACAATAAAATCCAAAATAACTAGGTTGTATTGAACAAAAATATCCATATGGACCAAATCAAGCTCACGTGAAGGTTGGTACATAATCTTCAAGAATGAAGCTCGGTATTACTTTTCTATGAGGTAGTAAGGACAATTATTTGTATCCTTATTCAGAGATGGAAAATCACTCACCATGTTGTTTTAGCGAGGTATATAGAGATACCTAAAACTAACATTACCAAGTATTTAATGCCACAAATGTGTGAAGGAAGAATTCTTATCCACAAGTGCATGATCATCCATATGAAAATAATTAAGTTGGAATATCCATCCCAAATTTGAGGATTTTGAAACAAATTTCGAGTCTCTAGATTTATCTCAAATCAAGGACACTTTCTCACTGGAATCAATATCAAAATTAATCTTAAGAATATGATCTAGAAGTTGGGCGATAATAAATTATTCATTAATCTTGAGACATATGATAATCTATCTTGTCATGAAACAAAAAGTAGAGAAATGTTCCCAATACCTTATAATATGTAAGAATCACCATCACCTAAAGAAATCTAATATTTTAAATGTGTATCCCTCATGGTCATAAACCGGTCTCCTTGCCTAGTCATGTTTCGAGTGGATGTTAATGCAAGGTACATAACAAAAATATATGATGTACATGGTTCACTAGAATGGGGTAGTGTTAAAGAAGTCCTCATCATTTGAATAGTATTATTTCTAAGATACATTTCCTTTATGGTGGGGTTTCTTTTTCTAATTCCCATTCTCCTGTCTTTTCTTTTAGTGTTTTTATCCCTATTATGATTGTTAATTTTTAGGTCTATAGTTACTCAATGTAAATTTATTATATGTGTTGTAAAATAAATCTTTCAAATCATATCTTCGTTTGTAGATATGAATTTTTGTTCTTTTTCTTGTTCCCTTGTTGATGTTGTTTTTAGTATTTTGGTAATGTTGTGATTTTCCATACCCTTTATTATGAGAAGATAGTTCCTATTCTTCTTCTTCATATTGTTTATATAGTGACTCTTCTTGATATACAAAAATTCACCAACTTCTCAAACCATATGGTCTAATTTGACAAGTTAAGTGTTTTCACATAGGTACACTAAGAGGGAGGAATTCTTGTTACAACAATAAGCACAATAGTGTAACCAAAAACCTCCTCTCCTAGGGATGGAAGCGAAGCACTCAATGTTACAAGTCTTCGTAAGGAAGCCTCTACATTTTTTTGGCTTGAATATCAATGTAAGCAACTAACTCTACAAATGGAAAATGGTATGCTTTTTTCATGCCTTTTAAATGGTGCTCAAATTAACCCACACTTATTTGGGTGTTTTGGCATCTCAATTTTTTTGATTGCAAATCATCAAACACTCCAAACAAGATTATCAATTTGGCCTTCTGATTGGGCCTGTCAAAAATTCCCTGTTGAGTCATATCACGTACTGATGTAATTATGGAACCATTCCCACCTTTTTAAATTTATTCAAAACCAAGTTGATTTTGAATTTCTTTCTTCTATGTGGCATAAATTTCGCAACGTTAGCACAAAATAATGCATAAATACATTGAAAATACTTATTTATTTTGTGGTTAGACTATTCCTAACTAGATGGCATGTTAGCACAAAATAATGCATAAATACATTGAAAATACATAATTATAGCCGATTGTGTGGAAATCATATATGACAAGATACTGTTTTTTTTTTGTAAGGCCCTTATGGCCTCAAATATAAAAATTAGTCATGATATAAAAATTTGTAAAAAGCAGTTTAAAATGATGAAAAACACCTTTTAGGATCCCTCCTTTAAAAAAAATGGTTGGAATCAATTTTTAGGGTCCATGGAAGAAATGTTTTTGCCCAAAATAGTTTTTTTCTCACTACATTTAGGGGAGGAGTGGATGTAACTAACTAGTTTAGTGATTGTTTTCTCTATTATCTTTAGTGGTTCATACAACACCTTCTCCAAATTTCCTAAAAAGTAGAGTAAGGGGTTGTGGGATGGATTTCGAACTCTGACGACCTGCCCTCTCCCAAATGTTTATCACCTATCATCTAGCCAATAAGGCGTATATAGAATATACAATATGAAATGAAGGACTTTATATATAATTGTTTTTAAAGAGACTATCCTTTGAAACACAATGTGTTACCTAAAATGGCTATCTATAAGGCACTTGAAGAGTAGGGAAGGTGTAGGGTTGTCGGGTATACATGATCCGAGAATATTGAGATATTTTCTTGTTCTAACGAATATGGTTTTGAAATTGTTTTACCTTTGTTGGCTATTGTGTTCACCATTTTATATGTTTAAAGCCTTTACTCACTTGCAGGATAATTACTTTCCTATAACACACTACATTGCTTAGTATATAAAATCAATAAAGCATAACTCATTCATAGCTATGTAAATCTCAATGATGGATCTTGATCATTTGAATTCTTAGACAACGACTTGTATTTGATCTTGGACTACTAGTTTTTGAGTTGTATCCAAATTTAAATGTAGATAAGACTCCTTGTGTGTTTAGACATAAAACCTTCAAATACCGAGAAAATGAATTTTTCAAGTCTTCTAAGACAATATTTCAAGACTACAATAAATTTTCCTAGTGTAAGAGGCACCGGTGAAAAACAACTACTTAAATATTTTCCTAAATATTTATTTGGAGGTTGTGGAGATGGAGTATTGGGATAGGGATGCTTGAAGATAATAAGAGATATACAAGAAGATATTGAATTTATACAAAAGCTTTAAACTTGTCTAGAATCCTCCTACAACATCTTCTTACTTCTATAGGCTCTGTAAAACTTAGTTTTGATACAAAATGTTGAGGAAACATGAATGCAACCTATGCATTTTTTTATTAATTTGATGAAATCATATTAATATTAGGCTACAATATTTATAGATATTGCACATCCGAGTACAAGAAAATGCGATTGCACAAGTGCAATAATAAACCTTCTACTTGTTATATTAAACTAAGGTATGAATAAAAACAAATATAGTTACAAACTATATAACAATATAACCATGTTATTAACCACCTATTTACCATTGTAAGATAAGTATTTATTAATAGTAAAATAACTAAGGTAAATACATAAATTACTTATAGTAAGAAATGTTTTAACTAATAGTTAAGTGTCTTTATAATAGTATTGTTGTACTATTACTCTTGTTTAGTTCATAGCTTGAGCAATTACAAGTTTATTGTTTATCATCTTGGTAAATATATAGCCATAATGTGACCATCTATTGACTATTTTGGGTTTGTATTTTGTAGTCTTCTTAGTTAATCGATTGACCGATTACAAGTTTCTTAGTTACCATCATGGTTCATTTATATTCCTTGTCAAACTTGTATTTTTATATTGGACTTTTTAAATGTTTTTGTGTACTTTGTGTGTATGTATGTCTAAACACATAATGGGTTGATTGTCACGGTAATTTACTAATCATTGTGCTAACTCTATTGCACAAAAAGCAAAGTAAGTTGCTCCAAAATACAAAATCTGAATGGAAGCTCAAGCTACAAGCAATGTTAGTCATATCATCATTGCATTCATTCATACATCTCATTCAAAAACACAAAAATAAACAAAAACATTAATTCATTAATTTATGACATTTCCACATTCACATTCATCTATAAAAATAACAAATCATCTAAAAACACTCAAATCATCATCTATATATGTCATCCTATAAAATATACACTATATAATATATCTAAAGTTTCATATACATATATACATCATGATGCAAAAATGTTAAATTATACAATGAATGTGCCTTCATCATGAAGAAAATATAAAATAAATAAATTTCTATCATACAACTTCAATAATGGTTACGCCCCACCCATGGTGCATGATCCACCATCCTACCTCTATGATGACATCTAGATTGATTTATTTGATCTCGATGGCCTGTGTGATCTAAATTATCTACTTGAGATCGTCTAAATCCTCTAGATGTATCTTCATGCTCTTTGACTCTCTCGGGATGGCTTCCTAATAAAATACTCTAATAATCCACATTGTGTGTCACATCAATAAATCTTATAATATCCTCCATCTAACTTTTCTAGGCCACATGAAGGGACACATATCTATCCATTGTAGCCTATTGTAGCTAAAGTGCTAACTGATCTATCTCAAATGTCCTTTGTTTTTCATAAAACATCATAGAATCCAACTCTATCTATAATGTGTGAAATATAATGAGAGTGGCATCTCCCTACTCGCACTTCGTCACACTCTGCCTTGACCACGTGTATATTTTCTATTGATTAACATAGAGTTTCTATTAGTTATACTTGGATTGACACATCTACCTCTCCCTATCTTCGTCATCATCGCCATCTCCTCATCCATCATCCCCATCAAGTCCTCCTCCTCCACTTGGTGACCTCTGTGGATATATTGGTACTTGTAAACCATGTACTTGAACACCATTTATAACATTTTCTTATATTAGTATATGTACCTAAACTTGTGTATGTGCACCCTATACCTATCCCAAGTACCTTTCCCTTTATCTATTCCTATGCATATCCATGTCCACGTCCTCCTCCATGGCCCTGACATCCTCTCCCTCTCCTCTCTCTCCACCATAGTGCTACCATCACTACTACTATATTTGTTTCCACAACTACCTAGGGGATTGTCAAAAATTTGCACTATCTTGACATACCACACTACTTAATAGATTAATACAACTAAGTAGATGATACCTACTTGCATACCAAAACACTTTCTCACAATATTATGCCTACGACATGCCCCATAATTTTTATTTTGCTGATGCAACCACTATATTACTACTCTTGATATGCTATATTTTATCTTAATCTAAGATTTTGCATGACCCTGTTTGGTCTATAACTCATAATTATCTATCAATGGATTCCAATCATGTAATGATCCACATCCACTATCCTAAATCATTTGTGTCCATCACACACTTATAGGACATGTATTTCATCCATTTGATATGAAAAAATATAGATCATCTATCACTCATAAATAGAACACTATATATCCTTGATGGCCTCTCTAATAGCCATCTACTATCTCCCATTAAAAATTAACGGATCCTCTAAATTTTCATCTCTTAATATATCCCCTCCGACCAACCCATTACTATATGGTCCCATGATCAAATATATAGTATATTTTATCAGTGTAAACTTCTTTAAATCCTATATACAACCATATATGTGAGTTTGTGTGTGTGTTTGCGCCACGCACACACGTGCTATTATACATAATCCCCATGAAAACACCAAAATGACAATCAAATATAAAACCATGTCAATCAAAGAAAGATGAAAGTTCCTCATATTCTTAGCAATAAGAGAAAAACCACTAATAAGAGACATAATGAAGATAAGAATTCATTCTATCTCATCATCCTCCATTCACTCTATCAAATGTACCTCTATACCTTTTCTATGAATATACTTTACCAAAATAGTAGTTGTTTCTTCACTTAGATGTGTGATAGTCTCCTCTCCTAATGAATCAATTGAGACTCTATTGGCACCATTAGTATGTGGTACACTTTCTTTAATGTCAAAGAAATATCTCTCTTCAAAAATATGAAGGTATAAGACTTTCTATGTCATCACTTGACTAAATGAATAAAAAAATTGATTCAATTTGGATCTCCAACATACATGATATGTGTGCCAAATCTATCACCTACAATACCACCCATAGTTCTCTTAAATCTACATGCATCATTTGTATCTCAAACTCTTGCAATCATGAATGTATCTCTTATATGTCCAATGTATATAGTATGTCCTCCACATTTATTAATATCATTCATCAATGATCTACCCAATTTAAATACCTTGAGTTCACTTTTGATATAGGAAGAGAAAGTGATGATGAACTTTGACTCTAAGGAGAATGCCTCTCAAGAACTTCTTTCTCAGAATTCAAAGTTCAAACCTCACAAGCCCTTCTCAGATCAAAAATTTAGATCTAAATCTTCTTTTTTTGATAATAAAATCCAATATTGTGGTTTCTAATATTAAGTCTGAAACTTTTGATTATAAAACTTGCCAAATGACTCAGTTCAGATCTTTAAAAGTGGATCATGACCACCCACCTTATATATAACAAGAAGATCCTTTATGTCAAGAAGAAATGGAGGAGAAAGAATAAAGATATATTATCTTATATTATTCTATTGAACAAAGAACTCTCATACATTATTTATAGGTATGGGATTGAACAAGACTCCCTAAATGGATGGAGAGGTTAAAAAAAAGAAGGAAAGAATAATGGAATAGATAAAACAACTAGTCTATTAATAAAAAAACAAGTACGTAGACTATGCTAACATTCCCCCCCTTATTACATTATTCTTGCAAATGTGACCCCTGAAAAGTTCAAAATTCACTTTTCCAAGAGATTTAGTGAGAGTGTCATGAACTTGTGCTTGAAAGAGGGACAAGATACTAGAGCTGAATTTGATGGTTCAAGACATGCTATCGAATGAAATGGTAGTCAATTTCAATATGTTTTGTTCCTTCATGAAATACTGCATTCTGCACAAGCTTCAACACACTTTGATTGTCACAATAAAGAATAGGTGACTAATTTTTAGGAATTCCCAGTGTCATCCAAAATACGAAATATCCATATCACTTCACACACAACTACTCATGTAGCACAATATTCTACCTCTTGGATGAGATAGAAACAACATTCTTCTTCTTGCTTATCCACGAGATAGGTCTAGATCCGAGAAGAAATATGTATCCTGTAGTTGACTTCTGTCATCAACAAATTCGGTGTGGTGAGTCCAGTCGACGTATCCCCGTAAGAAGAATCGATCATTCTTATTATATTCGAGACCATAATTTGTTGTTCCTAGGACATATCTTAAAACATGTTTTACGCATTCCAATGACATTTCTTCACTCTGCATGAACTCGGAAAGATAGTTGACAAGTATAGCAGAGATTTGGTCTGGTATATGTCAAATAGATGAGCCCTCCAACAAATTGCCTGTATAGAGTAGCATCTACTTGAGGTGAGTCCTGGAATCTTGAAATTTGCAAGCCTTTTTCCATGGGAGTGGATATAGGTTTACTAGTCAGACATTCTATACTTTTCCAGGAGTGTCTTGGCGTACTTTTTCTGGGAGACAAAAATGTGATGCTCCTTTTGCCATATCTCCAAGCCAAGACAGTAATGTAGTAGCCCCAAATCTGTCATGTCGAAGGTTCTTTTGAGATCATTCTTTACAATATCAACTTGATCTTCTGAACTACCAGTGATCACAAGATCATCTACATATACAACAAGAATGACAATTTCTTTTCCTACCTTCTTTATATACAAATTTGAATATGAGGGGCTACGAGTGAACCCATGCTGCAAAAGGTGATCATTGATCTTGATATACCATGCCCTGGGAGCTTGTTTCAGTCCATAAAGTGATTTGATGAGACGACATACCTTCTTAGGCTGCTCTTTATCAACAAATCCTTTAGGTTGGGTCATGTATACTTCTTCTTTTAGATCACCATTTAGGAAAGCACTCTTGACGTCCATCTGCTAAAGTCTCCATCCTTTTTCTGCTACATGTGTGTAAACTACTCTAATGGTCTTCATCTTTGCAGTGGGTGTAAAGGTTTCTTCATTATCGATGCCTTCTTTCTGAGCATATCCTTTTTCTACAAGTCATGATTTTTGTTTGTCGATGGATCCATCTGCCTTATATTTTGTCTTGAAAACCCATTTGTAGTCTATGGGTTTCTTTCCTATAGGAAAATCAACAATGTCCCATGTCGATTTTTCATGAGCGAGTCATATCTCAGTATCCATGGCTTCCTTCCACTAAGTTTGACTTAGTGCTTCACGAACATTATCTTGCTTAGAGCTATTCATCAGTGAACTCATGAGTGAAAATTTTACCTCATTTCTTGTTTGACTCCTTGTTTTTACTCTGGATGATGTATCCGGGAGTTCATTGCAAATGTGATTCCTTTATAGTGCTTTGTACCCACTTTGGACAAGAACTTGGCTGCTTTTGAGAAGAACTGTGTCATTTCCATGGTGATTGATATGAACTCACATTCTCTAGTTCTCCAAGGTCAATAAGTAGTTCTCCTGACAAAGCATTTCTTTTCTTTGAGTAGTCTCCTCCGGCTCATCATCGATTGAGAGACTAATCGGTGAGATGTGGTTATAAGTGGATCTTATATTGATAATATTGAGTCAAAGGATGACTCGTCACAAACCACATCCTCACTCTTGTATATTTTCTTTGTCTTAGGATCCATGAGATGATACGCCTTCGAGGTAGTATTGTAGCAAGAAGGATACACGGTAGCATTTTTGGATCTATCTTCTTTCTGTTCTCAGCTGGGATATGCATGTATGTTGTGTAACCAAATACTCACAAATGAGAAATTTATGGATTTCTACCACTCCATACCTCTTCTAGCATTTTGTTATATAGAATCTTTGTCGATTCCCTATTGAGAAGATATACAGCCTTTTGTACTTGCTTCAGCCCAATAGCATTCTCCTAGCTTTGTAGTTGATAACATGCAATGAGCCATCTCCATCACTGTGTGATTACGACGCTCAACAATGCCATTTATTTCAGGCATTTAGGGAGTAGTAAGGTGCTACTTAATGTCATGTTGGTTCAGGAAGGCCAAGAACCTCTTTGATGTGAATTCCCCCTCGATCTAAGTGGAGTAGAATAAGTGGTTGTCTGGACTCTTTGACAACATGATGATAGAAGTTCTACAAGTGTTGAAGATCCTCACTCTTATTCTTTAGGAAATATACCCACATCTTGCAAGAGTGGTCATCCATAAACAGTTTGGAAGTACTTGTATCCCGAAAACGAAGCAAGAAATGGGACATTCGATTGGTATGAACTACCTCCAAAACTTCTTGGCATGGAAGGTGCTCACTTGCAAGCAGAGATCTCGTGTTGTTTTCCTACAATACATCCTAGGGAAATAGGCAAGGAAGTGGACAATTTGGGTAGTCCATGGACCATTACTTTCGAACTCATTTGGTGAAATGAACTCGACCGAAAAGTTTCCATATCTAAAATGCCATAGGTAGTTGATTCTATTGTGGAAGCGAGATAAAGCTACCGCAGAAGATGAAACAGTATCTAAAGTAAATAACTTAACTTTTACAAAATCTTTAGCAAGAACCATACCTTGTCAGGAGATTAAGCAAGATTTAATGCCATTTCGAACAAGAAATTCTACCTTAAGGTGATGGTTCAAGAGCAGAGTAACTGACAAGAGGTTTCTAGTCAAGCCAAGAACATATAGTACCTTTGTAAGTGTACATTTTCATGGTCCCAGAGGAATGGTGACATTCCCTATTTCTTCTGCAATGTACTCTTTGTCATCTGCTATCCAAACTTGATCTCCAGTTGGTTCTTCATGTAGTGAATCAAACAACTTCTTGTCACCGACATATGCTTGCTTTGCACTGGAGTCTATCAACCTAAATTTCTTCGTGGTGAGAAGTTTGAGAGATGAGTACAAGATTCTTACTACAATGGGCTCTGCTTCGATGTCTCCTCATCGAGTCCATATTCATGTTGGGTTGTAAGATGTTCCTTGTGCTTTCTCAAAGCAGGACGTCACTTAGAATTCTAAAAATCCTCACACCTAGATGTGCTTGTATGGTTTGAAGACCCATGTTTTAAGCTATTGTGCCAAAAGTGATCACTGTTGTGAGAATTGGTTCTGCAAATGTGACACCATCTTTTTGAATTTTGATCTTTCTATTGTTTTTTGGGTTATGCTTTGGATTTGGCTTCTCTGGGTGACCTTTAAGATTCTTCTCCGCCACGGTAAGGCTTTGAGAACAAGGCTTTGTCCTGAGACTCCTCATGCAATGAAGTGATGGCCTCTTCCTACTGCAGCAAATTCACAAGCTCTTCGAATGTCACTATTTTTTTAGACACATTCGGCCAGTAAAAAAACTCGAATTGAGAACATAGTGCTCTCAAGGTGATTGCGACAAGAAGTTTATCATCCACCATTTCACCAAGCGCTAATAACTCTGATCACAACTCAGCCACGTGAGGTAAGAATTCTTCTACTTTATCGTCTGACCCCATAGAGAGGGTGTGTAGCTTTGACTGAAGATGAAGTATCTTCATCTAATTTTTCACTTCATAAATGGTTACCAACTTGTCCCAGGCCTCCTTGGGTTTCTTTGCATTCCTAACATGAGGTTGCACATTGTCACTGATACTAAGCATTATTAGCATAAAGGCTTTAGTACTAGCCATTTCATATTTTATTAATTCATCTGGGGTGAGAGCAGCACAGATTGCACTCCTGTGACAACTACTTCCTTCTAACTAAAGGATTGTCTTCATTTTTGTCTTCCAGCCACAAAATTTCACCCTTTGAGCAACTGAGCATTGGATAGAAGTAACTTTGGAGTAGACATCGTAATAAAAAAATATTTATTTATTTGAAGAGTTATTACAATTTTGACTCACTGACGAGAATTACTTGCTCGTAGATGCTCACGATATTTGCGTGTTATGACATGACAATGCTTTATAGGGCATTCTTCTTTGTCATCACATTCAGCGTCATACTTGGCTTCTAATTCTTCCCGTACTCACTTTTCTTGGTAGCTGACGTCGAAAAGAAAGTATTCAAGAAGTCCTTCTTGAACTAGCTTGTCGAATGCAAGATTTCCAGTATTCAAGCTCATTCAGCAAAGAAAAGTAGAACCTAGAGCTCTCAGGAGCTTCTTCATGGTGTTCTCTCGGGTGCAAGTTGATATTCTGGCTTTCAGTTGTGGCGACCATGTTATTGACACTCTCAATCGAGTTATCTACACTCGACATTTAGTGAAGTGTTGAAGTATCTCCAAGTTTCTTCTCCTCATGTTGTTCTAATTTTTTCATGCAGTGTAGTTGGTCTGTTCCTCCATAGAGCAACAACTCGACACACTCCAAACTTTATTTGGATGCAAGTCTTCATGTAATTAAATGCAGCTGCTCCTCTACAATTCTTTCACTTAGAAGGAGCTTAACAAACACGCAAAGACACATAGGTGAAATTTGAATAGTTTGCGAGGCAAATGGAATTTTTACCACGTCCTTTATCCATATGCCACCAGTTTTCCACACTGCAATATTAGAATTTTCCTTCACATGGGCCAGATTACGGGATGCAGTGTTCCCTCCACGGGTGACGATAAAAAAATAGGATTTCTTGAATTGCATACGCAGTCACTGGAAAGAGATATAATGCAAAGAGAAGCTTAAAAAAACTTTGCACACTGTTTCTACGCTGATCTCTTGATGAAATCCCACATTTTTCCTTCCTTCCACATAGGTTTCTAGGACACCAGCAGACCAAACAAATGGAATTCAACTCCCATGCACACCCGCTCACTCGACTCCTCTTCCTCCACGCAGCAGGTGGATAGATACTTTGTTTTTAGCGCAGAAAACTAGAAAAAACATGCATAGGAAAAACAACATTTTTAAAAAAAATCACATTTAAAAAAAAAAGTTTTATCTTTTCTCACACTTAGTCACTATAGCCTCCTTCCACGTAGGAGCATTTGCATTCACACGTCCTCCTTCCAATGTCAACTCGCACCAGGATGCCTTTTAGGTAGCAGCAGCAGCAAGATTAATATTCTTCTTTCACGCATAGTCCAACGACTTCAGGCCACTCAAACTCCTCAATTCCTCCATGCAGGTGTTAAAACATGTGATAGAACAAGAAAAGAATACAGGCTGGTAGTAAAAAGACAAAAAAATGCAGGCCACTATTTCTCCACCACACAGGCCGCTGGAAACTTCTCCTTTCCACGTATTACTTAGATAGAAATGCTTCTATCCACACCATGCAGTCTATCCTTTCTCCACGTGGGCTTCTTGTCAAATTGAAGACTACTTCCATGCATAGGTAGAGATCAAGAAAGCTCTGATACCAAACTATGAGGCGAAATGGAGGAGAAAGAATAGAGATATATTATCTCATATTATTCTATTGAACAAAGAAATAGTGCATACATTATTTATAGGTATGGGATTGAACAAGACTCCCCTAAATGGATGGAGAGGTTACAAAATAGAAGGAGAGAATAATGGAATAGATAGAACAACTAGTCTATTAATAAAAAAACAAGTACGTAGACTATGCTAACACTTTATGGATTGGTTACATAGGTTGTAACATTGTATGTGAGTGAGATGTCTAAGAATATTTTTAAGTCTCATGATAATATGTATGAGGAATCTCATAAGTCCTTATTTAAGGTGTAATCGCATGTGAAATAGTGGGACTACTCAAGTAAAATCATATTCGAATAAAGATAAGTGATTTTCGGTGGGTTTTTTACCTTCCAAGGTTTTCCCACTTATATCTTATGTCATTTTGTTCATTTAGTTTATATTCATGTTATTTACATTTTGTAATATTTTAATATAAAACATCATATAATATGCTTTAAATTTAATTGTACATTATAATTTATAATCTTTGGAAATCTACTCTATAGATGTATATTTTGTTGATTATAATTTCGGTAAATTTCTTAACATGGTATCAAATATGATTATTATGCGTGTGCTAGATCGGTCTGGATGCTTTTGATTTGTAGGAGTGAAGAAGCTTAAATTTTATTTTCAGATTTTTTAAACCCTAGTTTTTCTACCGTCGACTTTAACCCGATAAGGTGAAAAATTTCAATTCCCACCCAAATATTTTTGAAATATTGATTAAATCACTATTTAGATCTTATCTCGTGCATTTAAGCTGAATAGATATGTGTTTTTGTAACCTATTATGTGTCTTTTATAGTTAAAATCGATTGTCTATAAGTTTTTTTAAAAAATTCTGCATTTTCTATAGTTGTTGTAGCTATTTTTAGCTATGTATCCAAAAGTTCTTTTTGGATCAATTTATTTTAAGTGCTTCTAAATCCGATCGAACATTAATTTTTTTTTTTCAAGTCTAATTGTTGCGAGGATTAAACAAATAATATAAATCCGAGATAGTGTCGATGTATGAGATATTTTAATAGATCTTTTTAGTTTTGTGAAGCTAGAGCCAATCGGGTAGGCTCCATCTCGTTTCACATTGTCAATTTTTTTGTAGATAATTTTTTTATTTTTGAAGCTTTAGTAAATCATAAAGCTCCATGTAACATCACCTTGTCATATTTATTGATCTTTTGTCATTTTTGAAGTACGAACCAACAAGGTTGTTACACGCTCTTGACAAATTCATTTTTTTGGTATCTTTTTTCCGCCGCATGCGAAATCTCATCCAATAGAATTGATCGAGTCTCTTCACATTTCGTATTATTAGTATTTTGTTTTATTTTTTACCTATGTTAAATATGATCCAAGTATAAAATCTCCAAGTATTTTCACATTTCACATTATCTGTCTCTTGTTAAACATGTTAGTGGATAACCAATAAGATGAAGCCACTATTTTTCATCTTTTAAGACCTTTTCAAACTTCTTCATTTTCGAGCCAATGGAACATGCTCACATTCTTTTGTATTTTTTTTTTAATTTTTCATAACCGTGTCAGAGTGTAAAAAAGAGATCCAATAAGTCAACGAAATGTATGCATAAATTATTATTCTATTTTTACCATTAACTGGTCTTCGGACTTTCTTTTTACGCAGTCAAGTGTGAACAAATAACAAAGATACACGTATATATATTTTTTTCATGACATTATATTTTATATCATTTTTTTGTGTGTTCCTTTTTTCTTAATCATGAATTCAGTTGAATTTTAAACCTTGTTGCAGACTCCAATAAACTATTTGTTTTAGGATATTCCACATGATAATGCATCTATCGATTACATCATCTTTGGGAATCAATAAAAAGATGAAACATGTCTTCATGTGTTGCTTTTATTTTTGACGCACGTCACCTCCCGAATTGGTCGCGTATCCGAACATAAACTTTATTTTAATTTCATGGACCTCACATCGGTTGGGATAATCATCATTAGAGTTTTCCATAAAGCTAAAACACGCCCTAATACATTGTTTCGATCTCGACACATGTAATATCTTGTTTCATTCGGAGGTTTAATTATTTATTTTGTATCACGGGTATTTAAAATTGCTTTAATGCATGATTTATCCTTTTATTTGGATCACGGTGTATCTATTTCCTTTATATCTGTGAATTTCAAAAAAAAAAATTTGTACCACGGGTTGTGAATTTTATTTAGATCATGGGTGTCTATTTCTTTGTACTATGGATTTCAAACTTCCTTTGTAGTGTGGGTCTCAAATTTTAAAAATTTTATAACTTTTATCCTCCACCCTACAGTCTTCCACAACTTGTTTATTGTGTTCGTAGGCTTCCTTCTTAGTTCTTGAACCTTTTTTGTATATATTTTCATCAATTTCAAGACATTTTATGTGAAATTATAATCCATTGTTCTAAGGATTTTCTTGTGTTTAAATTAAATTTTACTTCATAGTTTTGTGTGCATTTATAAAAATGGGTAGTAATGCTAGTTTCTCATTAAACAAATCTCAGCTATAGAATGGAATATATCATATCACAATTCAAATTAAAAATAAGAGAATAATCATAAAGTGAATGTCGTAACTCTATAAACTATATCTATCACATTTGAATAAAAGGCATGTATTTTACTTTAAATATATTATAATGAACTTAATTCTTTTTCATAGTTAACTTAGATAGTTTATTGAAAATAAAATTGAAGTAACTATAAATGAAAACATACACAAGATGGATTTGATGTATTTTAATATTTTTCTTTATTTTTTACGGTAGTTTACTCAAAATTGAACTATTGTTAATTGTTTGGCATATATGACATGTCTAGGCTTAAACTTTCCACCTATAAATTATACTAAAGGGTGCTTACATGAATTTTTTTAAAGAAAACTCCACATAAATCCAAGGGAGGTATCCACAGATTAGTGGATCATGGTTTTTAGTGACTACTATTATTATTCTTGTATGACTTAAATTTTTGTTCAATTTTTTATCTATCATGTCTTATCTTATTAATTAAATTCTTAAAGAAGATATTAAAGGTATATATGTCCTAACATTGTTAGTTATTAAGCATATTATTGTGATAGTTGTTATACAAGTAGTATTTAATTTTCAAGTTTTTTAAAAGTTAAATCATTGCAACTCCATGGAACTCCAAATATGTGCAAAAAGTCTTTTTATGCTAGCCTAAATCATGTGTTGATTTCTGGATTGTAAATCCTTTGTACCAAAATGTAACTTGAATAAGGGGCAGTGTTGGGGTTTATACTATTAAGTGGGAAACTACTTATTATAAAACCCACCAAATGACCCGGATCGACTATTAAATATTGGATCATTACCACCCAACTTTTATATAACAAGGTTATCCTATAGGGGTTCATTACACATGATGTAATATTATATGTGAGCTATATGTGTGAGTAGATTTGTATATCCTCCGAGAAAATATATGTGGCATTTCATAAGTCCTTATTGAAGGTGTAATTGTATGTGAAATAGTGGGAGTGATAGGTAAAAGTATATTCTCAATAAAGATAAGTGATTTTCAGTAGGTTTTTTTACCTTCCATAGTTTTCCCACTTATATCTTCGTGACTCTTTTCATTTATTTTATGTTCATGTTATTTACATTATGTAATATTTGAATATAAAACTTCTTAATCTTTGTTTAATTTAACTGCACATCATAATCTATAATCTTTGGAAATTTATTTTGTGGATCTATAATTTTTTAATTATACATTTCCATAAATTTCAACATCTAATCCCAACCATTTTCACCATTTTATCACTTGAACACCTTACCTTATCCACTAACTCATACTAGTGTGCTTAATATTACACTATCTCATTTTATTGCCATCTTAATATACTCAATGCTAGTGTACTTGGTATTATACTAGCACACTCAATATGACACTAACAAAACCATTACACTAGAATTCTTTTTCTACACCACAGGTGCATTACATTAATGTTAAATAAGGAAAGCCTATGCTAGCATATTATGTGGTCTATGAAAGTGCACACACATCCTTACGCTAGTGTTTCTTTTCAAATTTCTTTTAGTTTTAAAATGTAAAAATACACAACACTCATAATGTTTTTGTGTACTCACTAGAACTTTTTCATCCGGACCCCACCTATACTTTTAAAGCAATAGCACATGATGAATACGTATTGGATATTCCACCATCTCTATCACCCTCTATTGAAAAAAAAAGTATACGTACCACAAGACAACCCTAATTTAAATATTAGCAGTGATTTTCTTTTTCATCATTTCCTCCTATTTTAACATCATACAAACCCTAATTCAGGTTTGCAATCCTATTTTTCCCTTTCACCTTCCATCCCTCATTTTATAAGCCTATTTTTTATGTCACTCCTCCAATAATCTCTTATACCTTGTATCAAGAAGATGTCAGCTATTTTATCACGTTACCCATCCACTTGAGGGGGAACTCCCATAATCTAGACCCGCCCAGGCATCAAAATTTGTCACTTGGTAAAATCATGTAGTCCACCACACTTCTTCATTATTTATTCACCGATCTACATGTGTCTACTATATTTAAAGTGATATTACTTCGTAGTAAAAATTTAAAGAGGGGAAAATATAGATGCCATAAAATACCGATTACCCATAATAAATCTCTTAAATACTTATATAATTATGTCACGAAACATTAAAACAATTTTCAACTTATTCTGACCACTTTTGATTCATTCTTCTATTATCAACCTTTAATGACATTCTAGGACATTTTCTTGAAAAAAATTCTATCATCCCTATCACTCGCTAATGGTCTCAAATTAATAAATTTTATTACTATAAACCTTATCACACTTGCACCTCACTCCTATCATTAATTATTTAATCTTATCACCCATATTATTCATCCCCTACCCTATTGCCTAATTTTATTAGCTAATTTAATATGATAATATTTAATAAATCCTCCACCAACTGATTTCTACCTCACTAATTGACATATCAAGTTGAATAAAGAAAATATAATCATGACTAATGATAAAAATATAATTAATTATATCCAAGATGGAAATTTTGAACTAAATCAAATCATTTATATGAGTTAACAAAAACATACCCCTTAAATCACAAATTTCTAAATTAAAGTAAAACTCTCTCCATGATAAAAATTACATCACTTTTTGGGTGAATAAAAAAACACATGAAATCTTAATTCGTAGAAAATTTGGAATTATTAAAAGATATGTCATCTTTTACAAAATACGATTATAACTAATTCAATCAATCTCAAATTAGAAACATATTCGATAATCAAATTAGAAACGTAGATAAATTATTCCAATCATGCTTCAATCACTGCAGATCATAAAATCAATCACACAAATCAAGGATATGGGATTCTCTTGCCTTAACTATAAATAAACATACATTCCTCTCAATTTTTCATCTTTTGAAGCTTAAGAATCTGTAATTTTTATTGTGTTGAATTGTAATTCAATTTTACATGTCGTTACATTGTCAATTTAATCCTTCATTTTTATTTCTCATAGCTGATTTATTCTTCCATTCAAAACGTGTTTTGGAATATCTCAGTATCAAACCTTTATGAAATCTCATCTGAGGTTACAAGGAGATATATAGGAAGGATCGGGCTTGCACATTGTGTTTTTTGTTCTCTTATTTAACATTTCCTTTTCATATACTATCTCTAACTCAAAAATACACACATATTATTCCATATAAAATCTTATTTTATCTCATACATAACACTTACTCCATGGTTTAAAATTCCTATGGGATAGTTTTATAAAAGTATAAACAAAATAGAATAAACAACTAGGGGTTTTAAACAATGAATACTTAAATATTCCATCTTCCCTACATTTCTTATCAAATATAATGGCCTACGACATATTTCGAACCATATTTATTTTAAGATCGTAAATATATTTTTCATATTTTTTGTTACAATAATTTCCCTTTAATAATAATCTAGTTTATATATCCTTAGTTTACAGTTTAAAAATAAAATAATGGATTGTAAATATAGATCTTCAGCACCATATTAAAAATAATCTTATAATTATATTCCAAAACTTGAAAAGTTACATATAATCCATCATAGATATATATTTATTACATAAGTACATCAATTAGGTGTCATATAACTCATTCCTATTATGATTTCCTCTTTGATTCAACGTATTAAAAATAATTCCTAACAAATATTTGATTAAACCTATGTTTCTTCCTATGTGTGTAGCCATTACCTTCCATATTTTTGCGTATGGACACATTCAAATTTTCATCATATTTATAATCTTTTATACCCTAAAATTAAATATTAACTTTCTCAACCATATGAGACCTCCATACCACATCCAAATTTATATTATTGTATCCACATTTGAATATTAAAATATGGATGATGATATACTTTAACTCTTCCTCTTCATCATTTGGTATGTCTTTGTCAACATCTCCACAATTTTTGATATAATTCGCTTCCCCATTCTCAAAAAAATTTACTCGATTGTTTTAATATCTAAAATATGTTTTTCTCTCGGTTTGATTTTTATGAGTAAATCTCCTTTCAAAACTATAAAACATAATTAATAAAACCTTCATTTCATCCTCACTCACAATTTTGATATGATTTTTTTATAAAATATAATTTTCATTAGGGAAAATTTTAAGGAACCTATTTGAAAAAAAACTTTTAAAAATCATGTAAAATGTTCATATAACCAGTTTTGTACTTTGGGAAAATGTCCCTATAACTAGTTTCATAGTTTTGAAAAAAATGATAAAAGTATTAAAAATAATTGTTGATTGAATGGTGAATCTCCTAAGACTAGTTTGGAGAATACCCTCTGTCGAATTTTCTCTCTAGTGAATGTTATAAATTATATTTTTCACTGACACTAACTTGATGTTCCAACACTAAAAATAGTAATTAAATTTTCAAAATATTAACAACAAAAAGGAGTAGTTTTAGTGTTTTTTTAAATTTATAATTCTTCTATTAATAATAAAATGTTATGATTAAAAAACTAAACAATAACAATAAGAAATGCCCCCAAAAATACCAAGCTATGAACCAAGTTATTGTTTCAGAGTGTTTCACATGTTCTTGTTTTGGTTTTACATAATATAAGAGCGAACTATTGGGACCCTCACCATTTAAACTTTTATATATATATATATATATATATATATATATATATATATATATATATATATATATCATTTAGGTGGAAATAATGTTACATTAGTATTGACATTAAAACTTACAATTCAAAAAAATAGATATACATTATGCAGCTATACAATACTATTCTTGCTCACGAGTCCCATACCAACAAGAGGACCGAGACTAGTGTAAAACCAAAGAGTAGTATCTACCTCTTCTCATGAAATTCCTTGTAATCTTCTTTGGGCTGAAATATGTACTGAATTTGACAAACGAAACAAGCATACATACTCTTCTCAATCAAATTTCTCCATGATGGAGAAGGTCCATTTACAAATGTTTAGAATATTAACCTTTCCTTTGGGCATTCACAACCAGCAGTCTTGCATCATCTTTACACTATTTTAAAAGGTTTTTCTTCCCCTTCCCATCAAAAATGGTGATTTAAAGTTCTTCCTTGAGCACAATGCCATAATTATAATTTTTGTTTGATAACCTTGCATGTTTTCTCTCTAACCCTCCTAATTTCTTCCACAACTAGAAAAGGAGTTTTCCGAGAATTGACACAAGGGATTGCACCTCCTACACACATAACCTTTACGAGGTAGTTATTAAAGATAGGATGCCCATCCTTGGAAGTAAAATATCCTTGGGGAAAATCTCGGAACAAGGAATTCATACAATTGATAGACAATGGTAATAGTTGATAGCCTTATAAGAAAACAAAAATGACTCACAAAAAAGAAATATCCTCAAGCTGACTCCATAGGATTAGGTAATGTTAAGACATGATTAAAAAAATCTAATTCACTATCAGTGGCATAAAATGATTTTTCAAAACAAGTTGTTTAAAATGTGAGTCATAGTGGGTAAACAGAAATAACATATTATAATGAGAAACTATAAATCTTAAGAAACACAAAATGAGAAGAGAGAGAGAGAGAGAGAGAGAGAGAGAGATTGCGAGATAAAATTGACATGCTTATATAAATTGTGAAGATACTAGTTATAACATGTCCTTATATACAATTCACCATGACTAGAAGAACAACACAATTGTCACTTACGCATTTAATTAAAACTCATGCAAACTGTAATAACTAAAAAAATAAAAAAGTGTACTTTGAGAAATGAATATTACTATAACTACACTTTAATGTGTTGATACTTGACGATGGGGCATGGATGTATGGCGGTGAATTTTATAGAGAAAATATCCACTTTGATGTAAGTAAGATCTTTCTTATTAGCTCGCACATAATAATAAATGAAATGACCCATAAAACAACTTGAATTGACATTGGGAAATAGTATAAGGGTTGATAATTTTTTCTAGTTTGCACTTTCGGGTGATTCAAAGAAGTAACTAAAATAGGATATCTAGAGTCGACATTATCAAACATGTACGTAAGCGGTGTTTTTATTAGTTCACACTTTGTAGTGAAACATACATAACAGAATGATCATTTAATAGAAAATGGTTTGTAAGAATAGTACATACGTGAATCCCTCTTAGACGATGGCCTTCACACTCGACATGTTTCTTACAAATTAAAACAACATGCAAAGCTATCAAATCTCATAATGTCAAACTAAAAATACTAAGAGGTGAAAAGATAGAAAAATCGATGGAAATCATTTAAAAACGTATAAATTATCAAAAGGCGAACTAGAATTCAATGTTTCAATGTTATACCACCATTTTAACATGAATTATCAAGATTTACATCACTATTAAAAGGATTTCTTGCTCAATCACCTAGTATTTGTGCTATAACCTAGCTTTCAAAGTCTAAATTAAGGTGATCACAAGGAAAATCAAAGTATTACTATTTTATGAGATTGAGAGCTTTTCATGCCTATCATTTCTCAAGTATAATAATTTTTATTTTCAATAGAGTATTACCTACACACTTTCTAATTTGAACATTTCTTTGGAGACTCCATTTTTACAAACAAGTCATCGATTCAAGAATTATAGAAACTTTAAAATGAAGGTCAAAGGATCTAGTTTGATAGATGAAGATGAAAATGTAGACTAGGATAAAGTAAAGTTTATGGATAATCTAGTGGCCATTAGACTGAGTAGGATGTATATTCTAGTTATAAAGCAAGAGGTAATGCATTATATCGAATTGTTTTGGGGTGTTTTTGGTGAAAATGTATGTTGTGATAAAGGAATTATAAAATACAATAGAGGAAATATAATTTATAATATAATTAAAAATATTATTACTTCTACAACCAACTCCCTAGATATAATATTCAGTTTAGTCAAAAAACAATGGAATAATGTGAGAAGAGCAATAACCTTACAATTGTGCTTAAATAATGTGAAGAGGACTTGACTATTTTCAAGTAAAAAAAATCAATATATGAGATGAATATAAGATCTTTCATACATGTGGAGTGAGAGTGGAAATGTCCCTAATGAATAGCAGTCCCCATGGTCTTTAGAAATATGATCATGCATAACTATACGAAGAACATGGATGTAATTCATATTAACTACTACTATTTGATCTATAATTTCTTTGATAAAACCCATAAGCCTCACGTAAGTCAATAAATCATCAATTCATTGAGATTATGAGGATAGTTCCAATGTTACCCTAACTATAGATTGATAAGAGTAGAGGGATTCTCACTATCCCTTTTGGACTACAGGTATGTTTCATACAAACCATTTGAGCACGATATTGTATATCACTTTTCCATAACATCAGTCATGTTGCAAAGGAACAAAAGTATCAAAATTTTACTTATCCTCCTGTACCTTTCTCAATAAGTTCATCACTTTAAATTGATTAGAAAAATTCCAAGAGAATAGAAACCCATATGAAAGCATTAAACTTAGACTATCATACTTCAAGGAATTTTGACCCAATAGGAAGTGTTAGAAAATTATGCAAACACACTCTGGTGTGGCCGGTAAAAACTACAAACATCAGCTCCAAAAGGATGAATCATTTTATAAGGATGAGGTCAATGATCAAGTGGTGGTCATATATATGAGTAATATCAAATTTATTTATATACCTTTAGGGAAGTAGATCTCAATTGGTGGGTGGAAGTTAGGCTAGGAGAAGTAAATGCACTTGAGCGAAGATGAAAATGAATATTAAGATCAAAAAGTTATAGATTCAACATAACTTCAAAATATTTCTTTTCTTCCTCCATCAAAAAGGAAAGGTATCCCTTCTCATTATGCTCCTTCTACAAGTATACAAATGACAATCCTTTCAAGGTCTATTGGGATAGCCACAAGTCTACACTTTGTCGAAAAACAAAAAGTCTTATTCTTATCATTTATCTGGTGATTACTATTGTAATTGTGCCTCCTATTTATATTCCTTGTCTTTCTATTTATTTATCTCCTTCTTCTATAGGGATGTTTTCTTCTTCTTCTATTCCAATTCCATCTTCCCTAGGATATTTTGCTACTAATATTATCAGTTTTACTAGATCATTTTCCAAAGATGATGTAAGAGGAGAGCATGGGATATTGAATCCTACCGGTTATCAAACTCCTCCTTTTTCCTCCCTATTTCTACAACTTCTATTATTTCTCATTCTCTACTTGCTTATATTTTGGCACGAGTTTCTATTCCTATTCATTCTTCTTCTTCACCCATTTCTTTTGTTATTTCTTCTTCTTATTTTTCATCAAAAATGATATTTTTATTGTCTCCTTAAGTTGTTCCACACACTTCTTCCCATGCTATTGTAATTACTACAGAAATATATGAATGAATGAGTGTATATTCTAGAACCATTTATCGTACTCATTTAATTTCTTCTTCCTCTCCACTTACTATTCTATCTTCTTCATCTCTAACATTATCTTGTCGTCTAGTCAGAAGAGATTATAAGGCTAATTTGAAGGAAACAATGGAGCCTTCACCTTTTTTTATTGACCTTCCATAAATTTTTCACCAATCTAATTTGTCTCTTCATCCATCTTTTCTTCCTTCTATCAAACCATATGTTTCCCAAAGTTTCTTATCAGGAATGCATGTGCCACTCTTTTAAATTCCCTCTTTCATTCGCATTTCTTCTTTCTTGCATCCTATGGTCACTCAAAGTTTCATGAGCCATCTCTTGGCCCCTTCGTAATTGGTACATGTTCAAGATAAAATAAATTTACCTTGAATACAAAAAACCTTACCAAAAGTGGCAAGTCATTCTTTTAACATTCCTTCCGTAACGACAAACACATCTAGTACTTGAAGGAACTTGGAATCGTCCTATTCAGAAAATAGCAATGGTTTCTACACTTGAACAAATTGAAGACCTTAAGGTGAAACTCAAGTATCGTAATCTGAAAAGAACCCTCAAGAGGGTCACAAAGAGGATTTTCCCCAAGGATCTAATAATGTCTACATGGAAATAGAGTAGGAATTTCAATTCATCCAAGAAAGTAAACACGGGGAAGAATTCATGGATGCATACCCACAATCATTTATTTATGCCACTTAGTAGATGATAGTAGATTTGATTAAGATATTACCAGATTGGATCGATGTTATGCATGCTCAAAACCAATTTGGTGTGTCAGGGGACACTTACCCTATGTGCAAAATTCTTCGGATAAATTTATATAAGTTATTAATTTCTATACAAAGTCATAAAGATATTGAATGGAAATGGTTATAGAGGCTACAAGGCCAAACAAATATATGACCAAGATAAATTCCATTATGGAAATACTACTAGCTTTCATAAATGGAGATTTTGTCTTAATGTATTACGAATGAAAATCCATGTCATGGATATAATAAAGATATGCATGGCTAACATTTTTTTATTGAATTAGGTGATTGGATGCCCACATTGGAAGGATTATTGACAGAGCTATAGGATATAGTAGAGAAGATAAATGAATTTTTAGATAAATCCTAGATTACCTTTATGCATTAGCCAAAAGGAAGGTTAATTCAAAAGTCCAGATTTCAGAAATAATTTCAATCATTCATTGATAATATAAGTGTCATCTTTTCCCCTAACAATATGGCTAGGAAGACATCATATATTATAGTATTGGTAACTTATACAAATGGAAAATTCATGAAAGCTTAACTTCTACATGAAAATGCTAAACCGGTCTAGAAAATACTTCCTTTACTCATATAATAAGTTCCTAATATGATGTGGATGTCTATTTTGGTCATGGGTTATATTCATAATGAGTTTAAAGCATGTGTGGCTTAACTTCAACATAGTCAAACGTAGTCTACATAGGTAACTTCAAATGCAGCCTAAGTAGAACTTGAACAAGGCACAAGTATTAGTTTTCCTATTATGAGGATACAATATTGTTACATTTGTAATATTAACAATAATAAGTATCAACTTTCTTGCACGGAAGCTATATTTTTATCCTCTAGTTATCCACTCACAAACATATCGATTAATCAAGATTTTTTAACCAGCTATAGCCTATTTTTAAGCCCCATGGTGGTTTTAGTTTTTATAAGTATACTAGTGGTTTACCCTCTAAGGAGGAAGATTATTTATAAAGAAAGAAATTTATAGTACAAGGACTATTAAGTGAGTGTTTTTCAATTTCTATGTATTTCATTCTCAATTGTGTTGCAAATTTTCTTAGATATTTTATGATTGATTAATCGATGTATAATTTTTATCATGAAATTTGTAGATATGTGGAAACTATTTGCATAGACATAAATTTAATTAGTTTTACTAATTATAAAGACATACTAGCACTCTCAAGGTTATAATCTGAACAAACATGAATACTTAGCACTATAATGGGAATATATATACTTAACATTATAAGAAATTGTTAATACTTAGTGATAAAATACTATCTACACCAAGTTAAAAATACATTTGAAACATATTCAAAAATATCCCAAGCATTCCATTGAGATTAGCTATGTTATGATGTACTTTAATTTCATTTTTTCTTTTCATTTTATCTTCCTATGATATGCCTTATCAAAATATTTTACCTCTACAATTCTATTTATGAAACTCAATATCACTTTATAACAAGTGAATAACACAAGAACTTTTGGATCCATAATGTAAAAGGTTAAGGTATTAAGGATTGAATTAAAGACTATAGAAATTATTTCATGACCATATAGTAGTTATAACTCATATAGTGTTGTACTTTAGTAGTTCCAATATTGGTATTGGTACCAAATAGTTTGTAATCTTTGATCTACATTTTTATCTATGTTACACATATGAACCATTCCTTCTCTTTCCTCTATAGTTATGTTTCTCTCTGCTCTTGTGTTTTTATAAGAAATTAATTCATGTTTATCAAATGTTACAAGTTTGAAAACATAATTATAACTATGAATGGCTATTTCGGAAGGTAATTGATCATAAGTTAATATTTGTTTGCAAAGGAAACAATCATTTTTGTCTATGCCAATTTGGAGAATGGCAATATAGTGTTATCTAACCCATCGATGTTTACTCAATTATGAAACTATGTTGAGATTTTTCATTTATTATGTATTCACAAATTGATAGAACAAGTACTTCCCAAATCTTACAAACCTTGAATTATCCAAAGAAAGGACACTACAAAGAATTTATTCATTCATGTGTTATTACATATTCAAAAACTTACTGAAAACATTATAAGCATGGATATTTCTTGTTGGTTTTATCTTTAGGGTGACTAAAAGAGGATATATAGTTTGAAACTATGATATTCGTACGTATGTGGTGTTTTGTTATTGGATCACACTTTTTAGTGAAGCATACATGACAGAAAGATAATTTAATAGACTACATTCCATTAAAATCGTACATATATGGATCCTTCTTAATGGCTCTCCATTCCCATTATGACATGCTTGTTAAAAAGGAAAGCGACATGAAAAAGAATGTGCGAGATCTCTTATTTACTCTCTCCGGACTATTTATGACAAAATTCTTAGAAGAGATTTGTTATCAAAAAAATAAATTAGTCCAAAATATCATTATTGGTTAATAAATGACAAGGTAATCAAAGGAATGACACTGCGCAAATTGCGAAGTAACTTGGATATTTTTTATTGGCTCATGCTTTTCACTTCTGACATGACCTACCAAGTTGGAAAGCAACTAAATTCTAACATTTTGAAAACATTATAAGCGTGGAGGTTTCTCATTGGTTTTCTCTCTTGGGTGACTAATATAGGATATGTAGATTCTTTTTACGACACAATGAAATCCATACATACGTGGTGTTTTGTTATTGGTACATATTTCATAGTGAAACATATGTGGCAGAAAGATCATTTAATAGAAAACATTTGATTCAAAGTGAAAATACATGGAGCCTTCTTACTTGACTCTCCATTCACAATCTAACATGGTTTTACAATTAAAATCTACATGTAAAAGAACATGGAGATGTCTTATTGGCTTACTTTTGAAAATTTCTCAAAAATCTTTGCAAATATTTCTTATGAAAAAGGAAAGTAGTATGTAATATTCTAATTGGTTAACAATTCACAAGGTTTTAAAAGGATTGGCATTGGTAATTTCAAAGTAACTTATAGATTTTCTAGTGGATCGTGATTTACAAAGACTAATAGGACCTACCAAATTGGCAAGAAAATGAAGTCTCAAATACAAAAACATTATAAACATGGATATTTCTTGTTAGTTTGCACTCCATGGTGACCACCGAATGATATGTAGACTCTAGAGTCGACATTGTGAAATCCAAACCCTACGAGGTGCTTTTTATGTGTTCACACTTCATATCAAAACATACATGACAAAAATGTCATTTAATGAAAAATGGATTGTTAAAGTTGTATATACATGGATCCTTTGTAGTGGCTCACCTTTTGTATTATGACATGGTTCTTATAGTTCCAAAAACATGTGAAAGAATGTGGAGAATTCTTCCTGGCTCGCTTCTAACTATTTCTAATAAATTATTAACATAGTTTCTTTTGTAAAAATTATAGTAGTGTGGAACATTATTATTGGTGAACAATTGATAATGTCATCAAATGGCTAACATTGCGAGTTGTGAAGTAACTTGGAGATTTCCTATTGGCTCAAACTTTATAGTGATTGACAATTCCTATCAAGTTGGCTAGTAATGCTGAAGTATGAAATTATGAAAAATTATAGGCTGTGGAGCTTTCCTATTGGTTTGCACTCTTATATAACTAAAATAGGATATGTAGATCGACACAATGAAATTTGTACCTACGTGGTGTTTTGTTATTGGTTTGCACTTCATGGTGAAACATACATGACTAAAAGATCATTTAATAGAATATGATCCCTGAAATTGTACATACGTGGACCCGTATTAGTGGCTTAGATTTCCCAATCTAATATGGTTCTTATAATTTAAAACAATTTATGAAGTTATCAAATATCTCCACGTGGAATTAACAGGGTTTAATTTTAAATGTGAAAATACTGGAGTAATATGTGGGGATACAAGATTCGAGATAAGTTGAATGTTTTGCATACTCAAGAACCTTAGATTTGAGATATTACATATATTTTTTATTCTAAATTGAAGAAACTATGAACAACAATATAGCATTATTATTTTTAGAGATTAAGAAGTTAATAACTTTACATATCTACAATTTCTCAAGTTTGTTGAAGTTTATCATCATCGATAAAGTATATATAGGGAAAAAAATATTATCGAATAATGTAATTATTATTTTAATATATTATATGAACATATATATCACATATCTATGAATGGAATTAGAAATTATTTTATACTCAAGCTCCTACTATTTCCAATATTATAGATATTTTGGATTCCAAATTCAAGCAATTACGAAGCAAAAGATGTTATCCGATTTCACCACTCAAGAAAAATTGATCAAGCAATTCCTAGGAAGGTGGTTCGATTATGCGAGTTCACATTCCCTTTCAAAATTCATGTTGTAGATGGGATCGTCTCAGCGATTGCACAATTGGTAGAAGAATGGAGGAAAATGTTTGAAATTTTGAATTTCATAAATCTCGGTGTTTTAGGAAAAAGCATGGAAAAATGACACAAAAGGTATGAAATTATGAAGTCCCAAAGTTTGAAGTTTCATAATTTCAGGTTTTATATTTTCAGAACTTTCATTCACGAAATTACAAAAGGTAGCAAAAAGTCGAAATTACGTAGTCAAAAGTCTGAAATTTCAGACTTTTGGGTTTTAAAATTTTAGAACTTTTAGTCACAAAATTAGAAAATGGAGCCCAAATGTTTGAATTTCAGAATCGAGAAAGTCCAAAATATCAGACTTTTGGGGTTTTGGAGACCTCTAGTATCACGGTGAAAATAAAGAAAAAGAGACTTAAATTCTAAATTCTGAATGTCCAAAATTTTAGACTTTCAGACTGTCAGGATTTAAGACTTCATAGTTTTGGACTTTGGAGTTTTGGAAGTCTCAAGCCCCCAAACATGAAATTGCACCCAAATGTGTAAAATTCCAAATTCTGAAAGTTTGAAATTTTAGACTTTCAGACTTTTTGGTTTTAGACTTTCGAAACTCTTAGAGCAATTTGGTGGATGAATAGTTTTTTTCTCCGAAATGAAAATTTCAGAAATTCCAAATTTTAGGATTTCAAAAATTGCATGCATTTTGGACAATTGGAGTTTGGAACCCCCAGCCCGCCAATTTTGTAGAATGGTATGACGACCTTTAGATGGCCATAACTTTCGACTAGGAGCTGGATTTGAGAAAGAGAGCACTTTTGGAAATCTATTGACGTCTACTACATAAATATGACAAGGTATATTTAAATTAGTGAGAGTAAGTTCTTAAAAATTTAAAATATAGTTAGCCATTTTGGGATATCCCAGGATTTTCACCTATCACCTTTAATGAAGTATGGGCTACCTTTCTTGGCCAATAACGAACATTACTTGGAGGCATGGGTTTTTCATGAAAGCCATCATTTTTTGTAAGAAAATTAAATGAATTTCTTGGTTGGTTAGAGTAAGATTTCAAATTTTTCTCATCTCCTTCTCTCGTTCTTCCTATATATTATAAAGAGGGGCAATTTTTAAAAGGTTGGAAAATTTTTCTTTGCACCCTCCCTTCTTCCCTTGTCTATGAGTGATTTGTGAGTAAAAACCTCTCATTCAAGTTGTAATGCAATTTTTTCCTCTTGGCTACTGTAATGCACTGTATCAATTTTTGGAGCAATAAGATAAGTTTGTGGATGATTTCAACCCTCTCTTGTATTCATTGTATCCACTCGATCTCTCATTGTAGTTTGGTTATCTATGAATGGTGGTTGTCTTATAGTTTTAACGGTTTTTGTTTAATTACAAAGCAGGAGTTCAACATTCCTTTGGTTCATCACCCTTGTTAGTTTAGGTTTTATTTCTTCAATCTCCTTAACCCTGTCTCCTTCGGAAGTTAGAGTAGCTCTTAGAGTAAATCCTCTGCAATATGAATCTATGCACTAGAATAGAGGAATAGGAACCGGACTTCATCCAGAGAGCTCTCTCGATTCACAAAGTCTCACACTTTGGGAGAAGCTCCATGTTATACAATCAGACTAAGAATCTCAACCCATCATGTTGCAGGCATTCATGGATGTTGTGATTACATGTCAATAGTTTTGGCATGCCTGGTACAACCAAGAGGTTAATCTACAAGATTTGAAGGATTTTTCATCAAACTTAGACTTAGAAATTGCAAGTTCTCCAATTTCAGACTTTTCACCTCTCTGGCTGAACTCCAAAATTAAAATTCAATGGCTTAAGTTGCTTAAAATTGGTTTAAATTTCAACATTTGATAGATCTAGGGATAATATTCAAAAGAGTATTTTTAGTTTTTTAAATTTTGATTTTTAAAAGTTAAGTGTTTTTGAATTTGTGGTTTCGGATTTTGGAATTTTGGGTTTTGAGTTTTTTAGAATTTTAGGTTTTAGGTTTTCTACAATGTAATTCCAAATCAATTTTCAACCTCCAGAATATCAAATGCATAGGTCCTTTGAGGTTTTTATTTTTATTGTGTCAAGTTTGGTGTGTAACTTGTCAAAATCTAGTATTTAGAGGCTCATTTCCCAACACATCTAGCAACTCTAAATGGATAGAATTCACCGGTGTAGTAGCATACAGTTGCCCAAGTACATGGAAATAAGTCAAACTAGGTATGATACTCAAGAAGAGGGATTGTTTGTTTACCTACAATTATCACCAAGCAGAGGAAGGAGAGGAAGAAGACCACAAAGATCACCATCTCCACCTAACAGGACTTTGTCTACACCTCCACCTAGTAGACATTTTCTTCAATCAATGATATTTCTTTGAAAAATAAGGATGGCGTAAACCAATACCCATGTCAACTTCACAGAAATAGTATAATATCCTTAAATGCTCAAAATCCAGTCCCAATTAGCACTAAAGAACATCCCATATTTCATTGGAGAGAACCAGAAAACTCCGATTGACCACATCCAAGACATTGAAAATGTCTGTGTAATTCATGAAATCAATGAAATGGATATTGCGGTCAAGTTGTTAGCTTCATCTTTTAAAGAAAATCTTTGCAATGGTTTAGGAGCCTCACAGCAGGGTCTATCCAGAATTGGGATCATTTATGCACAACCCTCCATAATCAATTTGGGGAAAAGGGAGATAATATGTCTTTATTGGAACAATTGAAAACAATTAAGAGGGCTCCTAATGAATAGTTGACCGATTTCAAATTCAGTTCCAGAGGATATGGGATACGATTCGATATTTATCGAAGAGCAACTCTTTGAAGGAGAATTCCTCTACTTCTTGAAGGCTATAAATTCAGGTGGTTTTTAACAACAAAAAGGAGTAGTTTTAGTGTTTTTTTAAATTTATAATTATTCTATTAATAATAAAATGTTACAACGGAAAATAAATTAAATAGTAACAATAAGAAATGCCCCAAAAATAGCAAACTATGAACCATGTATTGTTTTGTTTTTTGCATAATATAAGAGGGAACTATTGGGACCCTCACCCATGAAACTTTATATATATATATATATATATAAAGACATATAATTGTACTACATAAATTTTAAAAATATATCCTTTAGGTAGAAACAATGTTACAATAGTCTTGACATAAAACTTATAATTCAACAAAATAGATATACATTATGTGGCTATACAATACTATTCATGTTGAGTTCCATACAAACAAGAGGAACTGAGACTAGTTTACAACCAAAGAATAGTATCTACCTCCTCTCATGGAATTCCTTGTAATCGTCAAAGTGGTTCGAAATATGTACCGAATTTGACAAATGAAAGAAGCATACATACCCTTCTCAATAAAATTTCTCCATGATGGAGAAGGGCCATTTACAAATGTTTAGAATATCGACTTCCCTTTGGGTATTATCAACCAGTATTACATCATCTTTACACTATTTTAGAAGGGTTTTCTTCCCTTCCCACCAAAAATAGTGATTTAAAGTTCTTCCTTGAGCATAATGCTATAATAACAGTTTTTGTTTGATGAACTTACATGCATTTCTCTCTAACCTTCTTAATTTTTTCCACAACTCAAAAAAGGAGTTTTCCAAAGAATCTACACGATGGATTACACATCCTACCCCCATAACATTTAGGTGGAAGTTGTTCTAGATAGGCTAACCATCCTTGGAAATAAAATACACTTGGGGAAAAGCTTCGAACAAGGAATTGATAAAACTAAAAGATAATGGTAGTAGTCGATAGCCTTCTAAGAAATCCAAAACTGACTCTGTCAACAAACGAAAAATCCTCCACGACTACATAGGATTAGGAAAGTTTAATAAATGATTGAAAAATTATAATTCACTATCAGGCATAAAATGATTTCACAAAATAAGTTGTTTGAAATGTAATTCATAGTGGGTAAATAGAAATAACATATTATAATGAGAAACTATCAAGGTTAAGAAACACAAGATGCAAAGAGAGAGAGGGAGGGAGAGATAAAATTGGCATGCTTACACAAATTGTGAATGATACCAGTTATAACATGTCCTTATATATAATTCACCATGACTAGAATAACAAAACAATTTTCACTTACGCATTTAATTAAAACTCATGTGAACTATGATAACTAAAAAAAAAGACGAAGCATACTTTGAGAAATGAATATTGCTATAATTACACTTTAATTTTTTGATACTTGATGATGGGGCATGAATGTATGGTAGTGCATTTTATCGAGAAAATATACATTTTGATGTAAGTTATATCTTATTATTAGCTCGCACATAATAATAAATGAAACGACCCATCAAACAACTTGAATTGACATTGGGAAATAGTATAAGGGTCAATAATTCTTTCTAGTTTGCACTTTCGGTTGATTCAAGAACTAAAATAGGATATCTAGAGTTTGACATTATCAAACATGTACGTAAGTGGTGTTTTTATTAGTTCACACTTTGTAGTGAAACATACATGACAGAATGATCATTTAATAGAAAATGGTTTGTACGAATAGTACATATGTGAAGCCCTCTTACAAGCTGGCCTTTCAAACTCTTACGTGGTTCTTACAAATTAAAACAACATGCAAAGCTATCAAATCTCATCATGTGGAACTAAAAAGACTAAGAGGTGAAAAGATAGAAAAACATATGGAAATCAATTAAAAAGATATAAATTATCAAATGGTGAACTATAATTCAATGTTTTAATGTTATACCACCATTTTAACATGAATTATCAAGATTTACATCACTATTAAAATGATTTATTGCTCATTCACCTAGTATTTGAGCTATAACCGAGCTTTCAAAGTCTAAATTAAGGTTTCCATAAGGAAAATCAAAGTATTACTACTTTATGAGATTGATTGCATTTCATGCCTATCATTTATCAAGTAGAATAATGTTTATTTTCAATGGAGGATTACCTACACACTTTCCAATTTGAAAATTTCTTTGGAGGCTCCATTTTTGCAAACAAGTCATCGATTCAAGCATTATAGAAACTTTAAAATGAAGGTCAAACGATCTAGTTTGATAGATGATGATAAAAATGTAGACCAAGATAAACTAAATTTTATGGCTAATCTAGTTGGCATTAGACTGAGTAGGATGTATTTTCTAGTTATAAAGCAAGAGGTAATGCATTGTATCAAGTTGTTTTGGGGTGTTTTTGGTGAAAATGTATGTTGTGATGAATGAATTATAAAATCCAATAGAGGAAATATAATTTCTAATATAATCAAGAAGAGATTATTACTTCTTACTACAAACTCCCTAGATATAATATTTGGTTCAACCAAGAAATAATGGAATAATGAGAAAAGAGAAATAACCTCAATACTTTTCCTAAATAATGTGCGGAGGACTTGAATATTTTCAATTCCAAAAATCTCAATATACAAGATGAATATAATATTTTTCATACATGTGGAGTGAGAGTGGTAATGTCACTAATGAATAGACTCTTTCCCATACAAGATGTTTTGCATGCCAATATGACATCGAAATAATTTTTAGCCATGATAATCGATAATGAAAAGATACCTAATCTAGCTAGAGTTATATCTTTTAACCTCTTCAACAATTTTATGTGTTTCAATAAGCTAGAGAAGTAGGACAATGTTTTATATGATGTCTTACTTTCTTTATTTCATGTGTGTGTGGTTCAACAATTTTAGGGAGTCCCATTTGGTTGCACAAGAAAGTCATATAGTCCTCATGGTCTTTAGAAATATGAAAATGCATAACTATAGGAAGAACATGGAGGTGATTTATATTAACTACTACCATTTGATCTATAATTGCTTTCATAAAACCCATAAGCCTAGGGTAAGTCAAAGAATCATCAATTCATTGAGATAATGGGGATATTTCTAGTGTTACCCAGAATGTACAGTGATAAGAGTAGAGGGGATTCTCACTATCCCTTTTAGACTACCCAAATATGTTTCAGACAAGCTAGCTGAGCAGGAGATTGTATATCACTTTTTCCATGACATCAGTCATGTGGCAAAGGAACAAAAGAATAAAAATTCTACTTATCCTCCTCTTCCTTTCTCAATAATTTCATCACTTTTAATTGATTGTAAAAATTCCAAGAGAATAGAAACCCATAGGAAAGCATTAAACTTAAACTATAATACTTTAAATAATTTTTACCCGACACGAAGTGTTGGAAAATTATGCAAACACACTCTTGGTATGGCCAAGTATAAACTAAAAACATCAGCCCCAAAAGGATGACCTAGTTTATAAGGATGAGGTCAATGATCAAGTGGTGGTCATATATATGAGAAATATAAAATCTACTTATATACCTTCCTGGGAAGTAGGTCTGAATTGGTGGCTTGGAAGTTAGGCCAGGAGAAGTAGAAGTACTAAAGGAAGATGGCGAAGAATATTTATATGAAAAAGTTACTAATTCAACATAACTTCAGAATATTTCTTTTCTTCCTCCATAAAAAAGGAAAAGGTATCCCTTCTCATTATGCTCCATCTGCAAGTATACAAATGAAAATCCTTTAAAGGCCTATTGGGATAGCCACAATTCTACACTATCCAAAAACACAAAGTCTTATTCTTAGTATTCCTCTCATGATTACTGTTGTAATTTTGCCTCCTATTTATATTCCTTGTCTTTCTATTTATTCATCTCCCTTCTTCTATAGGGATTTCTTCTTCTTCTACTATTCCAATTCCATCTTCCCTAAGCACTTTCACTACTAATATTCTCAATTTAACTAGTTCATTTTCCGAAGATGATGTAGGAGGAGAGCATGGGATAATGAATCCTACTAGTTATCAAACTCCTACTTTTTCCTCTCCAATTTCTAAAACTTATATTGTTTATCTTTCTCTACTTGCTTCTATTTTGGCACAAGTTTCTATTGCTATTCACTCTTCTTCTTCACCCATTTATTTTGTTATTTCTTCTTCTTATTTTTCATCACAAATGACATTTTTATTGTCTCCTATGTTGTTCCAGCCACTTCTTCCCATCCTATTGTAATTACTACAACAATATCTGAATTAATGAGTGTATATTCTACAACCATTTATTCTACTTATTTAATTTCTTCTTCCTATCCACTTATTGTTATATCTTCTTCATCTCTAACATCATCTTGTAGTCTAGTCGAAGACATTATAAGGCTAATTTGAAGGAACCAATAGAGCTTTCTCCTTTTTTGTTGACCTTCCTTAAATTTTTCAACAATATTTTTGTATCTTCATCCATCTTTTCTTCCTTCTATTACACCATATGTTTCAAAAGTTTCTTATTATGAATTCATATGCCACTCTTTTAAATTCCCTCTTTCATTCCCATTTCTTCTTTGTTGGACCCTATGGTCACTCAAATTTTCATGAACCGTCTCTTAGCCCCTTCATAATAGGAACATGTTCAAGATAAACTAAATTTACCTTTAATACCACACACCTTACCAAAAGTGGAAAGTCATTCTTCTAAATTTCCTTCCATAAAGACAAGCGCATCTAGTACTTGAAGGAACTTGGAATCCTCCTATTGAGAAAATAATAATGCTTTCTACATTGGAAAAATCTAATACCTAAAGGTTAAACTCAAGTTTGATACTCCGACAAGAACCCTCAAGAGGTTCACAAAAATGTTTTTTCCCAAGGATCTAATCATGTCTACATGGAAATAAAGGAGGAAATTTTGAGAATTTCCAAGAAAGTAAACATGAGGGAAGAATTCATGGATGCATACCCATAGTCAGTTATTTATGCCACTTAGTAGATGGTAGTAGATTTGGTTAAGATAATACTAGATTGGATCAATGTTATGCGTGCTCGAGAAGAAATTTGGTGTGGCGAGATCACTTTACCCAATGTGCAAAATTCTTGGAGAAATATATATAAGTTATTAATTTCTATACAAAGTCATGAAGATGTAGCAGAGAAATCATTACAAAAGCTACAAGGCCAACACAAATATATGAACAAGATAAATTCCATTATGGAAATACTACTAGCTTTCATGAATAGGGTTTTTACCTTAAAGTATTATGAATGAAAAGCCATGTCATGGATACAATAAATATATGCATGGCTAACTTTTTTATAGAATTAGGTGATGTATTGCCACAAAGGAAGGATTATTGATAGAGCTATAGGATATAGTAGAGAAGATATATGAATTTTTAGACAAATCATTTATTACCTTTATGCATTAGCCAAAAGGAAGGTTAATTCAAAAGTCCATATTTCATAAATAATTTCAATCATTCATTGCTAATATAAGTGTTATCTTTTCCGTAAAGATATGGCTAGGAAGACATCATATATTATAGTATTGGTAACTTATGCAAATGGAAAATTCATGAAAGCTTAACTTCTACATGAAGATGCTAAACCTATATAGAAAATACTTCCTTTACTCATATAATAAGTGCCTAATCTGATGTGGATGTCTATTCTAGTCTTGGGTCATATTCATAATGAGTTTAAAGCATGTGTGGCTTAACTTCAACATAGTCAAACGTAGTCTACATAGGTAACTTCTAATGGATCCTAAGTAGAAATTGAACATGGAACAAGTATTAGTTTTCATATTATTAGGATTCGAGATTATTACATTTGTAATATTAACAATAGGAAGTATCAATTTTCTTGCATGGAAGCTACAATTTTATGCTCTAAGTAACCACTCACAAACATATCAATTAATCAATATATCTTTAACCATCTACAACCTATTTTTAATCCCCATGGCGGTTGTAATTATGTATATTTATACCAATGGTTTACCCTCTAACGAAGAAAAAATTTATAAAGAAAGAGTTTGATAGTACAAGTCCTATTATGTGAGTATTTTTCAATTTATATGTATTTCCTTCTCACTTGTGTAAATTTTCGTAGATATGTTATGATTGATTAATCACCGTGCATAATTTTTTATCATGAAATTTGTAGATATGTGAAATCTATTTGCATAGTTGTAAATTTGATTAGTTTTACTACCGATAAAGTCCTACCGCAACTATCAAGGTTATAATGTGAACAAACATGAATACTTAGCACTATAATGGCCAAAAATATACTTAACATTATAAGACATTGTTAATACTTAGTGATGAAATACTATCTACACCAAGTTAAAAAAACATTTGAAACATATTCAAAAATATCCCAAGCATTCCATTGAGATTTGGTATTTTTGATCTACTTTAATTTTATTTTTTACATTTTTCTTTTCTTTTTATATTTTTATGATATGCCTTATCAAAATATTTAACCTCTACAATGCTATATATGGAACCCAATATCACTTTATAATAAGTGAATAACACAAGAACTTTTGGATCCATATTTTCAAAGCTTAAGCTATTAAGGATTGAACTAAAGACTATAGAAATTATTTCATGACCATATAGTAGTTATAACTCATATAGTGTTGTAACTTAGTAGTTCCAAGATTGGTATTAATACCAAACAATTTGTAGTCTTTGATCTAAATTTTTATCTATGTTACACATATGGACCATTCCTTCTCTTTCCTCTATAGTTATGTTTCTCTCTTGTCTTGTGTATTTGTAAGAAATTACTTAATATTTATCAAATGTTACAAGTTTAAACACATAAGTATAACTATGAATGGTTATTTTGAAGGTAATTGATTAGAAATTAATATTTGTTTGCAAAGGAAACAGTCATTTTTGTCTATGACAATTTGGAGAATGTCAATATAGTGTTATCAAACCCATCGATGTTTACTCAATTATGAAACTATGTGGAGATTTTTCATTTATTATGTATTCACAAATTGATAGAAAAAGTACTTCCCAAATCTTACAAACCTTGAATTATCCAAAGAAAGGACACTACACATAATTTATTTGTTTGTTTGTTATTACAAATTCAAAAACTTACTGAAAACATTATAAGCATGGATATTTCTTGTTAGTTTTATCTTTAGGGTGACTAAAAGCGGATATATAGTTTGAAACTATGATATCCATATGTATGTGGTGTTTTGTTATTGGATCACACTTTTTAGTGAAGCATACATGACAGAAAGATAATTTAATAGACTACATTCCGTTAAAACCATACATAGATGGATCCTTCTTAATGGCTCTCCTTTCCAACTATGACATGGTTGTTAAAAAGGAAAGCAAGATGCAAAAGAATGTGTAGATTTATTATTAACTCCTCCCGACTATTTATGAAAAATTCTTAGCAGAGATTGGTTATGCAAAAAGTAAAGTAGTGAGAAATATTATTATTGATTAAATACTTACAAGGTAATCAAAGGACCGACATTGCGAATGCGAAGTAACTTGGATATTTTTATTGGCTCATGCTTTTCACTTACTCGACATGACCTACCAAGTGGCAAGCAAATAAATTCTGACATTGTGAAAACATTATATGCGTGGAGGTTTCTCATTAGTTTTATCTCTTGGGTTACTAATAGAGGATGTGTAGACTCTATATTCTGACACAATGAAATCCGTACCTAGGTGGTGTTTTGTTATTAGTTCCTACTTAGCAGTTGAAACATATGTGATAGAAATATCATTTAATAGAAAACACTCAATTCAAAGTGAACATACATGTAGCCTTCTTACTGACTCACCATTCACACTCTAACATGGTTGTTACAATTAAAAACTACATGTAAAAGAACGTGGAGATGTCTTATTGTCTTACTTTTGAAAATTTCTCAAAACATTTTAGAAAATATTTCTTATGCAACAAAGAAAGTAGTATGTAATATTCTAATTGGTTAACAATTCACAAGGTTTTTAATGGACTAAAATTGGTAATTTCAAAGTAACTTAGAGAATTTCGATTTTCTCGTGATTTGCAATGACTAATAGGACATACCAAATTTGCTAGCAAATGAAGTATCAAATACTAAAAACATTATATACATGTATATTTCTAGTTAGTTTTCACTCTATGGTGACTACCGAAGGATATGTAGACTCTAGAGTTTGACACTCGTGAAATCCAAACCTACGTGGTGAATTTTTGTGTTCACACTTCATATTAAAACATACATGAGAAAAAATTCTTTTATAAAAAATGGTTTGTTAAAGTTTTATATACATGGATCCTTCATAGTGGCTCACCTTTCGAATTATGACATTGTTCTTATAATTAAAAAAACATGTGAAAGAATGTGGATAAGTCTTATTAGCTCGCTTTTATGACTATTTTTGATAAAGTAATAACGTAGCTTCATATGCAAAAAGTACAAGAATGTGTAACAATATTATTGGTTAACAATCGATAATGTTATCAAAGTGTTAACATTACAACTTTTGAAGTAACTTGGAGATTTTCTATTGGCTCAAACTTTGCAGTGATTCAAAGGGCCTATCAAGTTGGTCAGTAATGAAGTATGAAATTGTGAAAACTTATAATTGTGGAGCTTTCCTATTGGTTTACACTTTGATATGACTAAAAGAGGATATGTCGAATCGACACAATGAAATTTGTACCTACGTGGTGTTTTGTTATTGGTTTGCACTTCACGTTGAATCATGCATGACTAAAAGACCATTTAATAGAAAATGATCCCTTAAAATTGTACATACATGGACCCGTATTAGTAGCTTGGCTTTCCCACTCTAATATGGTTCTTGTAATTTAAAACAATTTATGAAGTTATCAAATCTCTTACATGGAATTAACAGGGTTTAATTATAAAGGTGAAAATACTAGAGTAATCCATGGGGATACGGGATTTAAATAAGTTGAATGTTTTATATACTCAAGCACCTTATATTTGAGCTATTATAGAGATTTTGATTCTGAATTCAAGAAACTATGAAGAAACATATATCATTTTTATTTTCAGAGATTAATAAGTTAATACCTTTACATATCTACAATTTCTCAAGTTTTTTGAAGTTTATCATCATTGATCAAGTATAAATAAGGAAAATATATTATCAGAACAATGTAATGATTATTTTAATATATTATATGAACATCTATATCACATATCTATGAATGGAATTTGAAATTATTTTATACTCAAGCTCCTACTATTTTAGATATTACAGATATTTTGGATTCAAAATTCAAGAAATTACGAAGCAAAAGATGTTATCTCGATTTTCCCCTCGGGAAAAATTGATCAAATAAGTGCTTGCTCTGGGAGCCATTGGAAGGTGGTTTAATTGTGTGAGATCACATTTTCTTTCAAAATTCATGTTGTAGATGGAATTGTCAACGAAATTCACAATTGGTAGTAGAATGTAGGAAAATTTTTGAAAATTTGAATTTCGGAAATCTCAAAGCATTTCGAAAAAAAACATGGAAAAATGAAAAATAGAGTTTTCCATTTTTCCAAAGTGTCCCATGTTTTTCACCTAGCACCATTAATGAATTATGGGATTCCTTTCTTGCCCAAAAAGGAAAAATACATTGAGGCATGGGTTTTTGATGGAACCCATCAATTTTTTCGAGAAAAATTCAGCGCATTTCTTCAAAGTGGTTGGAGTAAGATTTTGAATTCTTCTCATCTCCTTCTCTCATTCTTCCTATATATTGTAAGGAGGGGAAATGTTTGAAAGGTTGGAATTTTTTTCTTTACACCCTTCCTTCTTCCCTTGTCTGCAAGTAATTTTTGGAGTAAAACCTCCCATTCAAGTTGTAATGCAATTTTTGCCTCTAAGCTCGCAATGCACCGTATCAATTTTGGAGCAATAAAATAAGTCTGTGGATGATTTCAACCCTCTCTTGTGTTCATTTTATCCACCCAATCTCTCATTGCAGTTTTGTTATCTATGCATGGTGGTTGTGTTATAAGTTTAATGGTTTCGTTTAATTTCAAAGTGGGTGTTCAACATTCCTTTGGTGCATCATCCTTGTAAGTTTAGGTTTTATTTATTGCATCTCCTTAACAATGTCTCCCTGCAAGTTAAAGTAGGTTTTAGATTAGATCCTCTATAATATGAATGTGTGCACCTAAACAAAGGAATATAAATCAGCCTTCATCCAGAGAGCTCTCTCGATTCGCAACGTCCAACAATTTGAGAGAAGCTCCATCTTATGCAATCAAACCGAGAATCTCAACCCATCGCATTGTAGACATTCAAGGGTGTTGTGATTATGCGTCAATAGTTTTGGCACTTACGGTGGGACAAAGAGGTAATTCTAAAATCTTTGAAGGAATTTTCATCAAAATCAGACTTATAAATTGCAAGTTCTCTAATTTAAGAGATTTCACCTCTCAGACTGAACTCCAAAATCAATTTTTAGGGGATTAAATTACTCAAAACATGTCCAAATTTCACCAATTAATAGATATGGGGATAATATTCAAAATACTATTTTTAGTTTTTTGAAATTTTTATTTTCAAAATTTGAGTTTTTTGAATTCGGGATACGGGATATTTTAATTTCGGGGTTCGGGATTTTGAGTTTCACATTTCGTTTTTTCAAAATTTCACGTTTTAGGTTTTGGGAATGTCATTTCAAATTTATTTTCAACCTATAGAATATAAAATGCACATATTCTTTGAGTTTTTTTATTTTTATTGTATCAAGTTTGGTGTTTAACTTATCAAAATCTAGCCTTGAGAAGCACATTTCCCAACACATCTAGTAACTCTAAAGGGATAGAATTCAGTGGTGTAGCAACACAGGTTGCCCAAGTACATAAGAAGAATTTGAACTAGGTTTGATACTCGAGAAGAGGGATTTTTGTTTACCTACAATTATCACCAGGTAGAGGAAGGAGAGGAAGAAGACTACAAAGATCACCATCTCCAAAGCAAACATGACTTTATCTACACCTTCACCTGGTAGACATTTTCTTCAATCAACAAGAGTTCTCGACCAATCAGGATGGCACAACCCAATCCCTATGTCAACTTCACGGGAAGTAGTCCACTTTCCCTAAATGCTCAAAATCTAGTTCCAATTGCAGCATTAAAGAACATCCCATATTTCACTGGAGAGAACTAGACAACTCCGATTGACCACATCCAAGACATTGCAAATGTTTGTGTAATTCATGAAATCAATGAAATGGATATGTGGTCAATCTGTAGCTTCATCTTTTAAAGGAAAATATTCTTAATGGTTTAGGAACCTCATATCGTGGTCTATCCGAGGTGGGGTCATTTATGCACAACCCTCCATAGTCAATTTTGGGAAAAGGGAGATAAAATTCCTTTATTGGAACAATTGACAACAATCAAGAGGGATCCTAAAGAAAAATTTAGCAATTTCTAAATCAGGTTCCAGAGGATATGGGATAGGAGTTTGATACTTTTCAGACCAACTACCAAAGGAGAATTCCTCTACTTCTTGAAGGATATAAATTTAGATATAGCCATGATGATCCAATCAATGAGAGATATAACCTTACCCATATCCTACAATATTTATATTAGATCTGAAAACTACTTGATTCAATCCGGTAAGCTAGCACCAAGGCCACCAATGCATCTCTATCCAAACATGGGAACTCCTACATCTTGTTAAACACCAGAGTTGAATCCCATTCGGCCACCTAGAAATCAAAGAAATAGCAAGGCTTCTACTTCTTCAAGCACTTCAAAAGAGTTGCATGAGGTCGTGAAGCAATTACAAAACCTAGGAATTGAGCTAATGACTATCAAGAGACAACAAGTTCAGAGTTCTAGACCATATCAACCTCCAAATCAGTATCAATCTAGAACCCCATATCAACAAAATAGACCATCAACTTATGCTACAAATAAAAACCAGAACAAAGGACAACCTCAAGCTACCTGGACATTCTGACCGTATGATCCAAACATAGCTTTAACATCGATAGCCTTGGTTCCAACACAGAACAACATGGCACATGAGCACGAATGGTGTTACCCTGTAATCTACCTCATAATCAAACAATCTATTTCAACAAAGTTGAACTAAACCAAGCCTTGATGGTGCAACCATTGGTGTGTCCCAAGAACCAAGTCAAGACGGAAATCTACCACACGAAACTCAATAAGAGGCACCTCAAACAGATACTACATTGCTTAATTAGCACACATAAGACTTCTATGGAGTTAATCAACCTCCTTTTTAGGGTGTAGCTACAAATACATGATCAAAGAAGAGAAACATTAAGGAAGGAAAACCATCTAATCCAATTGTTTCTCATCCCACTCCTACACAACAAGGAGTTAGTAGACCAAATGCAGCCCCCAATGTGCAAAATTAGCCTAAGGCACCCATTGTAGCAAAGCACATGTGCCTATTCAAGCTCCAGAAAAGGTCATGCCAAGTAAAGGGAAACAAAAGGATAATTCATCCCCTTTCAACATCATCGATCAGATGAAGAAAACACATGTGAAAATTTCCATGTGGGAGTCACTAGCAATCCTAGGACAACGAGATTTATTATAGGCCGCAATGGCCAATTGGTCTATCTCAAATGGATCAAACCAAGGACATGAGAAAGTTCTCACTAATGTAGTGCAATAAGATGGGGTCAACCAAGTAAAAATTTGAATCCTCCACCATTTTATGTGTCATTGATTGTTGGGAACCACTTGGTACATAATTGCATGATCGATTCGGGTGTAAGTAGCTCAGTAATGCCTAAACAAATAGCAGATCAATTGGGTCTAAAGTATGAGCCAATGCTGAAAGGAGTAGTGCAACTAGATGGAACAATAGTAGGAACAGTTGGGGTTATCAAGGCGTTAAGCCTTATGTTTCATGCATGTCCAAATGTCATAGTCTTGCAAGATGTGTCTATAATTAACCTCCCACCACTTTTTGCATTGTGTTTGTCAAGAGAATTCATTGCCAAAATTAGTGGATATCTATCAGCATATTGGTCACACATGCTATTCAGAACAAGGTATGGAGCCAAGGTAACCATCAGATCTGAGACAATTGCAAACTTTCACATTGAGCCCCATGTGCCAAGCCCAATCAATGCAAATTGCTTAGCCTTTGATCAAGAAGAATGTTCAAATGATCTAGAAATTGGAACTAAGGTCGATGGAATCCTAGATTTGACTCTGGATGAATGGGTAAACAAAAGGCATGCATTCAACCCATACAAGGAAATTAAAGAATCTAAATTAGGTGTATAGTGTGTACACAAAGAAAATTCACTTATCCCCAATATCACCAAGCTGGAAAATAAGGATGAAAATGAATTATGGTAACTATTTTTTGACGGTTCAAGAAGAAAACAAGGTGCTGGAGGAGGTGCAATGTTAGTTTCACCATAGAACATAAAATATTATTCAGCTTTCATATTTTAGTTTGCATGTTCAAATAACACAGCTGAATATGAGGCTTTGATTCATGGACTTCATTAGGCCAAGAAACACGGCGTAAAGAATATGTAACTATTTGGTGATAGTGAGCTAATCATGAATCAAGTTATAGGACAACATGCTGCAAATAATGACCTACTCAAGAGCTACAAAAAAAGGGTATGGGACCTAATTGAGGATTTCAAAGCTTTCAACATTGTGTCCATACCCAAGAAGAAGAATGAAGCTATAGATATACTTACGGTGAGTCGAGCAACTTTTGATGTGGTTGAAAAAATCAAGAGAGACAAAACCCAACCACATATCCATGAGATTGTGAGGCCAATAGTTCTAGACAATAACACAAGTTGGTAGGTGTTTGAGAATGATCAAAATATCATCAATTTCTTGCAAGAAGAGGCTTAATTATCATCTAGGAATCAAGACAAATTAGAGTAGCAATACGTGGATTAAGTAGTGCAGCTACGGAGAAACAAGATTCCGAAAGGTTTAGTTACATTGGATTCTTTCTTCAATCCAAACAACCAGTTTTGTAAAGAGAAAGCTAACATACAGGTCAAAGGAGATGATTCAGAGTCAATCATGGTTGGAGGGAGAAAAACACTACAAATTTGCAAACTGGCCACTGAGAAAGAAAGATATGAGTTCATACAATATTTCCAAGAGTTTACATATGTCCTCACTTGGAGCTACGAAGACCTACAAGGATTCACTCCAAAGTTGGCACAATATACAATTGAATGGGACCTAGATGCTAGGCCCATCAGAAAAAGCAATGACTATTCAAACAACACATTGATCCTCTAATGAAGAATGAGTTGAACAAGATGATAGAGGAAAGCCTTATATTTCTAATTAAAAATTCAAGTTGGGTAACCAACTTGGTCCCGGTCAGAAAGAAGAATGGAGAAATAAGGTTGTGTGTGGACTTCCGAGACTTGAACATGGCATCTCTCAAGGACCATTACCCACTTCCTTCAATGGAACAAATCTTACAGGTAGTATCCAACTCAGAAATATTTTCTCTCCTAGATGGATACTCGAGTATAATAAGATAATGGTGAAAGAATACGACTAGTTCAAAATGGCTTTCACCACTAAGTGGGGCACCTATGCCTACAGGAAGATGCCATTTGGATTGTCTAATGCCGGAGCCACTTTCCAAAGGGAAATGGACATGGCATTCAAGGGGTTGATCAACAAAATAGTACTGATATATCTTGATGATATCACTTTGTTCTCAAAAACGCAGTGGATCACCTCTTTCATTTGAGACAGGTATTTCAAAGATGTAGGAGATTTGGGGTATCGTTAAATCCCCAAAAATGTATATTCTTGGCTCACTAAGGAAAGCTCCTAGTCCCTATTATTTCAAAGGAAGGATTGACAAAAGAGTTGAAGAAATTCTAGCATTGCCCTTGCCTAGTCGGAAGAAGGCTCTTGAGATCTTTCTAGGAAGAATCAATTTCATCCGCGCAGTTTGTGCCAAACTTTTCCTCTCTTGTGAAGCAAATAACATTGATGTTGAAGAAGAGAATGGATTTTAAATGGACAATGAAGTCAAATTTTGTTTTAAAGGCATTAAATAATCCATATCCCAAGCTCCAACCCTCATCAATCAAGACTTCTCGAAGGATTTCACACTCTATGCCTTTGGGGTGGGGACACGATTTCTACAATCCTAGTGCAATAGAAAAAGAGGGATCTGAATAGTCGAATTCCTTCTTCAATCAAAGTTTGGATGACTATGAAGCGATATAATCCTTCAATGAAAAGCATGTCCTTGTAGTGATCGGGAGCTTAAATAAGTTCTAACACCTAGTCGCAAATAACAAAATTTAGTTGTTGGTTTCTCATGCATGGGAGTGAAAGACTTCCTTTTGAACAAGGATATGAATGAGATACATGCGGGATGGATCACTCATGTCATTGGATATGACATTGAAATTAAGGTCACTTAGCTAGTCTATGGAAAGGGACTATGTGAATAGTAAGCCTTGAGTCAATAGGTTGATACAAGTAATGAAAATTGGGTTGTTCTTGTTCTACAGATGGTGAAGGGAAAGTGAATGATAATGTACCTAGCCCTTATTGGAATCAAAATATGATACACTTCCTACAAATAGGCCTATGCCCTCTAGAAATGAGAAAAGCAAAGAGGAGATACTTCAAATTACAAGCCATTCCATATGTGTTTGTTGATGGTGTTTTGTTCAAAAAGGACATCAATGGTGTTCTACTGAGATGCATCAAAACATTTCAAATCGAGAAGGTGTTACAAGAGTTTCACAATGGAGAAGATGGAGGTCATTTTTATCCATGGGTAATAGCTCTCAAGATAATGATGGAGGGTTATTATTGGCCCATAGTGTTCAAAGTGAATGTTACACACGGATCAAGAAGTGTAAAAATGTGTGTTCTTCATAGGTAAGGAAAGATTAGTAGCACTTCCATTGCACCCAATTTCATTTGACCAACCATTCATGCAATGGGGATTAGACTTCATTGGGATTATCAATTCAAATCAAGCCAAGGCCACAAGTGGGTACTCATAGCAACAAACATTTTCACCAAGTGGAATGAGTCTAGCATACTAGACTTTAATGAAGGGATAATGACTAGGTTTGGTGTACAGACACTATCATATCACAAAATGGGTTGTGAATAATGGGATCTACTTGAGCAGCTCTTCAAATTATTATGCACGGGTAATGCGTAAGCATAGTCCACAAATAAGAATTTTCTAAGAATCATTAGAAGAACTCTAGATGAAAACCAGAGGACATGGCATACTAAGCTCAAATCAGCCTTATGGGCTAACAGGATCACACCAAAGAGGTCAACAGGTAATTCTCCCTACAAGTTAGTCTATGGGAAAGAGGTAGTGTTGCCTATATCATTAGAGCTACCTACATTAGAGCTCATGAAGTAGTTGGAGTTGTCTAAGTTTGAGCCAATGGAAGCTAGGTATGTGAGCTAATGGAATTGGAAGAGATTAGGGAACATGCAGTTCAAACAATGGAAAAGGATCAAGCCTTAATTAAGAGATGGTTTGACAAGAAAGCAAGAGCAAGGACCTTTTAGGAAGGGGACTTAGTTCTGAAGTGGGATGCAGATCGGGAAAATGTCGTAGGCATTCTAAGTTTGATTCCAATTGGAGTGGCCCCTATATGGTTACTGAGAATGTAAAACTAACAATTCCTTCTAACTATCTACTTTGGATGGAGAGGAGCTTCTAATTCCATTTAACGAAATCGATCTTAAACATTCTCTTCGAAAATAAGGTTTCACCGTTGTAAATATTAACCTAGATTTTAATTCCTCTAAGTGCATGTATACATTGTCTTGTTGTAGTGTAGGTTTCAATTTTCTTAAGTGCTTCAACATAGGTTTTTTGGCTCCAAGGTTGTATTATTATGCAGTTCGAGTGTGAGTCCAGTGAAGCGTCATGTGATCCATTAGGAAGAGGATCATTAATAGGGTATCATTCATAATTCTATGCCGAATGGATACTTCAAGTTAATTGATCTTTCCACCTAGTAGGCAAGTGACACCATAAGCTACAAAATTTTATTCCAATTTTTCCCCTCAGGAAAAATTGATCAACAAAGTCCTTGCACAAGAGCCATTGGAAGGTGGTTCAAGTTGCTATGCAAGCTTGCATTCGCTTTAAAAATTCATGTTGCATACAGGATCATCAAGGCAATGCACAATTGGAAAAAGAATAGAGACAAAATGATGCAAAAAGTATGAAATTCGAAGTCCAAAAGTCTCAAATTTCAAACTTCGAACTATCGGTGGTGAAATTAGAAAGTGGAGCACAAATTGCTGATTTTCCAAAACTCAAATTCTGAAATCTTAGACTTTCAAGTTTTTTGAGACCTCAAGATTCATGTCGAGAAAAGAAACCAAAAATATCCAAAATGTCAGATTTGGATAGTCCAAAATTTTAGACTTTCGGGGTTTCGTATTTCGGAGTTTCAAGTCTTAAGCCCCCAAACATGAAAATGCACCCAAATGTCTAAAATTCTAAATTTCAAAAGTCTCAAATTTCAGACTAAATGACTTTAGGGTTTCAGACTTTCAGAACTCTTAGAGCAATTTGGTGGACGAACAATATTTTTGTCTAAAATGAAAATTTCCAAATTTTGAATTTGGGATTTTGGAGATTACATGCATTTCAGAATTTTAAAGTTTTGGAACTCCCAACCCGCCATTTTGGGATAATGGTACCTTGACCTTCAGATGGTCATAACTTTTGACTGGGAGCTTGGATTTGAGAAAGAGAGGACTTTTTGGAAATATCTCGACGTCTACTACAAAACTACGATGAGATATATTTAAATTATTGAGACTAAGTTCTTAAAATTGAAAAATACAGTTCGCCATTTTTGGGGTGTCCCAAGTTTCTCACCTACCACCATTAATAAAGTGTGGGCTTCCTTTCTTGCCCAACAAGGAATAGTATGTGGAGGAATGGTTTTTCTCATGGAACCCATCATTTTTTGTAGGAAAATACAATGCATTTCTTTGGTGGTTGTAGTAAGATTTCAAATTCTTCTCATCTCCTTCTCTCATTCTTCCTATATATTATAAGGAGGGGCAATTTTGTAAAGGTTGGACATTTTTTCTTTACACCATCCCTTCTTCCCTTGTCTGCAAGTGATTTTTGAGAGTTTAAACCTCCCATTCAAGTTGTAATGCAATCAAAGGGCTAACATTATGAATTGTGAAGTAACTTTGAGCTTTTCTATTGGCTCACACTTCATAGTGATATAAAAGGCCTATCAAGTTGGCTAGTAATCAAGTACGAAATTGTGAAAAATTATAAGCATGCAGCTTTCCTATTGGTTTATGCTCGATATGAATAAAAGAGGATATGTAGAATCTAACACAATGAAATTTTTACCTACCTAGTGTTTTTATTGGTTTGTACTTCATGGTGAAACATACATGACCGAAAGATCATTTAATATAAAATGATCCCTTAAAATTGTACATATGTGGACCCATATTAGTGGCTCGCCTTTCCCACTCTAATATGGTTCTTAGAATTAAAAACAAATTCTGAAGCTATCAAATCTCTCCACATGGACTTAACGAGGTTTAATTATAAAGGCGAAAATACTAGAGTAATTCGTTTGGATACATGATTCAAATAAGTTGAATGTTTTGCATACTCAAGTACCTTATATTTGAGCTACTACAGAGATTTTTGATTCTAAATTCAAGAAACTATGAAGAAACATATATCATTTTTATTTTTAGAGATTAAGAAGTTAATACCTTTACATATCTACAATTTCTCAAGTTTTTTGAAGTTTATCATCATTGATCAAGTATAAATAAGGAAAAATATATTATCGAATAATGTACTAATTATTTTAATATATTATATGAACATCTATATCACATATCTATGAATGGAAGTTGAAATTATTTTATACTCAAGATGCTACTATTTCAGATATTACAGAGATTTTGGATTCCAAATTCAAGCAATTACAAAACAAAATATGTTATCCAATTTTTCCCCTTGGGAAAAATTGATCAAACAAGTCCTTTCATGGGAGCCGTGGGAAGGTGGTTCAGTTTTGCAAGCTTGCATTCACTTTCAAAATTCATGTTTCAGATGGGATCATCAAGGAAATGCACAATTGATGAAGAATAGAGGTAAAAGTTTGAAAATTTTAATTTTGTAAATCTCGATGCGTTTCAGAAAAAAAACATGGAAAAATGAAAAATATAGTTTTCCATTTTTGGGGTTTCCAGATTCTCGCCTACCACCATTAATGAAGTATCAGCTTCCTTTCTTTCCTAACAAGGAAGAATATGGGGAGGAAAGGGTTTTTTCATGGAACCCATAATTTTTTGCGTGAAAGTTCAATGCATTTCTTGGGTGGTTGGAGTAAGATTTTGAATTCTTCTCATCTCCTTCTCTCATTCTTCCTATATATTCTAAGGAGGGGAAATTTTTGAAAGGTTGGAAATTTTTCTTTGCACCCTCCCTTCTTCCCTTGTCTGCAAGTGATTTTGTGGAGTAAAAACCTCCCATTCAAGTTGTAATGTAATTTTTGCCTCTTGCCACTTTGTAATGCACTTTGTATTAATTTTGGAGCAATAAGATAAGTATGTGGCTGATTTCAACCTCTCTTTTGTTCATTTTATCTACCCTATCTCTCATTTTAGTTTGGTTATTTGTGCATGGTGGTTGTGTTATAGTTTTAATGGTTTGTGTTTAATTACAAAGCAGGTGTTCAACATTCCTTTGGTGCATCACCCTTATTAGTTTAGGTTTTATTTCTTGCATCTCCTTAACCCTATCTCCTGGGAAAGTTAGAATAGGTTTTATAGTAGATCCTTTACAATATGGATGTGTGCATTTGAACAATGGAATACGAACCAGCCTTCATCCGGGGAGCTCTCCTGATTCGTAAAGTTCCGCACTTTGCGAGAAGCTCCATGTTATGAAATCACACTAAGAGTCTCAACCCATCACATTGTAGACATTGTGGGGGTGTTGTGATTACGCGTCTAAAAAAGAGAGTATTGATATTTTCATAGATTAATAATTTAATAACCTTCAATATCTAAAATTGCTCAAGTATTTTGAAGTTTATCATCATTGATAAAGTATAAATAACGAAAAATATATTATCATAACAATGTATTGATTATTCTAATATATTATATAAACACATATATCACATCTATATGAATGAAAAATTCCAATACAATAATGGCGGCTCATCTCTATCATTTTCTTGTCTGGTTCTCTAACTTGGATTACATTGAATTGGTGAAATACATCCATCCCCATCTCAAATATGGTCATCTGTAGTATTTTTGGCATTGTTGTCATCCCCTCTCCTTGCATTAATTCAATTCCATATTGTAAAAGCCTTGTCATAAGGAAATTTATCCACATCATAGCTTGATGTGTAAATTATAAAATAATTTTCCAAATTTTTTTCAATGTTTTTAATAATCTTGACTTTATAAAGGTTAAGGTACTGAAAATTCTCTCATCTTCAACTCCACCCAAATTATTGTTTGACATAGCTCATCTAATGAGAAAATTTTTATCTCTCAAAAGTGCACCCTATTTGAGAGATGACAATAGGGGTTCCAAGCTCATCTTGTATCTTCCACTTTTGTAGATACAATGGAAACACCTCGATTCGGTGGGTATACCTATTGTTGAGTTAAGTCTCTAAAGTATCAAGGTTGGTTCCTTGTTGATGTACCCTAAACTATTTTTGGGAGTTTTGAGGGTAAAAAGTTACTACAATTGAAATTGAAATGGGTGATACACAAAACTTAATGAGTGATTTGACTGAGTATATGCCCAATAAAATTGAGAATGAAATATAGATGCACGAACCAATGGTTTTCACCGAATATTAAGGTGATATACTTATGTATTGAGGGATAAATCACAACAACAAAACTAGATAAACATGCACACTAAGAATATACAGAAAATACCATATTTTAATCAAGGTAAGATGATTAATCAAAGAATTAAAATTCACAACAATTACTGGAAAGATACACACAACGCAAATAATTAGAATGGAAAAACTAGTTCTCATTCAAGGAAAAACTAGCAAAAATATGCTTCAGACTCTATGTCCGAAATCCCCCTTGTGTCTTTCTAGGGCACACAATATATAGCAAAATACTTCACCCAACCCATCCTAAAAATAGACAACATTATGTACTCGCCCATGCACGCTAAATTTACCCCTTTATAATGAATAAATAAAGGGATAAAAATAGACATGTTGATTACAATGAGGCATTAATAGCCTTAGTTACAAGAATAAACTTAGTCAAAGTGTAGTTTACTATTTTATTTTTATTCAATTAATATACTTGGGTGAATATTTTGGCTAATATTAGCCACTTGTTTGTTGTGTAAGTATTCTCTAATGCAATTGCATGAAATTTGTCTTCTTTTGCATGTTGTGACACTTGTATTCTTTACCTATTTCATGGTATTATGTCTTCAGCTTTGTTGTGTCCTTTTGTGAAGACATGCAAAAATTATATTTTTGCAAGAAAAATAATAATTTTTATCTCCAACACTTAGCATAATTATTCAACCTATCTGTGGGGACCACCTGTAGGCATGTGTAAGAGAATAATACCTTTATTTTGTAACAAATAAGATAATTTGTACTTTACTATAACCCTTATGAGCTCTTATGTGACATTTATTTTTTCCTCTCTCGATCATGCTAGAATAATGTTCTCCCCTTCATGATTTAACTTTTTCCACCATGGCATAAAATAGGATTAAAAAATCATTAGTTATTTTGACTAACATGCATTGCATAGTTTGGATTTGCAGGAAAACCATTATTTTGGCATGGATTTTAATTAAGTAATGATTTAGGAACCTTTCATAAACTTGGAATTTTTATTAAGGCCCTCCTTTTGACCTTTGATTATTGCAATGTGGACTATAAACCATAGCCATCATTCGGTCTATTGATTTAATCATCACCGACTATACCTTATAGTAAAATGTGAAAAATAATAATAAAAAGTCACCTTTTCATTATTCAGTGATGCTTGAAATATTCCTAGTCCCCTTTCATGATGAAAAAGACCTTATTTTTTTGGTTACTCACATCTAACTCAAGTTGAGTTTGTTATTTAAAGTCAACCTCTGGTCTTTGTACTTTGTGATCTCGAGTAATTGATTCTAACTCTGGGGTAGCATGGAGGTTTAGTGGTGAGTTAGGATTGTTAGCCATTGATTTGTGTACCTCTTGATCTTATGTTGTTGATCATTTAGTATGGTTTGTATTAAAGTTGACAATTGATCTTCAAACGTTGATCTTTGTACTCATAAATCTTAACCGTCGAATCATGTAATGTGATGAGCTAATGGTTGAGTAAGCTAACTCTACACCTTGTGGTAGATGGTTTGAATGATAATTTTTTGATCTCATACCTTCTGATCTAAATCGTTGATGCGTTGACTCATCGTGATTTGGGTTATTGATCTATGTAAAATACTCGAAATTCTAAATTTTTCATTTCATTCTATGAGTTCACTCGAGCTAGCGAAGCCCTACATTAATTTCTATTTGGTGGCCATTGATGAAAATTTCAGCTATGTTTAGTCTTGGGAACAAGATTCTACATTTTTTCTTTGTAAATGAAAAATAGAGGTTGCCATGAAATACTTCAAGCTTTGCTTCAAACCCCACACTCTGAGCTCATCATTCGATTGGAGATTTATGTTATGAATTATACCCTAAGTTCTTAAGGAAAGCCATGAATTTTCTGGTCTGTATCATTTTTTGCCAAGATTTGTAAATGAGCTCTAATTTTCCCATTCATGGTTATTCTGGTTCAGGCATGAAAATTTGTTTTGTTTCTTTTGAGCTCGATTTATATGAAGATTTGGGTTTTTTTTATATCATTTTGCATAATTTATTTGAAACTCTACTGATTTTGTGTTGGATTGATCCCAAAACTATTATTGGAGCTTGAGAAATCGACCCAGAGTTGGGTTTACAAAATTTGTTGTTTTGTTATCGTTTCACCTTCCGGGTATTTCGTTAAAAGTGCCAAAATCCTCTATTCAACCTCAGATTTGAGAAGGTATATCTATTTTTCTTCGTAATCTTCCTTCTCTACGAACTAGGGTTTCTGTATCATTGTATTTACTTCTCCTTGTGTTTAAGTTTTGTACATTATGGCCATGATCCACACTATCATTCTAGGTATTTCATTTTCTCATATTTTTGCAACTTGAATTATGAATTTATACCTTTATTTGAGCTCATAATAGAGAAATTTTATTATATTTGAGGGTTTCGATTTGAATCTATTACTACCGACTATTTTACACCAAATTTGGTGATACCTTCAGTAACTAGTATACTTTCCTCAACCCTTATAACTTAGTAGATTTGCTTTTGTTCTATGTTGACTTATTTTGAAAGATCTTGTGATTTCTATATCTTGTTATTTGTGAAATCTCAACAACATGAAAAAATGTCAAAATGTTCGAAATATTTTGACGCACTTCCAAATACCATTAGTAATGGTTTGATATTTCCCCTTCGTAGATAACATTGTATTAAAACATGTAGCTTGTATTTTATTTCATTCCATCATATTGGCTGCAATGGTTCATTTTTCAAGACTTGTGTCTATTTACTAGTTGAACTATATTTTTGGGAGTTGTAAATATGTGCTCGATTCTCTTGCAAAACAATTTTTTTCCAAAATGATTTCAAAATAGAGTTATTTGAGAAAATATAACACCATTAAGTTACAAGTAACTTTTTTTTTTTTGTGTATACTTGTATTGTATTGGTTATTTATAATTTTTGCAATGCACACTTTCACCCCTATGGGAAATTTCTAATTCACATATGTTTCGATCACTTTGTATTGATGACTCTTATGTTCAAAAAATTGTTGACCCCTCTCCTTCTTGAAATCTTGGCTCAATTAGATTCTCCAGAGATCGGTTATACATATGTTAGCTTAGTATTGAAAATATTTGATCACTTTCCACTATGACTCATATTTAAGCTTTCGTGATAACTTTTAAAAAAACATGTTCTATTAAAATATGCTTCTCTTTCTTGAGAACATGCTTAGAAGTCTGTAACATTTTTACTTTTTTGTTTTCAAAGCCTAATTTGCGCTTGAGAATTCATTGTAATGTGGTTCACTTTCTTGTCCAATAGATTGAAAGTTTTACTTGAATATTTCAAATAACCTATTGTAGTTCACTTCCATGTACTTTCCATGCAATTTTTAGCAAATTGTTAAAAGTATGAGGTTTTTTTTAAGGTGTTCTATAACTTTCATTACGTTGAGGACTTCTGTAGCTTTATGATGATGAGATATGCTCTATATTTTCTAAAGCTTGCAAAAATTGATCTTGATGAGAATGTCGTGAAACATGATGAAGAAATCTTGTTCTATACTCTATCCCATTTGTGCATTAGTAAATAAATTTATCTCTAGATTTAATATTCATTTATCAAGTGCAACACTTCCCACCTGAAATAGGTTCTTATAGCTTCATTGTGTTTCAGGTATATTTAGAGTTATTCTACCACTTTCCTGTGCATTTTGAAAGGAGTATTCTCCTTTGATTTACCTTTTCTCGATCTACAAACAATATCATAGCTCTAATGGATGGCTTTTACTATGAGATGCTTTGGTCTAACTTTTTGATGTTTTCTTTCACTCCCGATCTCTTCATGAATATATGTCAATGTGCAACTTGGATCAGCTGAACTCCTCCTTAATCCATTTTTCTTAGTGTTGCAAGGTGATATTTTTTTGAAATGTACCTTTCTAAGATATCATGAGACTTAATTAATCTTGAATGATCACATCTAGGTGATGAAAACTACACTTAAACCTCTGAGTATGCCATGATTACTCCTTTCGATACCATGGTTATGAATTATCTTTTATCTTGAAGCATGCTAACTATTGAAAGTGACTACTTGTGCTTTGTTTTTATAGCATAATTTTAATGCCATCTTGAATTTGTAGCCTTGACTTATGTAATGTATAATCTTATTTTTCTCAAAGTATTTATAATAAATGATTTAGTTTGGTATTCTATTGTATCTTTGAAACTAGATGGTTAACATCATTATCTATAATTTTTATATGCACTTGTAGTATCTTGAACTTGTATTTCCTTTCTAGATTTGTAAAGCTATATCTTCATTTATTCATCCTTCAATCTGAAATGAAACTATGAAAGTATTGATCATTATGAGATGAATGAATTTCTTTGATTCAACTTGTAGAATGTGGTACTTTTGATTTGAATATTTCAAAGTATGTAATGACTACACTTTTTGTATTCATCAATCTTTAACTTCTTGGAAAGTAGTTTCTTTCCTTGTATATACAATAGTTAGTATTCTCTTTCATCATCGATACATGTACTGTACACTTCGAAAACTACTTAGAAAATAAATAGGCTCAAGCCTCTCTTGTTTCCATAATCTTTTTTTTTCTTTTCTTTTCTAATTTGTCATGATTCTAGGAATGCCTTGAGATTCTATCGGATAGTACATTTAATTTTTGCATCTATTACTTTTATGTACCTTATGCCTCTTGATTTTAGGAGATTTATTTTCTTGAAGCTAGTATCATAGGAATGTAGATTTAACCATGAGCTCGATTTTGACAATGTTTTGTTTTCTTACAGGTACATTGATACAATGGAATGATGTAGAGAAGATGAAGATAAGGAGTTTAATTTGGAACAATGAATACCAAGAGGAAATCCCAAGGTAATGATGGGTTCATTCTATATTCCCTTTCTTTTAACTTTATACACATGTATCTCTTATTTCAGTAGTTATAAGTTACATCCCATGACTTGTGTGGGAAACATTGAATTTCTTCATGAATAAATGACATTAATTTCTGTAACTGAGTTGTATACTTCTTTTTGCATTCAAATTTTATGATGGATATTGATTATATAATGAAATAAACAACTCAATCACATGATTAATAGTATTTAAACATGTAGAAATAATGAGATTTAATGTACCTGTAACTTAAAAATGAACTCTTCTGCATGAAAAATTACAACCTTGTTTTTGTTATTGAGTTTGAATTCTCACATAATTGTGATTCCCACCTTTATCAAGGTAACGCATTGGTCCTTTAGGGATTTTGTATTTCCTTGGTAAACACAAACATGGAATGACAACCTATGTGAGATGTTATATTCTCAGTATTAGCACACATAGCTGCAAATTTAATGTTGTTAATCAATTGTTGTAACTAAAAGCACAATGAAAGTTGTATGAATCCCCTAATTATGTCCACTTCATTAATGAATTCCATCGAAAATAATGTTTGAGTATCCCATTTTTCCACAGTGAAAAAATTATCAACATTTATGGGGATCTCTGGGGAAAGCTACCTGCTAGCTTGTATACTAGTGCCTTGCTTTTGTCCATTAGGTATGGAGTTGAAGCATATAAAAAATATTCCTTTGCTGAAAAACTGACCCTTTTGAAAAAAAACTAAAGCTGGGAAAATATCTGGTAAACCAGATGACATGCACGAGTGCACTTATTCAATTGAAAAAAATGCAATGTGCATGAACTACACTTATTGAAAGGGAAATCCTACTCTAACCAAATCTTTGTAGGATTTTGAATAATAGTGTCTAAGAAACATACAATTTATAGGAATGGGAAGGTCTTCTCCATTGCCTTAAAAGCTGAAATGCATCATGTTCTTTGTAAATTTGAAATCATATAAGGGCCAATCTAGATAGTGTCAAACTTTGTGTGGTTTCTTGGTTTTGCATGATAAACATCGTATTGCAACATAATGTCTCCTTCATTGAATACTCTAAACTTAGCCTTCTTATCACATGATTTCTTAATCCGCCCATAAATGATCTCTTATCTCTTGTAGCTCCATTAATTTTTCATAACAGGCATGTATTAGTTTATTCTCAAGTAGTTCCATCTGATGCAGTAAATCCAATGTGGGAAACTCAACTGAGATGGGCATTCTTGCCTCTCATCCATAAACAAGCTTGTATGGTGAATTGCCAACTGATATTTTAGGAGTCACTCTATCAGCCCAAAGTGCTGAATTTAACATCAGATACCAAGCTCTTTGGTTGTCCTTGAGTGTTCTTCTGATGATCTTCAAAATATTTTTTTAGTGCTTTCAGCTAACCCATTACCTTATGGGTAATAATTAGATGAAGTACTCAAATAAATTCCATGCTTGACAACCCAATATGTTACCTTTGCACTAAGAAATGCTAAGGCATTATCTGAAATGATAGTTGTTGGAACACCAAATAAATTATACCTTCGTAAAATGATAAGATTGAAGTCTCATTAGCTTCTTTCAAAGCTACTGCTTTAGTCCAACATGTGAAATAATCTATAGTAGTCAAGATCCACTTGTTTCCTTGTGAAGAAGGTTGATTTATCATGCCAATGAAGTCAAGACCCCACTGCATGAATGGTTGATCCACTGAAATAGGCTACGGGGAATCAAATCTAAACTTTCCTTTCTAAAAAAGAAAGAACATTTTTACACTTTCTAATCCATTCAAAGCAATCCTTGAATATGTTGGGCCAATAGTAACCAAATTTCATAATTTTTAAGGTTGTAGTACATGCTTTGAAAAGTGGCCTCCTATAGGTCCTTCATGAAACTCGGATAATAGTTGTTGAACTTTATCATAATCAATACATCGTAGAAAAATTCCATTTATATCCCTTTTAAACAACACACCATCAATGAAAACGTAAGGTACAACTTGTAACCTGAAATATCTTCGTTTATTCTTGTCCATAACTTCTAGATAAGTACTGTGTTGCAATTAAATAATAAAATCAGTCATCCATCTTGAATCCTGAACTTCTAGATTGAGTTAGTTGCTAATTTTAAGGCTATAATATGATTTTTGACTGTTGATATGTGATTTTAGCATTTTGTAATGAATTTTCTGATTCTATAGCCTATTGTTTTTCCATATCAACAATCATATTTTCACACAAACCTTTTCCTCGAACTGTTTTTGTAACACGGATGTCAACATAATACTCCATAACCTTTGTGATTCATCCCTCATTATTCTCATTTAGTTCTCTGTTCAACAAGAATGCTTCAACACTTGGATGAGAGACTAAGACATGTATCTTATTATTCAAACGCATGTACTTGAAATTATTTAATCCTCTAACTAAAGCAATTACTTGTTTTCTAAGAAAGGTGTACCTTGTCTTGTAGTCATGTAAACTTTTTCTAATGAAAGTAATTTGCTTCTCAATATTTTAATCATTACCCTAATTTAAGATGCTTGAAATGGTTTCAACCCCTGTAAGTGCATCCATTGTGAAATCCTTATCAAAATTTGGGTTTGCTAGGGTAGGAGCTTGTGAAATAGCTATCTTGATAGCTTTGAATCATTTTCTTCCTTTGTTGGTCCAAGAGAAAGTTTTATCTTTCTTTAACATGGATGTTAATGGCTTGACTAATGCTACAAAATCTAGAACAAATATTCTATCAAAGTGGATTTTTCCAAGAAAACCTTGTTGTGCTTTCTTATGATGAGGTAAGGATATTTGTGAAATTGCTTCAATTTTAAAAATATCAATTGTTAAACCTTGTATAGAAATAATATGTCCAAGAAATTTACCTTGATTGACAAAAAATTTAGACTTTTTGGGATTCAATGATAATCAAACCTGTCTGCAAAGCTGAAAAGTCTACCTTAGATGCATAAGATGATCATCAGAATTATTCGAAAATACAGTAACATCCTCTAAAACAACCAATACAAATTTATTTAATAGGCTATAAAAATTCATATCCATTGCATGTTGAAATGTTACACCAGCATTCAGAGTCTAAAAGGCATTCTTTTGTAAGCATAACTATCACACTTTGTAGTGAAATATGTTTTGTATCTATCTTCTTCACACATAAGAATCTAATTGTATCTGCTATAACCATCCAAAAGGAACAACCTATCTAAACTGAAAACTGTTCTCAAAATTTCATCCATGTTGGGGAGTGGATGATGATATTTTAATGAATCTTTATTCATATCTCTAAAATCCATACATAGCCGTATTTCCCCATTATTTTTCTAAACGCATAAACAAGATTAGCTACCCAACTTGAATGTTTGACTAGAAAGATAATACATGATTGAATCAATTTGGATAACTCTTTTCTCATGGTATGCTGAGCTAAAATGGGATAAAAACCTCTCAGATCTTGGTATTTCTAAGAAAAAACATCTTTGAACTCTTTACATAAATTAATAAAAGACTATTTTTCAGCTAAGGAACATACCTTTCTAATAAATAATTTCTTTTTATCATCAAATAAGATCTCTTCATAATTATATGTGTCAGTTGAGATCTTCACTTTAAACTTACTTAATTGATAATTGGAATTGAAAATATCTTCTAATGTGACCAGTCCTTGGGCAACTTGTTTGTCTTCAATTGAACAATCTGGTCACCATATAAATGTTGTAGTTTTTCTTGATTTATTGCAGAAAATTTAGTTTCTTGCTGTAGAAATCTAAAAATTTTCTCATCATCTTCAAAAACTTTCCAATTTTATTCATTATCAGGTACTGAAGGTCTGATAATAAGTTTTATATGTGGTTGTACTTTGTTGTTTTTGATATGTTCTAGCACCTCAAAGCTAGCATTGTAATTTCATCTCGCATATTTATTTTCAGCTCTTGGAACAAATTGTATATTAATAGCATCAAAGTCCTCCATTAAGTCCAAAAATCTATGTTTGTAAGATTTCAGTAATAAATTCTTACACACATTAAATTTTTTTACTTGATTAATTACTAACTCTAAATCACCAAAAACTTGTAACATGTTGATACCTCTTTTTTGGCCCAGTGTAAGTCATGAATTAATGTTTTGTACTTAACTACAATACAAGTACATGAGAATTACAAAATTAGAAATGAAAAATATCATTATTTTGTAAGGGAAATGAGCATCAAACCTGCACCTTGTCCTTTTTTTCTTGGCACCATCGAAATGAAGCTTTCATAGCCCTTCTACTATTGTTTCTATTTTGGATAACGAGGGTATTTGTGCATGTTCTTCATGCATACGATAAATGCTAAATAAATATTCTTCTACTTATTTGAAAGGATCATAAGCATGTTCTTATTGATTTTTTTCACCCATAAAAAGATTATAAATACCATCCAATGAAGAAATATGTGTTGTAACGTCAAAATCAGATTAATCTATGGATGCATAATTTGTTGCAACATTTGAAGCATGAGGATCAATATGAAATCTAGCCAAAGGATATGAATTAATAGTAATTTTAGCTCCATACCTTGTAGTAAAAATATGAACGACCAATCTGAAGAAGTATAACTTCCTATCTTTGCTATAAAATCTCGTGATATGCATAAGGCAAAGTAGGTAGGTAAATATACGAAAATATTATCTTGTAAGATAAAAATATTTTTACAAGCATGTAATGTCACCTCAAAATTTCTAATGATGCCAATTGTGTTAATTTTTGTTCCATCTAGCTGCAACACACTTTTCTTTGTAGGTTCATATTGCAGGCCTAATTTTTTTGCAATTTCTTTAGGCATTACTGTGTTGCTTGCACCACTATCAACCATGTAGTTATGAACTAAATGATCTCCAATAATCAAAGATAGATAAAAGGGTGGTGGATTTTTAATATCATGAGCATTTAAAACCTTTTGTACCATCCACTTAACCTCCTTCATGTGATCTTGCTCAATTGTACCAAGAACCATATCTACTTTTTGAGCTTCCTTTTCTATTGGTTTTGAAGAAATCTGCAACTTAGCAAGCTCATGAGCAAGTAGCTCCTACTATCCTGGAATACTTAGAGCATCCCATAATGAAATATTAATATTATGCTTTTTCATTACCTCAAAAATATTAAAAGAAGAAATAGTCTTGAAAAATCTTCTACAGTTTTAGCATAAGATTTAGAAAAAATTGACTCTGCTTCAGCAACTTTTGATATCGAGGTATGAATAATCTTCTAGGATCATGCTACAATTGTTTTTGTTTCTCTTTAGGAGATGAATTGATTTTTTTTTTGAGGTAACAATAGAGTTGTTTGCTATTTTTTGACATGTACTTGTTTTCTATAAGAGAGCACACGAAAAACAGTCTATTTTGATTTTTTTCTTTATCTTGAGCCTTTTCTTGAGACCTATTTGTGATTGTAATAAAATATTCCTCTCCAAAGCTGATTAGATTCTATATAGGTGATTTTGAATCTGAGAATCTTGTTGCCCACCATCCATTTGAGGCATAAATAATGCTTCAGATTGAGGTTGTGCAATGACGGGGTTTATATTCAGGAATGTAATTAGACAATTAGCAGCTAAATGAGGTTGATTACAAGGTAAAAACCACTCTTTTGAAACCATATTAACTGGAACAAGAGTACTAGATGAACTAGGAGCCTTTGGATCAAAATGCCATGGCTGATATGGCTATCTATAGTTCTTATTTTGTTGATATTTGTGGTAAGAAGCTTGGTAAGGCCTACTAGGATGAGCTAGTTTGTTCTCAATTGACGTTAATTTATTTCCCATAGTCTGTAAAGCCTTAAATACATCATCTGATGGAGCTATAAAAACAAGTACTAAGATGGTAATAGGTTGTGGAACATGTGCCAAATATACCATAAGAGGCATTGAATGTATTGGGGCTAACTTACCATCTTCAATAAGGCTATTTTTAGCCCTAATGGAAATATCATAAGTTGTTGGGAGAGTAGTTAAATCATGGCCGAAATATCACTATTTAAATCTCTGAGATAATATAGAAATGCATGATCAGCTTGAGGCTTAACACTAGATGGAATTCTTTCCCAAGTTCTAGAAAATATGATGTTAAAACTATCCATGAATTCATGACAAGCTCTTTTGATTTTAGATAGTTTTTTTATGAAAAATAGGTGGTCATAAGTATCCTTAAATCGCTTAAGTAATTGCTCCCTAAACTCATCCCAAGTTGTTATACTCCCTATCGGTAGATTTATGTACCATTGCAAAGCTTTTCCTTTAAATGATGCAACTAAAAGTATTAAGGCTACTTCCTCATGAGTTATGTTATGAGCAGTATAAACGGATAAAATATATTTAATGTTCTTGGTAGGGGTAATATGATTTTCACCAATAAATGAAGGTAAACCTTTAAGGACAGCAGCAAGTATATTAGAATATACTTGAATTACTAAAGGGTTGCAATTAGTAAATGTCACAAAAATTCTAGGTGGTTATAAAGACATTTGAATAAAAGGGATTTGAACAACAAGATTAATACATGGTGAAGGAAGGGGAGGAGGGTTTCCAAAACCAGGCCTATTATAAGGTAAGGTATTGCCAACTCTTCTTCTTCTTGTAGAATTCAAAGGTAAAGAAATAAAATCAGTAGGAATTCCTCTTACCAATGATCTTGTAGTCACTTTAGGAATGGAACATGCTACAAAACTGGTCTGAAATCAGCCTTACAGAGTCGCCAAATAAATATTTTTATTTTTAGAATAGATTGTTATAACTTGTTTCTCTAAAATTTACTTTCTTTCATTGTAAATTTGTTGTAAATTTTTGTAATCTTCTACAGGTCTGATTCGTGCTCCCCTTTGCGTGTGCCAAACACTATTATCTCTTGAAATTGCACCCTATTTAAGAGATGAAAACATGGGTTCTAAGCTTGCTTGATCTCTGACTTTCTTAGATACAATGGAAATACCTCAGGTCTATGGGTATACCTACTATTTAGGTGAGTCTCGGTATCAAGGTTGGTTCCTTCTTAATGTATTATGAACTATTTTTTTGCATTTTGAGGGTAAAATGATGACTGTAAATGAAATTGAAATGGGTGATACACCAAACTTATTGAGGGATTTGACTGAGTATATGCACAATAAAATTGAGAATGAATTTTAGATGCATGAACCAATGGTTTTTAGTAGAATATTAATGTGAAACACTAATGTATTGAGTGCTAAATCACATCAACACAATAAGATAAATATGCACACTAAGAGTATGTAGAAAATACCATATTTTTAGCAAGGTAAGATGATTAATCAAGGAATTAACATTCAAAAGAATTAATGGAAAGATACACACCACTACAAATAATTGGAAAGGCCAAAACTAGTTCTCATTCAAGGCAAAACTTGCAGAAATATGCTTCAAGCACTCCTATGTCCAAAAGTCTCTTATTTTTTCTTTAGTGCACACAATATATAGAAAAATACTTCACCCAACCCATCCTAAAAATAGACTACAATCTGTACTTTCCCATGCATGCTAATTTTACCCCTTTATCATGAATAAATAAAGGGATAAAAATAGACATGTTGATTACAATGAGGCATTAATAGCCTTAGTTACAAAAATAAACTTAGTCAAAGTGTAGTTGACTATTCTATTTTTAATACAATTAATATACTTGGGTGAATATTTTGGCTAATATTAGCCACTTGCTTGTTGTGCAAGTCTTCTCCAATGCAAGTGCATGATCTTTGTCTTCTTTTGCATGATGTGAACACTTGTATTCTTTATCCTCTTGCATGGTATTATGTCTTCATATTTGTTCTGTCCTCTTGTTAAGGCATGCAAAAATTATATCTATCTATCCAAAATAATACTTTGATCTCCAACACTTAGCTTGCTTATTCAACCTCTCTGTGGGGACAACCATTAGGCATGTACATGAAAATAATACCTTTATTTTGTGAAAAATAAGCCAAGTATTACTCTATTATAACCTTTATGAGCTCTAATGTGACATCAATTATGTCCTCTCTCCGAACATGCTAGAATAATGTTCTCCCCCTTCATGATTTAACATTGTCCACCATGGCATAAAATACAATTAAAAAATCGTTAGTTCTTTTGACTAATATGGTTTGTATAGTTTGGATTATTAGGAAAACCATTATTTTGGCATGAATTTTGGTTAAGTAATGATATGGGAACCTTTTGTAACCTTGGCACATTTGATTAAGGTCATCCTTTTTACCTTTGATTATTGCAATGTGGACTATAAACCAAAGCCATCATTTGGTTTATTGATTCAATCATCACCATGACTATAGATTTTTGTAAAATTTAAAAATAATAAACAAAAGTCATCTTTTCATGCTTGATGATGCTTTTAGGAATATTCCTAGTTACCTTTTCATGATGAACAAACCTTTCTTTTTTTTGTTACTCGCATCTAAATAAGGTTGAGTTAGGTCTTCAACGTTAACAATTTATCATTGTACTTCATGATCCGAGAAGAGTATTCTAAGTTTGTGGTAACATGGAGGTTTAGTTGCGAGTTAGGATTGTTAGCTATTGAATTTTGTACTGTTGATCTTATGTCATTGATCCTTTTGTATGGTTTTCATTGGAGTTGAAAATTGGTCTTCAAACATTGATCTTTGTACTCATAAATCTTGACCGTCAAATCTTGTCTTTGTGAGAATCTAGTGGTTGAATCAACTAACTCTAAACTATGGTTGGCGGTTTGAATGAGCATCATTTGATATCATGCTTTTGATTTGAACCTTCGATGCCTTAACTCTTGGTTATTTGGGTTTTTGAGATGGGTCAAACACTCGAAAATCTAATATTTTAATTTCATTCTCTCGAGCTCGGTCCGAGTTGGAAAATCCCTAAAACAATTTCTATTTGGTGGTCATCAATGAAAATTTGAGATTTTTTTTTAGTCCTAGGCATGAGATTCTGCATTTTTACTTTGTGAATGAAATTAGAGGTTTCATGAAATAATTTAAACTCTTCTTCAAACCCCAAACTATGAGGTACTAGTTCGATTTGGGATTTATGTTATTAACTCTACCTTGAGTTCTAAAGGTATGCCATGAATGTTTGGGTCCATATCTTTGTTTTCCAAGCTTTGCAAATGAGCTCAAATTCTACCATTCATGGTTATTCTAGTTCAAGCATGAAAATCTGTTATGTTTCTTTTGAGCTCGTTTTATATGAAGATTTGGGTATTCTTGTTTAGCTCATTTTGCATAATTTATTTGAAACTCTATTGCTTTTGTGTTGGATTTATCCCAAAACTATTATTGGAGCTTGAGAAATCGACCTTGCTGGGTTTGAAAAGCTTATTGTTCTTTTATCATTTCAACTTCTAGGTATTTTGATAAAAGTGCTAAAATCCTCTATTGAACCTCAGATCCGAGAAGGTATATATTTTTTCTTTTGTAATCTACCTTCTCTATGAACAAGGTTTTAGGTATAATTTTATTTACCGTTCATTATGTGTCATTTGTGTACATTATGGCCACGATCTTCATTATCGTTTTGTGTATTTATTTTCATAATATTTCGTAGCTTGAGTGTTGATTGTATAGATCCATTTGAGCTCATAATTAAGATCTTTTATTATATTCAAGGGTTTCGATTTGAAGCTCTTCTTGCTCAATGTTTTTCCCCAAATTTGGATGAGCCCTTTAAGACTTGTATACTTTGTTCAACCCTTATAACTTAGCATATTTTATTTTGTTCTATGCTTTGACTTAGTTTGATATATCTTGTGCATTCTATATATTTTTATTTGTGAAATATCAACAACATGAAATGAAATTTTAAAATGTTGAGAAATATTTTGGACCTATTTCCAAAGACAATTAGTAATGTGTTCGATACCTCCGCTTCGTAAATAACATTGTATTGAATATGGTATATTTTTTTCATTTAATTCCATAATATTTACCACCATGGTTCATTTTTCAAGATTTGTGCCCATTTACCAGTTGTGTTATATTTGTGGCTTCAATTATATCATCTTTTATAAGCTATAAATATGTTCTCTAATTCTCTTAGAAAATGGTTGTTTTCCTAAATGCTTTCAAAATTGATTTATTTGAGAAAATATAACACCATTTAATGACATGTAACTTATTTTTCTATGTGTATCCTATATTGTATTCGTTATTTATGATTTTGTGCAATGCATACTTTCAGACCTACTGGATAGTTCTAATTCACATCTATTTTTGATCACTATATTGATGACTCTTATGTCTGAGTTTTTTTTTTTCCGCTCTCCCTCTTAAAATCTTGGCTCAATTAGATTCTCTAGATCTCAGTTATGCACATGTTAGCTCAAGTATTGAAATTATTTGATCACTCTCCACTATGACTTAAATTTGAAATTCTATGATAACTTAGAATAATAGCATGTTCTATTCTAATATGCTTCTCTTTCTTGAGAACATTCTTAGAAGTCAGTAGCATTTGTAATTTTTGTATTCAATGCCTAATTTCCATTTGAGAATTCACTATAATGTAGTTCACTTTCTTGTACAATTGATTTAAAGTTGGACTTGAATATTTCAATGAACCTATTAAAGTTTACCTCAATGTACTTTCCATACAATTTTTAGTGAATTGTTAAAAGTATGAGGTATTTTCTATACTATTCGTAGCTTGAATTAATTTGAAGACTACTCTATTTTTCTAAATCTTGCAAAAATTTATGTTGATGAGAATGTCTTCAAGAATAATGAAGCACTCATGTTTTATATTACATCCAATTTGTGCAATCATATATAAAGATATCTCAAGCTTTAATATTAATTTATGAATGCAACACTTCCCACTTGAAATGAGTTCTTATATATTCATTGTGTTTAAGGTATATTTAGATATATTCTACCACTTTCCTATTCATTTTAATAGGATTGTTATCCTTTGATTTACCTTTTCTTGATCTACAAACAATATCGTAGCTTTAATGGATGGCCTTTACTATGACATGCTTTTGTCTAAATTTTTATGTTCCTCTAACTCCTAATATCTTCAGAATAAATGTCAATGTGCACCTTTAATCGTGAAAAACTTTTCCTTAATGCATTTGTTTTAGTGTTGCAAGGTGATATTTTGCTGCATTGTGCCTTTTTAGATATCATGACTTGTTTTTTAATCTTGAATGTTCACATCTAGCTGATGAAAATTGCACTTTAAACTCTAATGTGCCATCAATACTCCTTTCGATACCACGGTTATGAATTCTCTTCCATCTTGAAGCATGATAACTCCTAAAAGTGAGCACCTATATTTTTTTCTATAGCATACTTTTAATGGAATATTTAATTTTTAGCCTTGACTTATGTAAAGTATAATCTTATTTTTCTCCAAGTTTTCCTAACAAGTGATTCAGTTTGGTATTCTATTGCTTCTCTGAAACTAGAGGATTAATATCATTATCTTTACTTTTCTATATGCATTCTATCTATTTGAATCATGCAGTACTAAATTTGTATTTCCTTTCTAGATTTGTAAATCTATACCTTCATTTATTCATCCATCATTTTGAACTAAAACTATAACAATATTGATCATTATGAGATGAATGCATTTCTTTGATTCAATGTGCGAGAATGTCATACTTTTGCTTTGAATATTTCAAAGTATGTAAACACTTCACTTTTGTATTACTCAATATTTAACTTCTTGGAAAGTAGATGATGTCCTTGTAAAAACAATAGTTAGTATTCTCTTTTCATTTGCTACATGTACATGCACACTTAGAAAACTAGTTAGAAAATAAATAGGCTTGAAGCCTCTCTTGTTTCCATAATCTTACTTTTTCTTTTCTTTTTACTCTTTCATAATTCTAGGAATTCCAAAACCTTATATCAGATATTACTTTTCATTTCTACATTTTTTTACTTTCATGCACCTTATTCCTCTTGATTTTAGGAGATTCATTTGTCAGAATCTAGAAGAATAAGTATGTAGACTTAACCCCGAGTTCAAATTTTGACAATCTTTTTTTTTATTATAGGTATAGTGATGCAATGGAATAATGAAGAGAAGATGAAGATAATGAGTTGAAGTTGGAATAATGAAGACCAAGAGGAAACCCAAGGCAATGATGGGTTCCTTATAAATTCCCTTTCTTTTAACTTTATACACATCTATCTCTTATTTTAGTAGTTATAAGATACATCGCGGCTTGTGTGGGAAACACTTAATTTCCTCATGAATAAATGACAGTAATTTGTATAACTCAGTTGTATACTTCTTTTTGCATTCAACTTTTGTGATAGATATTGATTGTATAATGATATAAACAACTGAATCACATGATTAATAGTATTTAAACATGTAGAAATAATGAGATTTAATGTACCTGTAACTTAAAAATGAACTCTTCCACATGAAAAAAACTGCAACCGTGTTTTTTGTTATTGAGTTTGACGTCTCACATAACTTTCAGTCCTTCCTTTATCAAGGTAAGACATTGTTCCTTCAGGGATTTTACATTTTTTTAGTAAACACAAACATGGAATGGTAGCCTATGTGAGGTGTTACATTATGTAATAGCACACATAGTTGCAGATTGCATTCTATTAATCAATTGTTGTAGCTAAAAATACCATGAAATTTTTATGAATTTTCCTAGTTAGGTTCATTTCATCAATGCCTTCCATCAAAAACAAAGTTTTGAGTTGCCCATTTTTGGACGAGTGCAAAAATTGTCAACAAAAAACTTGGACATGGTTTGCTACAAAATAGTACGTAACCCAATTCTTTCCCATAGTCAGGTTATTGCTCCACACTCTAACAGATTATCCAAACATTTGTTTTTTTCAATCATTGTAGAGGTTAATTCATGCAATTGATCAATCAAACATTAATTTCTTAAAATAACTGGAATATTTTATCTATTGATTTTAATAGGCTTACACACATTGTTAATCAATGTAGGTAATCTCTTTTGGTAGTCTTCTCTGCAATTTTTTAATTTATTTTGGACACTATTCTAATATGTGGGATTTACTAAAGCCATTGATTCAAGTAAAGCATCCCTACTAAAACTTTCCATTATTTCTTGTAGTAGGAGAAATACAATTTCTCTTAACCTTACTCTTATTGATGATACAATGTTATCAAAAACTATCCCCTGTGACACTTACCTACTCAACCTTACTAGAAACTACTTTAAACCTGTGCATTGGTCTCTCATATCCACATAAAGAAGCACATACTTCCCCAAATAAGTTTAATTTTATAAATCTACTTGCATTTAAAATCTTCATCAAATTATTCCAACCATAAAAATTTTGACTGAAAAAGAAGCATCATTGATAAATAAATTTTATATTGCAGACAAAGGTGTTTCCTCAAACAAGAAAAATCAACAATATATAGTTCTTTCTTGGTCTTTTTAATTTAATGATGCATTTCATGCAACATGGGAAGGATTATTAGTCAAATTATCTATCAAATCCCTGAGTCTTCTTCTGAGTCTTCAATTTCAAGTGATTCAACCACATTACTCCCAATAAGGATTGATACTGTCAGACACCCCACAATCTAGTTGATATAATGAGATCCACCTAGATTCGACATATTTTAATAGTTTATGCCCATTTGTTAGTACTTATACAAATATTTTAAATTCTATGAACCTTTTACAACTATGAAATATATAAGGATACACCTATTGAACAAGTTCTTCAACTTTCGCTACATGCTTAAATTTGTTAACTATTTTCTATGCTAGATTCATTTTGTTAGCCACATAATGAATAAAAACCATATGGAGGAAATGAGATGTTTTTAGTCCAACAAAAATAAAATTATGATGAACTTGAATCATAGATGACCTAGCATTATAGATGCCCCATCTTCCCCAACACATACCATCTTTGATGTAATTATAGCATCATCCAAACCACCGATCTATTTAAACTCATTTTCACCAATTCATAAAGGTTTTCAACATTGGAGTTTTGTCTCATAATATGAATAACAAGTATGTGAGGTTGTCTCACATGATTCTCAATAGTATAAACATACATATAGACCAAACAATATTATCTATTATGTAACATCGTTAATAGACAAAGCCACGTATGATACAGACTTAAGTTTATCTTTCAAGTATTATTTCTCAACCATAGCTATGAATTTTTTCCAATCCCAAAAACTTCTTTTAGAATATCGAGAATGAGGAAATTTTGGAACATCAAGAAAATACAAAATCTTCTTTTGTTTAGGAAATTTGTTATAGGATGACCTCTTTTCAAAATGTGAAAAACAATACCTAGCTGAACTACTTTACCTCAAAGATTGTTTTAAATGACCTTCTTGAACTTACAGGTAATTTTACCTCCATTTTATGCAACTATTCTTTTTTTTCTCTTGTGTGCCTCAAAGTTTTTCCATACCTAATATGCAAACAATCATATGAAATTTTCTAGGTGGCAATATTCTTCACAATGTCATCTATAGTTTTCTTTTCCTATATATTTCCTACATGTTTCTCAATAATATCCAATTTAAGTTGCATTGTCTTGTCCCTTCCCAATTCTATCTACGGATGGTATATTTTCATTCTTTGGGATGTTTAAATTTATTTTCATGCTTAATAGGTTAAAAAAATTGATACTTATAAACCCACTCTAACTTGAAACTATTTCCCAAGTCCCAATTTCATTCCTTTCAATTTACTATAGAAATTTGTGTTCATTGAGTATTTTCCATGGTGGAATTTAAATTTAGTTGACTGCCAAAATTAAAATTCAATTGGGAAGGTGATGTATAGTCAAACTTAACTTCATTCAATGTAATGTCTTCAAGGGGATGAATTTCATTGTCTTTATCATTGATAAATACAAACATATAATCATCAATCAACTCATTCTTGGTTTCATTTTGATCGCAATCATTATCGTGTGATTGTGTTTGACATCTTGGAGAAGGATGGGATTCTGAGATGGTTTCTCAAAACAAAATTTTATTTTTTGAATCCTAGCACTAGGAGGGGTTGGAATTGTTTTTCTTCCTTTAGGTTCCATTTTCATGAATCTTTAAGGATAATCTTTGAGTTAGAAGTGATGGGATGAAAATTTTACTAAGGAATTGCGCAGTGTCATAAAATCACATTATTGTAAAATAAAAAAATGACATAAATAACTTACAAAAGTAGATAAAACAATATGACATGATAGATCATAGAAAACAACTTTTATCTAGACTTTCCTACACGAAGTTCTTTTATGATGTAAAATGAAATGTAGTATTCGGAAATACCTTGATTTATTTTATTTTTGTAATAAATTTTCAATATTCTAATTCACAATCTGAATCCTTTCTACTACTTCATAAATTCACAAATTGGAAAATCAGAAAAGATTAAAAAAACCTTTGAACTTTTCTCAATACTTAGTGATTATACAATCTACATCTATGCATATTATGGTGAACTTATGATTATACAATCTACATCTATGCATATATATGGTGAACTTAGTAAAATTCATAGTGAAAATTCCATACATTTTGGCAAATAAGACCAAAGGACCAAAACTCTTCTATGGATTTCTTAGTAATCTAAAAATATTTTAAAACCCGGCCCTTCAATCACATCATGATTCAATAAAAATATACGTTGGGATTAGAGACTCATTTTCTATTTTCATGGGAAAAATTATTGTTTGTGGAATTTTTAGGCAAACCTCGTCACTTTCATGTCCATAAAAACAACCATATTTATATTCCTAATTACTATTATTATGTAAATTACGAATATTCTCCGCTAAAATTTTTCTTGATTTTATTTCGGAAACATATGTCAAAGTTCACAAAATATTTCATACTACTTGTAGCATTCCAAATACCAACATAAAACATATTTAAAAATAGATTTAAATTTTTACTAAATGGTGTACTAAAATTACTTAGCTAGATTTGAATATCAACATCAATAAAAATCCAACATACACGATTTAATATAGAAAAAATATCATAATATACAAGTAGAATGACTTAGAAACTTGAAGGAGGTAAGATCCCAACCATAAAAATATGATTTTAATATACTACTCTCTAACTATTTTATAAACCCTACTATACTTTTCAAATCCCACGGGTTGACCCACCGAGAACATAAAAGCGTAAATAAATATGGTATGACATAATAAGAAATTAGGATAGCCATAGTTTCACTATTCATATCCCAATATATAAAGTATGGTGAAGGGAATAAGATGCCCATCCCCTTAAAATATCAATTTTCCCCTATGTTGGTAATGTTTATATGTTTTTATTATCCATTTTTGCAACCCTTTACAAAATGTATCAACCTACTAGTCCGGGCATTGATAGATAATCGGAGCAATTTACAAGGTATCTCACAACAAGCTTGCTCACCATAGTGAAGGTTTGGAGCAAGATTTGCATTAATGGTCAAACTAGAAAGTTTTACTGATTATCTCCTTATTGACGAGTGATAACCACCTCTCCGTCATGTGCTAACCATTCTCCTATCGCACGACAACTACCTCTCCTATCACACGACAAAACCTCTCATGTTTCATGACTACCACCTCTCCTTTCATGTGACAACCATCTCTCTTGTAATGTGACAACCACCTCTCATGTCGTGTGAAAATCACATCTCTTGTCACGCAATAACTACCTCTCCTGTTGCGGGAAAACCACCTCTTCTTTACACGAAACAACATACCTTATTATCATGTGACAAGATCCCCTCCTCGCGCATCATTGTACCATCCCCATTGTCACTACCCACTCATTACACACCAGTGTCACCTCCTATCATCGCGTTAACCTCCCTTGCTGTCATGTGATAAAATTTCTTTTTTACGCAACAAGTCTTCCCTTTGTCAGTGGTAACTCTTCCCTTCTTGTCAGGCATCAGCTAGTGGTTTTCATTGGGTGATAAAAAAAGGTTTCAGATATGGCTAGACATTAATGACAAAGCATACAAAGTAGCTCAACAACCAGATTAATGAGGTATGACATCCATGTTTTCCATGTAAGAAAAGTACCATTGAAAAGTGAACCATCATGGTTTCCCATATCTATGTACATGAATTTAATGAAGGATTTTGGTTGGTAGTTCCTTTACTGTATATATATAAAAATTCCCCTCATTTGAAGGGGAGAGATTTCAAAATTGTAAAGTAACTTTGCCAAATTGTTTCAGCACTTTTGTGAGTTGCAAGCCTCAAATTTATCAATATTGTGAAGGATTCTTTCCTTGTGCCTATACTATAATGGATTACACATCATAGTGTTTTGTCACTCTTCTTGCCCTAGCTTGAATTATATTGCATTTCTTTCCTTTTATTATATTTTGTAGGTATATTGTGCATATTGTGTTCCCTTGTAGGGCTTAAATTTGTTGTGCTCAGTGAGATTGGAGGTTTGAAATTGTTTTGGGATTGTGGCATTTTTCTATCCTCTTCTTCCCCATTTCCCTCCACTTTCACTCACTAGGAATATCTCTAGTCTTGTTTTGGTGCTATCGCCTCCCTTAGTTTAGGATTTACATTTATGTATTTCTCTTCCTCTGGTCCCTTGGAATTGGTAGTTTAGGAGTAGATAATCATTATAATAGGTTATCAACCAACCTTCTCTTAAGGTTTTTATCAATTTAAAGGGTCCCACACCTTGAGAAAATCCTATGATAGTTAAAAGTATGGTTTTGTAATGTGGAAATCTTAGGGTTCTACTTTTTGACATAACAGCCTGCACGTCGTGTGGGACAAAGTCAATATTTTCATTTTTATAAAGATTGGGTGTGTGTCTTGGTAAAATTATAGCCTTTGGAGGCTTTACAGAAACACATCTGGTGACTCGTCAATTAAATCTAGTTGTTTCATCATCCCAAGTTCATCAAGTTCATGAAAATAATCCAAACAAGGTCAAGAACTAGAGAAGAGGGGTTGTTTTTCTATCTACAATTATTTCCAGATAGAGGAAGAAGGGTGATAAGAGCTCGAGGTCTACATATCCACCAAATAGAACCTTATCGACACCTCCATCTCGAAGGCCTTTTATTAAATCAACTAAAGTTCTCTGACCAATTAGGATGGCACAACTCAATCCCTATGTCAACTTCACTCAGAAAGAGCCAACTTTCTCTCAATGCATAGAATCCAATTCCATTTGCAACATTGAAGAACATTTAATTTCTTCTTTGGAGAGAACCAAACAACTTCAATTGACTACATCTATGACATTGCAAATGTTTGTTCAAATCAAGAAATTGCTGAAATGGAAATTATTATTAACTTGTTGAAATCCTCCTTTAAAGGTAAAGCTTTGCAATGGTTCAGAGTCTAAAAATAAGATCTATCTATAATTGGGACCATTTGTGTACAACTCTTCATAATCAATTCAGGGAAAAGGGAGATAATCTATATTTATTGGAACAATTGACAACAATTAAAAGGGCTCCTAATGAATAGTTTACCAATTTCAACTTTAGATTCTAGTGGATGTGGGATAGGATTCTGTTTTCCGTGAGACTAGCGATTGAAGGTGCCTTTCTATCCTTTATTAAAACATTAAATTTTGATATTGTTATGATGATTCAATCCATAGGAGGTATAATTTTATCCACAACCTACAACATCACTATTAGATATGAAAATTGTTTGATTAAAGTTGTTAAACTTACACCTAGGAAACTTATGCCTCTCTATCAAAAAATAGGAGGCCCAAACACTAGTCAAACTCCCACCTTAGCTCCTATCTCGTGTTCTAAAAAATTAGAATTTGACTAAATATTCCACCTCATCTTCTAGTACTGAAGTGAGCTCTAATATGTCATTAAGCATCTATAATACTCGGGCAATGAGTTGCGACACTTAGTAGACAACAAGCTCAAAATTTCAAATCATATCATCCTCAAACCCAACACAATAGGCCTTTGTATCAGCCTAATAGACCACCAGTTGAAACTACAAATCAGATCCAAGTCAAACTTCCTACTAATAGGCCATTTTAGCCTTACAATCCTAGTGTTATGTCAACCTCTAGAGCCTTGGCTCAAGTACAAAATAGCATGGCTCAAGAAGATGGTTATTGCTTCCCATGTAATCAACCTCATAACCAATTAATGTGTTTTAATGGTGCTTTGAATCAAGTTCTTATGGCGACATCAACGGGTGTGGAACAAGAGATAGGCCAAGGAGGAAATCGAAGAAAAATTTACTCAAGAAATAATTCCGAATGAATCCACATTTATCGGTTGGTAGGTGAAGATTTCTGTGGTATAAATCAAGCCCCTTATCAAAGTGTAGCAGCCAATACATGGCCCAAGAAAAGGATATGGGAGAGGGACATTCATCCAATTCAAATGATCTACCTGCCTCTATCACTCAACAAGGTATTGGTAATAATAGCGCAGCCCCGAATGTGTAAATTAAATCCAATTCACCTACTAGACCAGCTCAAGTACCGATTGTAACAACCCATGTGTAGGAGAAGATTTTGCAAGGCAAGGGGAAGAAAAAATATAGCTCATCTCCATTCAACATCATTGAGCAGATGAAGAAAACAAATGTAAACATCTCAATGTGGGATTCATTAGCTATCCCAGGACAAAGAGACTTATTTCAAGCTACTATAGTGAATTGGTCAGCATCAAATTAGTCTCTCAATCAAAAAGAAAATGTGCTTACTAATGCATCTCAGCAAGGAGGAAATAAGGGTGACCAACAAGAAAACATTTTAAAGCCTCCCCCAATCTATATCTCATTAATCATCGGAGATAAGTTGGTGCATAATTACATGATTAATTAAGGATAAAGTACCTCAATCATGTTGAAACAAATACTTGACCAGCTAGGTCTTCAATGTGAAGTCATTTCAAGAGGTGTGGTTTAATTGGACGGGAAAATGGTAAAAAATTGGGAGTAATTAAAGGTTTGAGCCTCACATTTCATACATGTCCCAATGTGGTCATCTTGAAGGATGCATTAGTCATAGACTTGCCACCAATCTTTGCATTGTGTTTATCTAGAGACTTCACTACTAAAAATAGATACTATGCTCGTTTCACCACAAGGTACAAAATATTACCCATCTTTCCTTTTCAATATTTCTTGCTCAAACAACACAACTAAGTATGAAGCCTTAATTCACAGATTGCATTGGGTAAAATAGAGGTATTAAGAACTTACAAGTCTTTGGAGACATCGAGCTAATTGTGAACCAAGTCATGCAAAAAAATTCTGCTAAGAATGATCTATTGAAGCACTAAAAAAATCAGGTATGGGACATCATTGAATATTTTTAACTTTTTAGCATCAATTCCATCCCAAGAAAGAAGAATGAAGTAGTAGAAATACTGGAAACAATTGGGGAAACATTTCATGTTGTGGAAAGTATCAAAAGTGAGAAATCTTAGCCTCATATCAAAGTGGTTGTAAGAATAGCTATGCCGGATAACAAAAAAGTTGGAAGGTATTTGAGAATGATCAAAAAATCATTAATTTCTTGTAGGAGGTGGTCAAGTTCTCAGTTATAAATCAAGATAAATTGGAGTAGCAATATAGTGATCAAGTGATTCAACTGAGAAAAAATAAGCTACCAAATGGTTTAGTGACTCTAAAGTCAATATTCAATCATAATGATCAGTTCCGGAGGGAAAGAGAAAACATTCAAGTCCAATTAAATGATTCAGAGAAAATTTAGTTTGAGAAATAAAAACACTTCAAATTTTCAAGGTAAGCACTGAACAAGAAAAATCTGAATTTATACAACTTTTCCAATAATTTCCATATGTGTTTTCTTGGAGCTATGAAGATTTGAAAGGATTTAATCCTAAGTTGGCACAACACATCATTGAACTAGATTCAGGAGCTACAACCATTAGGAAAAAGAAAAGTCTAGTCAATCCTCATATCAAGCCTCTCATGAAAAGAGAACTGAATAAACTCATTGAAGCAAGCATCATCTTTCCAAAAAAAACACACTTCATGGGTAGCAAATTTGGCACTGGTTAGGAAAAAGAAGGGGGAAATCAGGTTACGTGTGGATTTCCAAGACTTGAATATGGCCTCTCTTAAAGACCACTACACACTTCCTTCCATGGAGAAAATCCAGTAGGTTGTATCTGGTTTGGAAAGGTTCTCATTATTGGATGGCTGCTTAGGCTATAATCAAATCATGGTGATAGAGGATGACTAGTTTAAGATATCCTTTACCACAAAGTGGGGCATATATGCTTATAGGAAGATGGCATTTTGACTATCAAATGCCAGAGCCACTTTCGAAAGGGAAATGGATATTAAATTCAAAGGGATGATCAATAACATAGTTTTTATGTATCTAGATGATATTATTGTATTCTCCAAAAACACAGCTAGTCATCTCTTTCACCTCAGAAAAGTATTCCAAAGATGCAAGAGATTGAGTGTTTTCGGGGTCCGAAAAGTGCTTATTATTAGCTGATGAAGGAAATATCTTAGGCCACATTGTGTGTAAGGAAGGGTTGGCAATTGATCTAGAAAGGGTAGAAGCTATTAGATCTTCTCCATTTCCAATTCATAAGAAGGCTCTCCAAAGATTTTTGGGGAAAATTAATTCTATTAGGAGGTTTGTTCCTAACTTTTGCCATCTTTTCAAACCACTCACACTAATGTTGAAGAAAACCATAGTTTTCAAATGGATTGAAGAAGGAAAAGAAATTTTTGCATCTATTAAGCAAGACATTACACAGGCTCCAAACCTCATAAATTCATATTTCTCGAAGGAATTTGTTTTGTACGATTTTAGAAGAATGAATGCAATATCTACCATACTAGTATAACCAAATCATGAAGGATGGAGTAGCCTATGGAATTCTTTATCCAAAACCTAAAGGATTATGAGGTGAGATATTCATTCATTGAGAAGCATGTCCTTGTTTTGATTAGAAGTCTAAATAAATTCATAAATCTAGTTTCAAATAAGATAATTCATCTATTATTTTCACATGTTGGTGTAAAAGATTTTATTTTGAACAAGGACCTTAATGAAAAGAGAGCTGGTTAGATAACAAAGGTCATGGAGTATGATATTGATATAAATGTGACCAAATTAGTTAGGGGAAAAGGGTTGTGTGAGTAGCTAGATTATAACCAACATGCTGAATATAGAGAGAAGAAAGAAGCTGTTATGATGTTACAAGATAATCAAGAACATGTTTTAGGTGGTATACCGATTCGTTGTCGGACCAGGATATTGTACATTTACTTCAAATGGGTCAAATTCCTAAGGGATTGAGTAAATTGAAAAGGAGATATTTCAGACTACATTGCATCCCATATGTGTTTGCGGATAATATTATTAGGAATATTAATATAGTGTAAACATTGTATTATGAGTTGTTGAGAAACAACTCATAATTACTTGGTATTATATGTGAAGTTGTTAAAACAACTTCACGTATATATAGTTTATTGTTTGTAACTACTCCTAAATTATAGGAGGTTGTTTTGGCTATTTGTATGGCTATATAATAGCCATGTATTGTGTATGACAGAGAGAGGAGGATCAATATATTATTTTATTATGCTATTCTGATCTAAACTTGTCATGTGGTACCAAAGCGACATTGATCTATGAGAGAGGCAACGTCCATTTGGAAAAATAAGAGACCATACATTTTACAAATCAAATAAACACATCAGATCAAAGAAACGTGTTATCAGATCTTCTACACGTTTTTCATGCATTATCAATCATAGTTTTCTCATACGTATTCCACCCATTGCTAGAGTAGTCCACACAGTTTGGAGTGTCATTGGAGCATTCCACGCAGTTCTGAGTGTTGTGTTGAGAGAATGATAGAGATTATACATCCACATGAAGACAACCAAAACTCTTGATCTCTGTTTGGACTGCTACTAATAATGACAATCAATGACAATGATGAAGAAGGTAAGGTAATAGTAGATAGTGATGAATAGATGTGATGTTATACATTATTTAGTCAGAGATTTGGTAAATACTATAGATAGGTTCTGCTTGTAAGATGAAAATGGCGGGGAAAAAAACCATAAACATTTAGCCTATAGCCTATATGCGTGAAGATAAAGGATAACTATAGTGTAGCATATAAACCTATCAACATCTAAGCATGCAGTGCAACATGCAACATGCAGTCTGTGGCCAAAGGTCGAGCTGGATCATCCACACAATGAACATGCATATAGTAAATTGAATTTTTTAAGTTGATTAAATCATTTAGAGTATTTAAAAAGTAATTTCTCTTTATTACTTTTTAAATAGTGATTTATCGTTATAGTCTTCTTGTAAAACGTATTATATCCATCAATTGGAGTCGTTTTGTTTACAAATATGATAGTTGTGAAAATGGAGAAATTGAGTCTCATTGAGAAGTTCGAAGGACGTGATTTTCATACATGGAGAATCCAGATGCAGTTGAACTTGATTGAGAAAGATTTGTGGGATGTGGTTAAACCAAATGTGACAACACCAACAAATCCAACAGATCTCACGAAGTGGAATATCAAGGATCAAAATGCCCGAGGAACTATTGGTCTCGATTTGTCAAAAGCTTACTCGCACCATGTAGACTTCACAAAGTTTGCAAAGGAAACTGGGAGACATTAAAAAAGCTATTCGGATCTGAAGTAGAAAGTGCAAAGACAACATCAAGCGAAACTTTACGAATTAAAGATGGATGAAAGTATAAAATGGTATATCACATCAACAAGTTCCGCTCTCTTCTCAATTAACTTGTGGGTATTAATGAGAAGGTAAATGATGATGATGCCAAAATAATTCTTTTGAATAGTCTTCATAAAAAAATGTCTCATATAGTTTTTACTTTGAGCAAGATTAAAATTGGTTTAGAGGGAGTAGTTTCTACTCTTCTTGATTAGAATGAACCTTTAGAAGTAGAGGAAGAAGTCTTATATGTACACACTAAAGCTAGTACGTCATCAAAAAAGGGAAGGTAAAATTTAAAGCATGTTCCTACAAAACGAAAAATCAAATGTTATTATTGCAAAGAAGTAGGACATGTCATACTAAATTGTAAGAAATGGGCACAAGATCTCCTAGATGATAAGCTTGATCAAAAGGCTTATATTGTTGAAGAAGAAACTGATTGGGAAGATTATGCAACTGATGAAGAACTTTCTTTCCCTAGTGATGAAGATTATCTCTACTAAAATAACCAAACACTGGAGGCAAGAGGAAATGGAGAATGGAGGGCGATCAACGCCTCTCGTTAGTCGCCAATGACGAGGTCACATTTTGTGGTGGTGACATATTTACTTCCCATTGTGTGTTTATTTTATTTGACCAGTTTTAGTAATCATAATGACTCCATGCCCAATGGAGGTAAAATAATTGGTCTTTCCAATCTAGCAAGAATATCACCCCGTAAGTCACCATTATTTATCCATATTTGGAATCCCTTGAAAAATGGATCAACCTACAAGCGTAGGAATTTATATTTAAAGGGATAAAATTACAAGCTCACCACGTTGAAGGTTTGGAGCAGGATTTGCATTAGTCATAAAGCGGAAAAATGTACGGATTGTCTCCTTTTTGACATGTGACAACCACCTATCCTATTACATGACAACTACCTCTCCTATCATGTGAAAACCACCTCTCACATCATGTGACAACCACCTCTCCTATCTTACAATAACCACCCCTCGTATCGCATGAAAACCAACTCTCCTATCTCACAAAAACTACCTCTTCTTGACACGTGACAACATACCTTCTTCTCGTGTGACAAAATCCCCTCCTTTATACATTATTCTACCTTCCCCCATTGCCACTTCCCTCTCATCATGTGTCAGCTTCACCTCCCTGTCATGTGTCAACCTCCTTTTTTGTTGTGTGTCAACCTCCCTCCCTATCATGTGACATCAGTTTCTTCTTGTCATGCGAAAATTCTTCCGCTCATCAGTGTGACTCTTCCCTTGTTTTCATGTGTGAGGTAGTGATTTTAATAAGGGGACCAAAAATGTTTCAGTCATACAGACATTACTTACACCATACAATGTATCTCAACAACCAAAGTTAATGAGGTATGATACCCTATTTTCCATGTAAGAAAAGTACCATTGAAAAGTTAACCATCATGGTTTGTGTAAACCTATGTATAGGCATTTAATGAAGGATTTTTGTTGGTATATCCTTTTATCTATATATATATATATATATATGTAGATTCCCCTCATTTTATGGGGGAAATATTTTGAAATCGTAAAGGAAATCTTCCAAATTGTCTCAACACATTTTTGAGCTGCAGGCATCAAATTTATTCATTTTTTGAAGGATTCTTGACTTGTGCCTATATTGTAATGGATTGTGTATCATTTTAAGAAAAATATTTCTGTTTTGTGGCTGTTCTTTCCTAGCTTCATTTATATTTCATTTCTTGCGTACTATTATATTTTGTAGGTATATTGTGCATATTGAGTTCCCTGGAGGGCTTAAATTTTTGTGCTTGATGAGATTGGAGGTTTGAATGTGTTTTGGGGACTGATATTTTATCTTCCATCTTCTTTCCCATTTCCCTCCACTTTCACTCACTAGGAATCCATCTAGTCATGTTTTTAGGTTATCGCATCCCTTAGTCTAGGATATACATTTATGTATTTCTCTTCCTCTCGGTCCCTTGGAATTAGTAGTTTAGGAGTAGATCAACATTAGAATAGGTCAGGAACAAGCCTTCTCTCGGAGGTTTGTCTCAATTGTAATTATTCCAAACCTTGAGACAATCCCATGTTAGTCAAAATTAGGGCTTTCTAATGTGAAAATCCTAGGGTGGTACTTTTCCAACATAATAGTTTCTCCTATAATGCTTCCATTTGATCATAAAATAGGTGAAGACCCTTTTCCTCAACCTATTAGTGCATTTTCATAGGATATTTAGGATACAATATGATGTTTCCATCTTCATCAAGAAACATTCTATCTAATGACCTTCTTCAAGTAATAAACATGGAAAACTACATATATTTTAGTTTACCGAGGGAGCTCCAATTTATATGCCACAATTCCATATTTTTCATACACATGATAAGGCCTATAGTATTTGGGTGAAATCATTTTATCTTTTTCTTGTTGTTTCAAAGATATTTTCTTATATGTCTACAATTATAAAAAGACCAAGTTTGTTAATTCAAAACATCATTCACTACAATGTTGATTAGATTTTTTTTGTATGTAGTATTTTGCCAATACCATCCTCCCTTTAAGGCTAGAGAGAACCTAATGTTGGTGTTTAATGTGATCTTGAACTACTCTTACTTTAGGTTGGACCTAAAGTTAGAAATGACAGATGGTTGATGGAAACCATATAATTTCGTGAATGGGACAATTTTTGATGATGTGTGAAATGAATGGTTATATTAGGATTTGGTAAGTGGTAGAAACTTATTTCATCTCTCATATTTATCTGAATTAAGGAATCATAGATAAATTTCAAAACTTTATTTTACTACCTCGGTCTATACATAAAATTTCGGATGATATGATGAAGTATGAGTTGATTGACTAAACAGAAATGAGATTAAATCAATCGATTTTTTAGTAGACATAGGATTAGGATAGCTTAGCATATTCTTGGGATTTCTATGTAGCTTTTGAACTATATCCAGAAAAATATGGAAAGCTGTATTCATTATAGATGGATGTGACAAGGTAAAAACTTATCTTAATTGCTGATTCTATCCAAAACCATCACAATTACGCTTTTCCCTTAAAATTTGTAAATCCTGTGATGAAATCCATGGAAACCTCTTCACACCACTCTCTAAGAATAGATAGAGAATACAAAACTCCTATAGACGTAATATTTTCACCCTTATTATAATGATACACCAAGTATTTTGCCGCAATTATTTTGACATCTCCTTTCAATTGTGCCAATAATAAATATTTATTATTTTTTTGATAATTTTTAGGATTCTAAAATGGCCAACCATGGGAGAAGAATGAACCTAACATTTAAGGGTATAGTTTTTGCATAGATATAACTAGTCCTTATACCTCACAACACCCCTTCCGTAGATATTTTTTTAACACTCAAATCCTATGGGAGATTCTTAATGAGAGTTTGATTTTATGTGTCATTTTTCCATTCGACCTTTCCCCATCTCCCCTAATATATGTGTGATATGGAAATCACATAAAATAATGTCTCTCTGGAATCATCTTATATGGATTGTGCATCTGCTGCCAATTTTTCTTTTCTTTTTTATAAATGATCTCAAAGTCACATCATAAAATTTTAGTGACCCATTTTTGATGATATTTAGTTATTTTTCTTATCTGTAAAAATTATTTCATGATGTAATGATATGTCTTTAACTTGAAGTGATGGCCGATGAGATACGGTCTCCATTGTTTAACTTCTTCAAGAATATCCACCATTTCCTTCACATAAGATAGTTTCAATAGGTTCTTAAATTTGATTTGAAATTTTTTTAATGTAATGGGGAGGACCTATTTCATATGTTCTACAACTATTCCACACTTTGAAGCATCACATTTAACAAATGAGGGATTTGGTGAAATATGGGATAGTTATAAATGGAGTGATATACATGTCCTTATTCAATGATTTAAATGCCGAATTGTTTCCTCATTCCAATGAAAATTTCTTTCATCAATTACCATTATGATTAGTGGTACAATTATACCATAATTCCTCACAAATATGCAAGAATAAAATTTAATTTCGAGGAATTATTTCAGGTTTTATAGGGTTTTAGGAATGGAACAATAGACAATGGCTTTGAACTAATGAGGATCCACTTTTACACCTAAATGAGACACAATATGACATAATTATTCGACCTCCCTTACACAAAAAGAAAACATGGAGGGATTTGTATAAAGGTTTTTGTTCAAGCATATCCAATACTTTATTTACATGAATTAAGTGTTCCTCCCAAGTCTTGTTGTAGATTAATATATCATCCATGAATAACAATAAAAACTTAAGCCAAAATGTCTAAAATATTGAATTCATCAAATTATGAAAATAAGATGGAGCATTTATAAGCGAAAATAGCATTAATTAAAACTTATAGTGGCCCTCATGTGTCCTAAATTTTATTTTATGAATATATTAATAATGAATTTGGAGTTCATAGTATCTTAATTGAAAATATAATTTTGTAAAATAAACAATGACATGTAATTCATATAAAAAAATTTCAAAGACAGGAATAAGATACTTATATTTCACTATGTGTTTGTTGAGCTCCATGTATTATAGCCACATGTGCAAAAATTCATCTTTATTTCTTACCATTAGCACTAGGGCATAGTAATCAATCTAACTATGGAAAATAATACTAGCATCCCTGCATCTCATGTACCATATTTTCCCTCACACTTGTGGAGGTAAGGGTACCTATAATGTTGAATGATGGGTGGTTGACTTACTAGTACTAGTTGAATAACATGATCATGATCTCTTTTAGCATATGCCCAAATAATAAATGAGAAATTATTAATAATTTCTTATAAATATAATGGTATATCTCCATTTATTTGTTGGGATTCTAGTGAAAATATTTCTTTCCACAAACCCATTTTAACCATTCTTAAAAACATTTACATTTGATGAGAACTTACCAATTGCAAAAAAATTTGCATCCCCTGCAACTCAAAATTCCTCCCTTCAAAATTGAACCACATGAACAAATCCATGAAGATAATCTCAATAGTACCTAATGCAGCTATTGATTAGACCCCTAACATAATGACTACATACCTTTTGAAATGGCATACATGGGACCTTCTAATAGGTAATCACCCATGTATATCTTAATCTAATCAAATTTTCTTGAAAATATAATTGTCCCACCATCAACCAATATGAACTGAAACTTAGGAGTTGGATAAATAAACTAATCTAAGCACAAATCCAACTTGTGATTGATGAATTAGTGAGTACTTCCAAAGTCAATCAATATCATCACCCTTTATTTCTTCATGAACCAAACTAATGCTCAAAATTGAGCTCAAATATATAGTTGGTCACGCTTCCTCGATCACTATCTCATTAACCACTTCCTCTTTACCAAATTATTCATCTCCTTCTTCTTTCTCATTTATACCCACAATTAATATAATTTCTTCTCACCACATATATGTCCTTTAGTTCGATTACTACAACAACTATAAAAAAACCATTTTACCCATTTCTCTTTAATTTGTTATGGATTCAATGGTGTATGATGATGGTATGATGGTGCTAAGGTACTACAATATCTAATTCTAATGATTTTTTTTTAAAGATAGAAATATTTTCTCTTTCCTACATATGATGATAATAGACATAGAAATAGAGGATCAATTGAAAATTCATACCTCATGTTCGATGTGATCCTTTAAGCTATCCAAAATAGATCAATCATAGTGTCATCTATAATTGTATCCACCCATAGTGAGAGGATTTGTAAATGTATAATATAACCATGTTTGGTGTAGCTTCTGCAATTGGCTAAAGTAATTCTCAATGACACTACTGATATATTGCATTTAAAACTCCTTTGTAAAAATTGACCAAGTGAAATCAAGAACCTTATTTTTTTAATTACAAAAAGAAAAAGAACAAGTGGATTGTTCTAGTTCCATATACTGAGCATTTTACTACCACCTTTATATACATTTGGGACTTGGTGTAGATCATAAAACTCCACATTTGATTGATCCAATTAATTGGATAATTCCCATTGAACTTTCACCTTTATAATATGTGAATAATGTTATGCAATTCTCTAGATGATCCACCATGTTGTGAAAAGGATCCTCCCTAGTTGATGTGATTTTGATATATGTTCACATTTATTAAGGAACCCATGTGACTAGAATGAGACTTCATGTCAATCTTCATGCTTGAAAGAGTGATCATCTTCTCCTTCCTAATTGATTACAACCTCAGTTTTTTTTCACTCATGAGGTTACCTTTCAGTGCTTGAAGATTACCTTCCATTCTACCTTTTAGCACTAGAATCTCATGGTTGAGGTCATCATTACTCACCATATAATTAAAAATTTCATCAAGTTTTCTTGAATACCTCTTATATTATAGAACCTAAAGTTTGTAAATTCATATCTTCCTTATTTAGCCCTTCCCTTAGTCTCTAGTTGATCTCCCTATCCTGATGTAGGATTTGGGTTTTGGGATACAAGGATTAGGATAGAAAATACTATTTAGAGTTACATATGGCTATTAGTAGAATAGAGAGAAACACATAGAACTAACCCAAGCTAGATTTTGGAAATATTCCTAAAATATAAGAAACTTAGAAAATTCTTTTAAAAATAACTTATGGAGTGAATTTATGAAAAATAATAAAATGGTTATAGTATGTGCATAATAGGTCAAAACATATTGAAATTTGGAGAGAATTTTATTCATTTGATTTCGACACTTCAATTAGAAAATTTCACAGCAATCATCATTTTTTTGGAGATATTTACAAATTAGGTTTTGACCCAAGTTTATCCATATCAAAGCTCGATACCAATTTTATTAAAATTACTTAGACATATTTGGATACAAGCATTAATATAACAACGAAGACCAAAACATGTATTTGGATTGACTCAACCGAGCCAAGCGGAAACCTCCGAACCATACAATAAGAATCAAGTGCTCAATAAGATGTTAATATCTCATTTTGTAACTCCTATATATACCTTACTATATTATGGAAAGCCAAAAGTCCAACCCAATAAGCATAAGAAAGCATAAATAAATATGATATGACATGATCATAGATTATTTTACCAATAAGTCAACTATCCATATCTTGATATATGACCTACGATTAAGGGCATAACCAATGGAAATTTGTGAGAACATTCCTCCCTAACCGTGGATTAAACCTACAAATTTTAATAAAAGAAAATATATCTTAGACATTAATGGTTATTTTTTTAATTAGGGGGATGATATTGTAAAATAAGATACTTTTTACATTTTCACCCCATCCGTATTTACACATCCAAAAGAATAATCAACCCATGACTAATTAATGACCTAAATATTCACTAATTGTAATTGTGCCCAAAGCATTACATAATAATAATGGTGTTTACGTTATACACACACAAAATTACAATATATATAGTGTTCAAATACATGATATTTGTGAAAGTTTATCAGTAAAGGATTGTAGTTTTATTATATATCAAAAACATATGCATTATAAAAACAATTTAATAAATAGTAGCAAACATAAAAGTGGCATAAGATAGAGTAGAATATTATATGTAAATTGATTCTAGATTGATAATATATGGAGAAGACAGAGGAATGTCATAAAAACAAAAATGTTAAAAATAAGATAAACATTACAAAATAAACATGTTTATAGGGAATTATAATCGTATGTTAAGAACAAATTATGCATTCGTATTGAAAATAAATACTAAAAACATGTTGAAGAATAAGATAAGAAACATAAATAATAAAAATAGAAAATACATGAACTATATAAATAAAAACATGAGAATCTCTAAAAATGACACACAATAATAATACCTAATTTAAACTAATAATCAACAAATATATAAAAATATCATAAATATATATAAATTAATAACTACAAAATAATCTTCACAAACATGGAAATATAGTAATAGAAATGAGTTTAAAAAAAAATAAATAACAAAATTTTAAGAATAATTACAATAGAAGACAAGGCAATGATATAGGAAATCCTACATAAAATGTAGTTTTGTGGTGTGGAGAATGACTTTGTTTTTAATGAAGGAAGATACATGGCATCAATTTTAACCATGAAATGAAGGAAAACGTGGAATTATTTTGTGCCCCTTCATATCTTAAATGCTCCGAACTCATAAGGCCCTAGAACTAACCCTTTAGGATTAAGGCTTTAGGTCTGGGTGTTTAATGCCCACTTCCCTACGACACTTAGTTGATTACCATTTTGAGTTATGCAGACTTTGGATATGGACATGATTTATACTTATGTTGATTAGCATGATGTTTTGTGACTAGATGCATTTGGATTATGATTGGATTTTGTTTTCAGTATGATCTACACTGACTCATGGACAGACTATTGGATTCCGATATTATTTTTATATGGATATATTGCATGTGTTCTAACACTGGATTTCTTCGCCATGTTGAATAGAATGTAGTTGTTAAATTTACATTACTATAATTTTGGATAATGATGAAATGCATAATTAAGTTGTGATTTAGACCTAGAAATAATGATTGCTTGAATTACGTATAGATGTTAATAAATTTCATGCATATGGTTATTTTGGATATTTTGACATGGCCGCAAGGCCGAAGAGGGTATTTTACATTTTCCAGAAACACAAAGCATGATCACAACCATGAGGGGATTGGGAACCAAACACAACAAGATGTCGGGTGGTTACAACAATTGGTCGTCAAGGCAATTAGTAAATTGTATTGTGTTAACTTTGTTCTTTTATGTGTTGAGAAAATTTCCGTGAGGGGAAATTTCCTATGTGAACAAGGGGGTAAGAATTTTAATTGTTTGTTTTAACTTACCTTAGTGGGTGATTTTATTTGTGATATCTTTTTAAAATTTTCTTTTGCTAAGTATGTTTAGAATTAATTTAACACCTTGTTTTAAATTTTAAGTTTTGGAGGGAAGTCTAGTGGATGTATTTATTTTGTTGGTTGTCTCCTTGAGCCTTGTGTTTCCTCATGTATTGAATGCTTGGTTTTGAGTGTTGACCACTCCATGTTCTTTGAATCTCGAATTTGAGATTGAGGGCAATTTTGGGGGACTTGTGGGACAAGTTAAACTTGTCCCACACTTCACAAAACCCCTTACCAACCATATCTATGGGTTGGGAATCCAAAAAGGGGATTATTTATTGTTTTGGGAAGGGAAATGTGACTTTGGAGTGCACTTGTCTTCTTTTTCATTTATTTATGTCTTAGGACACATGGGGAAGGGATGGATGTGGATTGGAGATGTCATTCAACCCAACCACCCAATTATGGTGTTTTGGGATTTGAGTTGACTGAAGGGAGGTGGTCTTGAGGATGTGTGATGTGGCATCCTACAAGGAGCCACATCACCCTCACTCTTCCTCTTGTCTATTTATGGAAAATTCCTCTCTTGTCGAGGGGGTTGGAGTTTTGTTTTTGTTTTGTTGAAGATTTCTCTTTTTTTTATTTTGGGAGAGGAAAGAATTGGGAGAAAGAGAAAAAGAGAGTGCTTGGACTTGCATGCTTGGATTGATTTGGGAAGGTGCTTGGACAAGTTTCTTGGTTTAGGCTTCTCCAATGGAGAGGTAGGAAACCCTCTCCTTTGTTTTGCTTTCATATTATTGTTGCTTCTATGCTAAACTTGTGAAAAATGCATGTTTACTTTGGTGTATTCTGAAAAATGGATAGAATGCTTATTGTGTAGTATAGGAGAGGTCTATGGGAATACTCATGAGGGAGGCAAAAGAGTAAATTAGGATATTGTGGAGGGAGTTTGAGAGGGATGCCCATCTTAGGTAAGAATGTTTACATTCTAACTTGTCTTTGAGGGAGCCATAAGAGGAGGGAGGCATAAGAGTATGGGAGGAAAAAGGGGTACTTGAGGGAGGCATAAGAGTCATAGGGGATTTTGTTTTATTGTGGAGGGTTTTGGATGGGCATCTCATCTCAATTGGGAGGCATAAGGAAAACATTCCCATAGTTCCTTCTCTTGTTGGCTTGGATGAAAGCCTTGTTGTGCAAAGTATTGGGTTATTTGTGTTTCTTTGTTGTTTCCTCTTTTACCTTGAATGTTGTGAAGAAAATTGTATTGTGGAAGCAAGTATTGTTGCCTTGAGTTGGAGACCACCCTTCATTGTGTTGTGTTTGGGGCTCGGGGGTCAATGGAGGAGATTGCTTCTCTTCTCCATTGAGATTTGGTTGGGAGGAGAGTGTTGCCTCTCCCCCTATCTTGGTTGTGATTTGAAATACTTAGAACTTGGAGCATGGATGAAGAACACCTTGGAGCACAAGAACCTGGTTGTTGACAATGTAAGAACATCATGTATTTACCCACCTTGAGTGGAGGAAGAATGTAATATTGCTTTGCTTTCTTTAGCTTCCATTAATGCAAATTGTTTCACATGAAGTAGGATGTGTTGTAAAAGAAATTGAAGGAAAAGCTGCATTGAGATGATAGTGTTTCTTACTTTAAAATTATTGAAAAGTTGTTGAATTATTTGGTAAAATATTGAAAGGAAATTACAAAAGAAAATATATTAAAATCTTGTTTGGATGTTTGAAAGTGATGAGTTGGAAAGATTAAAAGAATACATATATATAGTGCATTATCCCTTCCTTTATACTTGATGGAAAGGCTTAAATTTTCAAATGGTGTTTAGTAAGACAACGGAACATTTTAAACTCTAACTCCCTTATGTCTTTCTTATTTATGGATCCATTGTAAAATTATTGGCATGTATAGAAGGAAATGAAATCAGCTTACTAAAATACCCATGTTATTGTTTATTGAAGTGAGTAGAAGGAAAATTCTAATGCAAAGTCTATGTTTAGTAAGTACATTACTTCATTTCATTAATATGGAATCTAATATTTTAAAGATTATCCATGTTGAAGGTAATTTAAAAAAACAAAAAAACATGATGATACGTTTCAGCAGATATGCCTGATAGACAACTTGATGCACAAAGCACTGACTGCCACAGCGAATAATTAAATTGTTGCAATGCCTACAAATATTGTTTAAACATTTTTTTTTACAGATTAGGACACTGTGAGTGGTCTTAGCTTCACAAATATCAAGCTCCATGGTAGGCCTCGCCACTGCCCAAACAAATGTAAAGTTAGTCTCAAAATCAGACCAGTCAAACACCCTTAAATCGTGCCTAAGAGAATAACTGCTAAATATAAAAAGAAAAAAATGATGATACGTTCTAGTAGATACGCTGATAGACAACTTGATACACAAAGCGCTGACTATCACAGCGAATATTTAAAATGTTGCAATGCTTACAAATCTTGTCCAAACGTTTTTTAGATTAGGACACTGCGAGTGGTCTTAGCTTCACAAATATCAAGCTGCATGGCAGGCCTCGCAACTGCCCAAACAAATGTGAAGTTAGTCTCAAAATCAAGACCAGTCCATCACCCTTTAATCGTGTCTAAGAGAATAACTATTATATAAAAAAAAAGATGATACGTTTCAGTAAATACGCCTGACAGACAACTTGATAACAAAGCACCGACTGTCACAGAGTTTGTTTAAATTGTGCAGTGATTGCAAAAGCAAGTTTTGTGGTCATCTATTTAAGAGTATTGCATTAGACAAGCAATGATAAACAACTGCCGCCTTACTCCACCGATTCCATATATATTATATATATATATATATATATACATCTTGAAGGAGGACCCCGAATTTGAAGATGCATTCGATGTTGAATGAGATCACAACATAGTTGAACCGCTTGCTCACTTAACATCCTGGCGACTGTTCTCCCCGCGCTCACCTGTTTCCATGCAGCCCGGGCGTACGTACTCAGCTCCTTCTCCCTGTTATTCCGACCTACGCCTTCATCCATTACCTCCCACACCCTTACCCTGCTAAGTGCCAGACATTGGAAAAGTGTTTGGTCGATCGAACAAAGCAAGATTTCCAAGATCTAAATGAATAATGGGAAGTGGCGCCGGAGTAGTTTTTGCACGCTAGGAGAAAGTCATAATGGTGGACGGGGTGGTGGTTGACACCACCATCCAACCATAACATTTATAGTTATGTTGAAAAGTTCTCCCAAGTCGACTTCTTCTTGCTTTGTATAAAAGAAATTTCAATTTAGGTTAAGCACTATATATAAACAATAAGCGGTGATAGGTAGTTGAACTTTCTTAAACACACTAGATAAGTATGGTAGTATGTATATCTTAGTATATTAACAATATACAATGCACAAAACAGATCGGTATCAAGTACATACCGAAATGGGTGGTCCTTATATAAATATGTATACATATCTATACGTATGTAAATATAAATATATATATATATATATAAAACTACAATTACGTATAATGTAATCTATTAATTTCAAATAACGTAATATAATCGAATGATAAAAAGTATATATATATATATATATATATATATATATATATATATATGTATATTAAAATGTATTAAATTTTGAAATAACGTAATATGACCGAATAATAAAGTAAGAATAAAAATCGAGTGGGTAGTTTATTCTTTTCATAACAAACTATACTTTACTCTAAGGTTAGTTTTGAAAACACTGCTATTGCGATATCACCAGACACTAGACCAAGCAACTCGAAAGACGACCCTCCTTTCCGTTTTGTGAAACGTCGAATGAGATGAATTTAAAATATCCTTATCCTTGAATCATCTTCGTTCCCGAAGCATTACGGGACTGTTTTAGTTCGAACCTGTATGTAAACGCACCCGCCTCAAAAAAAAATTGTCACATTTTCGGGACGCTTGTTTGTTTGCGGCGTCGTCATTGTCGATGTCGTGAGTGTGGTGTCATCTTTTCCCGGCGTTACATTTTTGGTATCAGAGCCAGGGGTTCGAAGTTGGGACCCTTGGGCACATGCAGAAAAACGTGAAACAGGAACACTTAACTTAGTGCAGAACAGTATTCTTGTAAAATATAAAACCATAATGTTGATAATTATAGTAAACAGCAATTTTTGAAACTAGCACAAGACCTAGAGCGATGTCCTAACTCTCGCCTTGATCTGTGCAGGAGGCGCGGATTGGGCGAGGGGTCTCTTCACATAGACCTAGACATACCACCGCCAGAGCAGGCCGTAGCAGCCCTTCTGCCTCATATTTTGCAGACACTCCAGGATGTCAATGCCGCTATACACGGAGAGCCCTTGGGAGGACGACTTGCTAGGCATAGTTTGGAGCCATCAGTAGATGCTCAGGCATCCCCTCGACACAGCGAGGAGCACAGAGCAGAGAATTTCCGTGCAGAGTCGGTTAGGGCAGAGTCACCACAGAGAGGACATGGGGACAGGATCTCAGGACATAGGGACAGGTCTCGGAGCCCTAGACAGAGGGAGGAGCATACAGAGAGATCTAGGATTCGTCATACTTCGGCTGCAGATCATATCAGGGAGATCCTGAAGCTGCGACCCTCTCACTATTCCGGTGATACAGGTGGTTTTCAGGCAGAGGCCTGGTTGGTGAGCTTGAGCGGATGCTTCAAGCTCTGTCCTTGTAGTAGCAACACGAAAGCTCGTGTTGCGATCCACCTTCTGAGGGATGGAGCAGGAGTCTGGTGGAGGACCGAGGAGCAGAAGCTCCATGTTGACTCAGAGACAGATTACCTGGGAGTTATTTGAGGAGCGTTTCAGGAGTAGGTATTTACCTAGGAGATTTATTCAGCAGCGATAGACGAGTTTCATGACCTCCGTCAGGCGTCGATGACAGTAGCTGAGTATGAGAGTCGATTTCTGGACCTACTTCAAAGACGTTGACTATATGCGCAGGATGTGCAGTGCACGGATTCACGAGTTCATCTAGGGCCCGAAATTGGATTTAGCTTGGTGTAGTGCGCATTCACTGCCCACAGACGTTAGCAGAGGCCGTGGAGAAGGCCTATATTGCAGAGGAGACACGGGGGAAGACACAGCAGGCTAGAGACAGAGTTCGGAGCCATATCCAGCAGATGCAGGATAGTAGGTCGAAGGGGTCAGTTCCTCCTCCATGGGGTGGACAGAGTTCAGGGCAAGCTTCATTTAGGCCACCACAGTAGCACAGCAAACCCGCCCACCTTACCGACCTCCTCAGAGATTCGATGCACAGAGAGGACGTAGTATGGGGCCTCCTCCTAGGGGTCCCATCAGGACACAGGGTGCACCGAGAGCTCAGTCAGTAGGAGCTCGTCAGCAGAGACCTCAGCAGTCCATAGCCGGATCATCAGGATCTGTATCTCAGTCATCTAGAGTACCAGCTGGAGCTGCTTCCCACTGGAGAGGACCAGCAAATTTATTATGGTTGCGGTGTTGTTGGGCATATTTGGAGAGATTGCCCACATAACCCTACCAAGGGTAAGACACAGAGCTCAGAGCCTACTGTTGGAGATATGGCATGGAGTCATCGGATCTACGCAGGTGGTCGAGAACCACCAGTGAGCATCGTCAGTCCGTGATTGAGACGACAGCAAGTAGTATTGGTGGTATTTCCACCTCTATATTATTTTGATTCTGGTTCCTCTCGATTCTTTCATTGCACCATCCTTAGTAGAGCGTTGTAGGCTGGTGGGAGTTAAGCGGCAGGCCGTAGTTGGGACGTTGAGATGGCTTCTGGAGCCAAGATTTCTGTAGACTCCTTAGTCAAGGAGTGTGTAGTGGATTTGGGACCCTTCACCACTACTTCTGATCTTAGGATCCTTCCATTAGGATCATATGGCATCATCTTAGGCATGGATTGGTTGTCTGCCCACAGAGCTAGAGTGGATTGTTACCATAAGACTATTGCTTGCATTGATGATCTTGGGGTGGAGTTAGTGATATCAGGGGTTAAGAGACCTGTTTCTATTCGCACCATCTCCGCTATGCAGCTTAAGCGGTGTGTGCGACAGGGTTGCCAGGTTGTATCTTTAGATTTAGTGACAGATCAGAGGATGAGTTAGGGGGACCTTCCCTCGATGATCATCCCATCTTATCTGAGTTCGCTGATGTGTTTCCAAGGAGCTACGGGATTACCTCCCCACGTGAGATCGACTTTCATATAGATCTAGTTAGGGCGCAGAGCCTATCTCACGAGCACCTTATCGGATGACCACTCCCGAGTTATGTGAGCTCAACTTACACCTAGAGGGCCTTCCGGAGAAAGGCCTAATTCGCCCTAATGTATCCCCTTGGGGTGCACCGATTATCTTCGTGAAGAAGAAAGACGGATCTCTTTGATTTGTGCATTGACATCGTCAATTTGAATAAGGTAACGATCAAGAATCGTTATCCCCTTCCACGCATCGACATTGATGATATGTTTGATCAGATGAAGGGGCTACCATTTTCTCCAAGATAGATCTTAAGTCAGGTATCATCAGCTTAGGATTGCAGAGATAGATATTCACAAAGACTGACCTTCCGCACAAGATATGGCCACTACGAGTTCACAGTGGTACCTTTTGGTTTGACGAATGCCCCCGCAGTGTTTATGAGTTTGATGAACGGGGTATTTAGGACCTTCCTTGACCATTTCATGCTCATCTTCCTTGATGACATTCTAATTTACTCACGCACACGTGAGGAGCACGAGGAGCACCTTCGCCAGGTTCTTGTTGTCTTTGAGGCGGCGCCTTTACGGGAACTTGGAGAAGTGTGCGTTCTTTCAGACTGAGGTGCAGTATTTGGGCCACGTTATTTCTGGGGAAGGTATCGTAGTCGATCCTTCCAAGATTCGAGCCATCATGGATTGGCCAGCACCCACTAGTGTGACCGAGGTGCGTAGTTTCATGGGACTAGCAGGATACTACAGGAGGTTTGTTCAGGACTTCTCTCGGATTGCGCACCCCATCACTTCTCTTCAGCGGAAAGGGAAGAAGTTTTTATGGTCAGATAGATGTGAGCAGGCCTTCAGTACACTGAAGGAATGCCTTACGAGAGCACCTATCCTTGCAGTGCCAGATCCTCATGGAGAGTTTTTCGTATGCACAGATGCTTCCTTGGCAGGACTTGGAGGAGTGTTAATGCAGGAGGGTAGAGTAGTTGCCTTTGAGTCCCGCAAACTCAAGGATTATGAGCTCAATTATCCAACCCATGACCTTGAGCTTGCAGCAGTGGTACATGCCTTAGTGTGGTGGAGACATTTTCTACTTGGCCGGAGATTTACACTCAGGACTGATCACTTGAGTCTCCGCCACCTCTTCACACAGCCCAATCTCAACGCTCGTCAGCGGCGTTGGATGGAGTTACTCTGTGAGTATGACATGGAGATAGAGCATGTGAAGGGGAAGGATAATGTGGTTGTAGATGCCTTGAGTAGGCGGAGACATGTGGCTATGGCCACCTCAGTGGGCACAGATTTGCGGAGTAGGATATTGCAGCAACTTCCTCAGGATAGTTTCTACCTTGCAGCCAGAGTAGAGATTGAGTCTCAGAGACCCCTTGAGGGGAGATTTGATGGTTTTTCACTAGAGACAGATGGTCTTCTCAGACACAGAGGCCGGATATATGTTCCCAGAAATGGAGGCTTGAGACATGACATTTTGACAGAGGCTCATCGTGCACCTTACTCAGCCCATCCCGGGGTGAAGAAGATGCACGCCACCTTGAGACAGTTGTACTTTTGGAGAGGACTTTGGAGAGACATAGCTTCATTTGTATCCCGTTGTTTAGAGTGCCAGAGGGTGAAGGCCGAGCATCAGCATCCAGCCGGCCTCCTCTATCCTCACGCCATACCAGAGTGGAAGTGGGACACCATCTCTATGGATTTTATTGTTGGGTTGCCGACGTCGAGATACCACCACGACGCCATCATGGTCACGGTGGATAAATTGACGAAGGTAGCTCACTTTTCTCCAGTGAAGACTACCTACACGGCTAGTGCAGTAGCACGAGTATATCTTGATGAGATTGTCAGACTACATGGGATTCCGTGGAAGATCATTTGCGACCGCGACCCTTTGTACACCTCCCATTTCTGGACCACCATGCAGTATGCCCTCGGGACAAGGATTAATTTCAGCACAGCTTATCACCCTGAGACAGATGGACAGACAGAGAGGGTGAATCAGATTTTGGAGGATATGCTCAGGATGTACGTGATGGATCATCAGTCGAGATGGGAGGAGTATCTGTATTTGGTAGAGTTCGCTTATAATAATAGCTTCCAGAGTTCTATAGGCATGGCTCCTTTTCAGGCATTATATGGTAGAGAGTGCAGGACACCTCTTAGCTGGGATAGGATTGAGGACAGGGTTTCCCTTGGACCAGCATTATTACAGGACATGGAGCAGCAAAGTTACATTATTAATCGACAGAGATCGGGCAGGAGGCGCAGGATAGATGAAGAAGTATGGCAAGATAGGACAAATCGCAGTTTTGAGGTAGGCACGAAGGTGTTTCTTCGTGTCGACCGCATAAGAGCCCTATCCCGTTATGGAAAAGGTTGTAAGCTTGCTCCTAGATTTGTGGGTCCCTTTGAGATCTTGGAGCGCTCGGCCCCCTTAGCCTATTATCTAGCTTCTGAAGACCGCCACCTAGCTTATCACGTGTCCATGATGTATTTCACGTTTCGTGCTTAGGAGATATGTTTGATCCTTCTCATGCGCTAGATTGACTGCATTGCGGCAGTGCATGATCAGAGCGGAGGTGATGGTGGAGTCCGTGCGCATTTTAGATCGCAGGACCGTGGGCCTTATGGAGGTTCGGGTCCAGATGGGATGAGTTATGCAGACTTTGGATATGGACATGATTTATACTTATGTTGATTAGCATGATGTTTTGTGACTAGATGCATTTGGATTATGATTGGATTTTGTTTTCAGTATGATCTACACTGACTCATGGACAGACTATTGGATTCCGATATTATTTTTATATGGATGTATTGCATGTGTTCTAACATTGGATTTCTTCGCCATGTTGAATAGAATGTAGTTGTTAAATTTACATTACTATAATTTTGGATAATGATGAAATGCATAATTAAGTTGTGATTTAGACCTAGAAATAATGATTGCTTGAATTACGTATAGATGTTAATAAATTTCATGCATATGGTTATTTTGGATATTTTGACATGGCCGCAAGGCCGAAGAGGGTATTTTGCATTTTGCAGGAAACACAGCATGATCACAACCATGAGGGGGATTGGGAACCAAACACAACAGGATGTCGGGTGGTTACAACAATTGGTCGTCAAGGCAACTAGTAAATTGTATTGTGTTAACTTTGTTCTTTTATGTGTTGAGAAAATTTCCATGAGGGGGAAATTTTCCTATGTGACCAAGGGGGTAAGAATTTTAATTGTTTGTTTTAACTTACCTTAGTGGGTGATTTTATTTGTGATATCTTTTTAAAATTTTCTTTTGCTAAGTATGTTTAGAATTAATTTAACACCTTGTTTTAAATTTTAAGTTTTGGAGGGAAGTCTAGTGGATGTATTTATTTTGTTGGTTGGCTCCTTGAGCCTTGTGTTTCCTCATGTATTGAATGCTTGGTTTTGAGTGTTGACCACTCCATGTTCTTTGAATCTCGAATTTGAGATTGAGGGCAATTTTGGGGGACTTGTGGGACAAGTTAAACTTGTCCCACACTTCCCAAAACCCCTTACCAACCATATCTATGGGTTGGGAATCCAATAAGGGGATTATTTATTGTTTTGGGAAGGGAAATGTGACTTTGGAGTGCACTTGTCTTCTTTTGCATTTATTTATGTCTTAGGACACATGGGGAAGGGATGGATGTGGATTAGAGATGTCATTCAACCCAACCACCCATTTATGGTGTTTTGGGATTTGAGTTGACTTAAGGGAGGTGGTTTGAGGATGTGTGATGTGGCATCCTACAAGGAGCCATCATCCCTCACTCTTCCTCTTGTCTATTTATGGAAAATTCCTCTCTTGTTGAGGGGTTGGAGTTTTGTTTTTGTTTTGTTGAAGAGTTCTCTTTTGTTATTTTTGGGAGAGAAAAGAATTGGGAGAAAGAGAAAAAAGAGAGTGCTTGGACTTGCATGCTTGGATTGATTTGGGAAGGAGCTTGGACAAGTTTCTTGGTTTAGGCTTCTCCAATGGAGAGGTAGGAAACCCTCTCCTTTGTTTTGCTTTCATATTATTGTTGCTTCTATGCTAAAATTGTGAAAAATGCATGTTTACTTTGGTGTATTGTGAAAAATGGATAGAATGCTTATTGTGTAGTATAGGAGAGGTCTATGGGAATACTCATGAGGGAGGCAAAAGAGTAGATTAGGATATTGTGGAGGGAGTTTGAGAGGGATGCCCATCTTGGGTAAGAATGTTTACATTCTACCTTGTCTTTGAGGGAGCCATAAGAGGAGGGAGGCATAAGAGTATGGGAGGAAAAAGGGGTACTTGAGGGAGGCATAAGAGTCATAGGGGCTTGTGTTTTATTGTGGAGGGTTTTGGATGGGCATCTCATCTCAATTGGGAGGCATAAGGAAAACATTCCCATAGTTCCTTCTCTTGTTGGCTTGGATGAAAGCCTTGTTGTGCAAAGTATTGTGTTATTTGTGTTTCTTTGTTGTTTTCTCTTTTACCTTGAATGTTGTGAAGAAAATTGTATTGTGGAAGAAAGTATTGTTGCCTTGAGTTGGAGACCACCCTTCATTGTGTTGTGTTTGGGGCTCGGGGGTCAATGGAGGAGATTGCTTCTCTTCTCCATTGAATTTTGGTTGGGAGGAGAGTGTTGCCTCTCCCCCTATCTTGGTTGTGATTTGAAATACTTAGAACTTGGAGCATGGATGAAGAACACCTTGGAGCACAAGAACCTTGTTGTTGACAATGTAAGAACATCATGTATTTACCCACCTTGAGTGGAGGAAGAATGTAATATTGCTTTGCTTTCTTTAGCTTCCATTAATGCAAATTGTTTCACATGAAGTAGGATGTGTTGTAAAAGAAATTGAAGGAAAAGTTGCATTGAGATGATAGTATTTCTTACTTTAAAATTTATTGAAAAGTTGTTGAATTCTTTGGTAAAATATTGAAAGGAAATTACAAAAGAAAATATATTAAAATCTTGTTTGGATGTTTGAAAGTGATGAGTTGGAAAGATTAAAAGAATACATATATATAGTGCATTATCCCTTCCTTTATACTTGATGGAAAGGCTTAAATTTTCAAATGGTGTTTAGTAAGACAACGGAACATTCTAAACTCTAACTCCCTTATGTCTTTCTTATTTATGGATCCATTGTAAAATTATTGGCATGTATAGAAGGAAATGAAATCAGCTTACTAAAATACCCATGTTATTGTTTATTGAAGTGAGTAGAAGGAAAATTCTAATGCAAAGTCTATGTTTAGTAAGTACATTACTTCATTTCATTAATATGGAATCTAATATTTTAAAGATTATCCATGTTGAAGGTAATATAAAAAAAAAAAAAACATGATGATACGTTTACCAAGAGATATGCTGACGATAGACAACTTGATGCACAAAGTACCTTGCCACACACGAATAATTAAATTGTTGCAATGCCTACAAATATGGTTTAAACGTTTTTTTTTTACAGATTAGGACACTGTGAGTGGTCTTAGCTTCACAAATATCAAGCTGCATGGCAGGCCTCGCCACTGCCCAAACAAATGTAAAGTTAGTCTCAAAATCAAGACCAGTCAATCACCCTTAAATCGTGCCTAAGAGAATAACTGCTAAATATAAAAAAAAAAAAAAATGATGATACGTTTCAGTAGATACGCCTGATAGACAACTTGATACACAAAGCGCTGACTGTCACAGTGAATATTTAAAATGTTGCAATGCTTACAAATCTTGTTCAAACATTTTTTTTAGATTAGGACACTGCGAGTGGTCTTAGCTTCACAAATATCAAGCTGCATGGCAGGCCTCACAACTGCCCAAACAAATGTGAAGTTAGTCTCAAAATCAAGACCAGTCAATCACCCTTTAATCGTGTCTAAAGAATAGAATAATCGTTAAATAAAAAAAAAAGATGATACGTTTCAATAAATACGCTGACAGATGACTTGATAACAAAGCACCGATACATCACAGAGAGTTTGTTTAAATTGCAAATTTGATTGCAAAAGCGAGTTTTGTGGTCATCTATTTAAGAGTGTTGCATTAGACAAGCAATGATAAAAAACTGCAACCTGCTTTGCTCGTCCTCCACCGATTTGGTAAAATATATAATATATATATATATATATATATATATATATATACATCTTCAAGGAGGACCCCAAATTTGAGGATGCATTCGATGCTGAACAGATAACAACATAGTTGAACAGCCTGCTCACTTAACATCCTGGCGACACTGTTCTCCCCACGCACTCACCTGTTTTGTTCCACGCGGCCAGGCGAAGCGTACGTACCAGCTCCTTCTCCCTGTTATTTCCGACTCGCGCCTTCATCCATTACTTTCCACACCCTTACCCGCGCTAAACGCGCCAGACATTGGGAAAAGTGTTTGGTTGACTGAAGAAAGCAAGATTTCCAAGATCTAAATGAATAATGGGAAGTGGCGCCGGGTAGTTTTCTTGCACGCTAGGAAGAAGTCATAATGGTGGATAGGTGGTGGTTGACACCCACCGTCCAACCATAACATTTATAGTTATGTTGAAAAGTTTTCCCAAGTCGACTCTTACTTCTTTGTATAAAAGAAATTTCAATTTAGGTTTAGCGCTATATATAAACAATAGCAGTGATAGGTAGTTAAACTTTCTTATACACACTAGAGATAAGTATGGTAGTATGTATATCTAAGTATATTAACAATATACAATGCAATAAAACAGATCGGTATCAAGTACATACCGAAATGGGTGTCTTCCCTATATAAATATGTATATATATATATATATATATATATATATATATATATATATATATATATATATATATATATATATACGTATGTAAATATAAAATAATATATATATATATATATATATATATATCTACAATTACATATAATGTAATGTATTAATTTGAAATAACGTAATATAACCGAATGATAAAGCAGTATATATATATATATATATATATATATATATATATATATATATTAAAATGTATTAAATTTTGAAATAACGTAATATGACCGAATAATAAAGTAAGAATAAAAATCGAGTGGATAGTTTATTCTTTTCATAACAAACTATACTTTACTCTAAGGTTAGTTTTGAAACACGCTATGCGATATCACCGGACACTAGACCAAGCAACAAGCTGACTCGAAAGACGACCCTCCTTTCCGTTTTGTGAAACGTCGAATGAGATGAATTTAAAATATCCTTATCCTTGAATCATCTTTCCCGAAGCATTACGGGACTATTTTAGTTCGAACTCAGTAAAAACGCACCCGCTTTAAAAAAAAAAAAATTGTCGCATTTTCGGGACGCTTGTTTGTTTGTTCATGCGTCATCATTGTCGATGTCGTGAGTGTGGTGTCATCTTTTCCGGCGTTACATTTTTGGTATCAGAGCTAGGGGTTCGAAGCTGGGACCCTTGGGCACACGCAGAAAACGTGAAACAGGAACACTTAACTTAGTGCAGAACTAATATTCTTTAAAATATAAAACCATAATGTTGATAATTATAGTAAACAACAAATTTTGAAAACTAGCACAAGACCTAGAATGATGAACTAACTCTCGCCTTGATCTGTGCAGGAGGCGCGGATTGGGCGAGGGGTCTCTTCACATAGACCTAGACATACCACCGCCAGAGCAGGCCGTAGCAGCCCTTCTGCCTCAGATTTTGCAGACACTCCAGGATGTCAATGCCGCTATACGCGGAGAGCCCTTGGGAGGACGACTTGCTAGACATAGTTTGGAGCCATCAGTAGATGCTCCAGGCATCCCCTCGACACAGCGAGGAGCACAGAGCAGAGAATTTCCATGCAGAGTCGGCTAGGGCAGAGTCACCACAGAGAGGACATGGGGACAGATCTCGGGACATAGGGACAGTCTCGAGCCCTGATGCAGGGAGGAGCATACAGAGAGATCTAGGATTCGTCATACTGCCAGATCATATCGGGAGATCCTGAAGCGTGACCCTCTCACTATTTCAGTGATACAGTGGTTTTCGTGCAGAGGCCTGGTTGGTGAGCTTGAGCGGATGCTTCAAGCTCTGTCCTTGTAGTAGCAACACGAAAGCTCGTGTTGCGATCCACCTTCTGAGGGATGGAGCAGGAGTCTGGTGGAGGACCGAGGAGCAGAAGCTCCATGTTGACTCAGAGACGGTTACCTGGGAGTTATTTGAGGAGCATTTCAGGAGTAGGTATTTACCAGAGATTTATTCAAAGAAATGATAGATGAGTTTCATGACCTCCAAAGTGATCGATGACAAAGAGTTTGAGTATGAGAGATTTCGATTTCTGGACCTACTTCAGTACGTCGACTATATGGATGAGCAGGTACGGATTCACAGGTTCATCCGGGGCCTGAACTTGGATTTAGCGGCAAGGCGCATTCACCGCCCACGACGACGTTAGCAGAGGCCGTGGAGAAGGCCTATATTGCAGAGGAGACACGGGGAAGACACAGCAGGCTAGAGACAGAGTTCGGAGCCGTATCAGCAGATGCAGGATAGTAGGTCGAAGGGGTCAGTTCCTCCTCCACGGGGTGGACAGAGTTCAGGGCAAGCTTCATTTAGGCCACCACACAGCAACAGCAGCAGCAGACCCGCCCACCTTACCGACCTCCTCAGAGATTCGATGCACAGAGAGGACGTAGTATGGGGCCTCCTCCTAGGGGTCCCATCAGGACACAGGGTGCACCGAGAGCTCAGTCAGTAGGAGCTCTCGCACAGAGACCTCAGCAGTCCATAGCCGGATCATCAGGATCTGTATCTCAGTCATCTAGAGTACCAGCTGGAGCTGCTTCCCACTGGAGAGGACCAGGCAGCTGTTATGGTTGCGGTGTTGTTGGACATATTTGGAGAGATTGCCCACATAACCCTACCAAGGGTAAGACACAGAGCTCAGAGCCTACTGTTGGAGATATGGCACGGAGTCATCGGATCTACGCAGTGGTCGAGAACCGCCAGGCTGAGCATCAGAGTACTGTGATTGAGACGACAGGTAGTATTGGTGGTATTTCCACCTCTATATTATTTGATTCTGGTTCCTCTGATTCTTTCATTGCACCATCCTTAGTAGAGCGTTGTAGGCTGGTGGCAGTTAGGCAGGGCCGTAGTTGGGACGTTGAGATGGCTTCTGGAGCCAAGATTTCTGTAGACTCCTTAGTCAAGGAGTGTGTAGTGGATTTGGGACCCTTCACCACTACTTCTGATCTTAGGATCCTTCCATTAGGATCTCATATGGCATCATCTTAGGCATGGATTGGTTGTCTGCCCACAGAGCTAGAGTGGATTGTTACCATAAGACTATTGCTTGCATTGATGATCTTGGGGTGGAGTTAGTGATATCAGGGGTTAAGAGACCCGTTTCTATTCGCACCATCTCCGCTATGCAGCTTAAGCGGTGTGTGCGACGGGGTTGCCAGTTGTATGCTGTTACAGTTAGTGACAGATCAGAGGATGAGTTAGGGGACCTTCCCTCGATGATCATCCCATCTTATCAGAGTTCGCCGATGTGTTTCCAGGGGAGCTACCGGGATTACCTCCCCCACGTGAGATCGACTTTCATATAGATCTAGTTCCGGGCGCAGAGCCTATCTCACGAGCACCTTATCGGATGACCACTCCTGAGTTATGTGAGCTCAAGTTACAGCTAGAGGGCCTTCTGGAGAAAGGCCTAATTCATCCTAGTGTATCCCCTTGGGGTGCACCAGTTATCTTCGTGAAGAAGAAAGACGGATCTCTTCGGTTGTGCATTGATTACCGTCAGCTGAATAAGGTAACGATCAAGAATCGTTATCCCCTTCCACGCATTGACGATTTGTTTGATCAGATGAAGGGGGCTACCATTTTCTCCAAGATAGATCTTAAGTCAGGGTACCATCAGCTCAGGATTGCAGAGACAGATATTCACAAGACAACCTTCCGCACGAGATATGGCCACTACGAGTTCACAGTGGTACCTTTCGGTTTGACGAATGCCCCCGCAGTGTTTATGAGTTTGATGAATGGGGTATTCAGGACCTTCCTTGATCGCTTCATGCTCATCTTCCTTGATGACATTCTAGTTTACTCACGCACACGTGAGGAGCACGAGGAGCACCTTCGCCAGGTTCTTCAGTGTCTTCGCGAGCAGCGCCTTTACGGGAACTTGGAGAAGTGTGCGTTCTTTCAGACTGAGGTGCAGTATTTGGGCCACGTTATTTCTGGGGAAGGTATCGCAGTCGATCCTTCCAAGATTCGAGCCATCATGGATTGGCCAGCACCCACTAGTGTGACCGAGGTGCGTAGTTTCATGGGACTAGCAGGATACTACAGGAGGTTTGTTCAGGACTTCTCTCGGATTGCGCACCCCATCACTTCTCTTCAGCGGAAAGGGAAGAAGTTTTTATGGTCAGATAGATGTGAGCAGGCCTTAGATACATCGAAGGAATGCCTTACGAGAGCACCTATCCTCAGCAAAGTGCAGATCCTCATGGAGAGTTTTTCGTATGCACAGATGCTTCCTCGGCAGGACTTGGAGGGGTGTTAATGCGGGGAGGGTAGAGTAGTTTGCCTTTGAGTCCCGCAAACTCAAGGATTATGAGCTCAATTATCCGACTCATGACCTTGAGCTGCAGCAGCAAGTGGTACATGCCTTAGTGCGGTGGAGACATTTTCTACTTGGCCGGAGATTTACACTGGGATCGATCACTTGAGTCTCGCCACCTCTTCACACAGCCCAATCTCAACGCTCGTCAGTGAGCGTTGGATGGAGTTACTCTGTGAGTATGACATGGAGATAGAGCATGTGAAGGGGAAGGAGAATGTGGTTGCAGATGCCTTGAGTAGGCGGAGACATGTGGCTATGGCCACCTCAGTGGGCATGATTTGCGGAGTAGGATATTGCAGCAGCTTCCTCAGGATAGTTTCTACCTTGCAGCCAGAGCAGAGATTGAGTCTCAGAGACCCCTTGAGGGGAGATTTGATGGTTTTTCACTAGAGACAGATGGTCTTCTCAAACACAGAGGCCGGATATATGTTCCCAGAGATGGAGGCTTGAGACATGACATTTTGACAGAGGCTCATCGTGCACCTTACTCAGCCCATCCCGGGGTGAAGAAGATGCACGCCACCTTGAGACAGTTGTACTTTTGGAGAGGACTTCAGAGAGACATAGCTTCATTTGTATCCCGCTGTTTAGAGTGCCAGAGGGTGAAGGCCGAGCATCAGCATCCAGCCGGCCTCCTCTATCCTCACGCCATACCGGAGTGGAAGTGGGACACCATCTCTATGGATTTTATTGTTGGGTTGCCGACGTCGAGATACCACCACGACGCCATCATGGTCACGGTGGATAAATTGACGAAGGTAGCTCACTTTTCTCCAGTGAAGACTACCTACACGGCTAGTGCAGTAGCACGAGTATATCTTGATGAGATTGTCAGACTACATGGGATTCCGCGGAAGATCATTTGCGACCGCGACCCTTTGTACACCTCCCATTTCTGGACCACCATGCAGTATGCCCTCGGGACAAGGATTAATTTCAGCACAGCTTATCACCCTGAGACAGATGGACAAACAGAGAGGGTGAATCAGATTTTGGAGGATATGCTCAGGATGTACGTGATGGATCATCAGTCGAGATGGGAGGAGTATCTGTATTTGGTAGAGTTCGCTTATAATAATAGCTTCCAGAGTTCTATAGGCATGGCTCCTTTTCAGGCATTATATGGCAGAGAGTGCAGGACACCTCTTAGTTGGGATAGGATTGAGGACAGGGTTTCCCTTGGACCAGCATTATTACAGGACATGGAGCAGCAGGTTACATTGATCAGGCAGAGATTGCAGGAGGCACAGGATAGACAGAAGAAGTATGCAGACCAGCATAGGACAGATCGCAGTTTTGAGGTAGGCACGAAGGTGTTTCTTCGTGTCAGACCGCATAAGAGCCCTATCCGTTATGGAAAAGGTTCTAAGCTTGCTCCTAGATTTGTGGGTCCCTTTGAGATCTTGGAGCGCCTCGGCCCCTTAGCCTATCGTCTAGCATTGCCACCTAGCTTATCACGCGTCCATGATGTATTTCACGTTTCTGTGCTTAGGAGATATGTTTCTGATCCTTCTCATGTGCTAGATTGGACTGCATTGCAGGTGCAGGATCAGGGGCAGGTGATGGTGGAGCCCGTGCGCATTTTAGATCGCAGGACCCTGGGCCTTCGCGGCAGAGAGATTGATCAGGTTCGGGTCCAATGGGACAGGTATGATGAGACTGCTGCTACTTGGGAGGATGCTACATCATTGCGAGCTCAGTTTCCACACTTATTTCAGTGACTTCCAGGAGGAAGTCTAGTCTAAGGGGAGGGGGATGTAATGCCCACTTCCCTACGACACTTAGTTGATTACCATTTTGAGTTATGCAGACTTTGGATATGGACATGATTTATACTTATGTTGATTAGCATGATGTTTTGTGACTAGATGCATTTGGATTATGATTGGATTTTGTTTTCAGTATGATCTACACTGACTCATGGACAGACTATTGGATTCCGATATTATTTTTATATGGATATATTGCATGTGTTCTAACATTGGATTTCTTCGCCATGTTGAATAGAATGTAGTTGTTAAATTTACATTACTATAATTTTGGATAATGATGAAATGCATAATTAAGTTGTGATTTAGACCTAGAAATAATGATTGCTTGAATTACGTATAGATGTTAATAAATTTCATGCATATGGTTATTTTGGATATTTTGACATGGCCGCAAGGCCGAAGAGGGTATTTTGCATTTTGCAGGAAACACAACATGATCACAACCATGAGGGGGATTGGGAACCAAACACAACAGGATGTCGGGTGGTTACAACAATTGGTCGTCAAGGCAACTAGTAAATTGTATTGTGTTAACTTTGTTCTTTTATGTGTTGAGAAAATTTCCATGAGGGGGAAATTTTCCTATGTGACCAAGGGGGTAAGAATTTTAATTGTTTGTTTTAACTTACCTTAGTGGGTGATTTTATTTGTGATATCTTTTTAAATTTTCTTTTGCTAAGTATGTTTAGAATTAATTTAACACCTTGTTTTAAATTTTAAGTTTTGGAGGGAAGTCTAGTGGATGTATTTATTTTGTTGGTTGGCTCCTTGAGCCTTGTGTTTCCTCATGTATTGAATGCTTGGTTTTGAGTGTTGACCACTCCATGTTCTTTGAATCTCGAATTTGAGATTGAGGGCAATTTTGGGGGACTTGTGGGACAAGTTAAACTTGTCCCACACTTCCCAAAACCCCTTACCAACCATATCTATGGGTTGGGAATCCAAAAAGGGGATTATTTATTGTTTTGGGAAGGGAAATGTGACTTTGGAGTGCACTTGTCTTCTTTTGCATTTATTTATGTCTTAGGACACATGGGGAAGGGATGGATGTGGATTGGAGATGTCATTCAACCCAACCACCCATTTATGGTGTTTTGGGATTTGAGTTGACTTAAGGGAGGTGGTCTTGAGGATGTGTGATGTGGCATCCTACAAGGAGCCACATCACCCTCACTCTTCCTCTTGTCTATTTATGGAAAATTCCTCTCTTGTTGAGGGGGTTGGAGTTTTGTTTTTGTTTTGTTGAAGAGTTCTCTTTTGTTATTTTGGGAGAGAAAAGAATTGGGAGAAAGAGAAAAAGAGAGTGCTTGGACTTGCATGCTTGGATTGATTTGGGAAGGAGCTTGGACAAGTTTCTTGGTTTAGGCTTCTCCAATGGAGAGGTAGGAAACCCTCTCCTTTGTTTTTGCTTTCATATTATTGTTGCTTCTATGCTAAAATTGTGAAAAATGCATGTTTACTTTGGTGTATTGTGAAAATGGATAGAATGCTTATTGTGTAGTATAGGAGAGGTCTATGGGAATACTCATGAGGGAGGCAAAAGAGTAGATTAGGATATTGTGGAGGGAGTTTGAGAGGGATGCCCATCTTGGGTAAGAATGTTTACATTCTACCTTGTCTTTGAGGGAGCCATAAGAGGAGGGAGGCATAAGAGTATGGGAGGAAAAAGGGGTACTTGAGGGAGGCATAAGAGTCATAGGGGCTTGTGTTTTATTGTGGAGGGTTTTGGATGGGCATCTCATCTCAATTGGGAGGCATAAGGAAAACTTTCCCATAGTTCCTTCTCTTGTTGGCTTGGATGAAAGCCTTGTTGTGCAAAGTATTGTGTTATTTGTGTTTCTTTGTTGTTTCCTCTTTTTACCTTGAATGTTGTGAAGAAAATTGTATTGTGGAAGCAAGTATTGTTGCCTTGAGTTGGAGACCACCCTTCATTGTGTTGTGTTTGGGGCTCGGGGGTCAATGGAGGAGATTGCTTCTCTTCTCCATTGAATTTTGGTTGGGAGGAGAGTGTTGCCTCTCCCCCTATCTTGGTTGTGATTTGAAATACTTAGAACTTGGAGCATGGATGAAGAACACCTTGGAGCACAAGAACCTTGTTGTTGACAATGTAAGAACATCATGTATTTACCCACCTTGAGTGGAGGAAGAATGTAATATTGCTTTGCTTTCTTTAGCTTCCATTAATGCAAATTGTTTCACATGAAGTAGGATGTGTTGTAAAAGAAATTGAAGGAAAAGTTGCATTGAGATGATAGTATTTCTTACTTTAAAATTTATTGAAAAGTTGTTGAATTCTTTGGTAAAATATTGAAAGGAAATTACAAAAGAAAATATATTAAAATCTTGTTTGGATGTTTGAAAGTGATGAGTTGGAAAGATTAAAAGAATACATATATATAGTGCATTATCCCTTCCTTTATACTTGATGGAAAGGCTTAAATTTTCAAATGGTGTTTAGTAAGACAACGGAACATTCTAAACTCTAACTCCCTTATGTCTTTCTTATTTATGGATCCATTGTAAAATTATTGGCATGTATAGAAGGAAATGAAATCAGCTTACTAAAATACCCATGTTATTGTTTATTGAAGTGAGTAGAAGGAAAATTCTAATGCAAAGTCTATGTTTAGTAAGTACATTACTTCATTTCATTAATATGGAATCTAATATTTTAAAGATTATCCATGTTGAAGGTAATATAAAAAAAAAAAAAAAATGATGATACGTTTCAGCAGATATGCCTGATAGACAACTTGATGCACAAAGCACTGACTGCCACAGCGAATAATTAAATTGTTGCAATGCCTACAAATATTGTTTAAACATTTTTTTTTACAGATTAGGACACTGTGAGTGGTCTTAGCTTCACAAATATCAAGCTGCATGGCAGCCTCGCCATTTGCCCAAACAAATGTAAAGTTAGTCTCAAAATCAAGACGATCCAAACACCCTTAAATCGTGTCTAAGAGAATAACTGCTAATATAAGAAAAAAATGATGATACGTTCCAGTAGATACGCCTGATAGACAACTTGATACACAAAGCGCTGACTGTCACAACTAATATTTAAAATGTTGCAATGCTTACAAATCTTGTCCAAACGTTTTTTTTTACAGATTAGGACACTGCGAGTGGTCTTAGCTTCACAAATATCAAGCTGCATGGCAGGCCTCGCAACTGCCCAAACAAATGTGAAGTTAGTCTCAAAATCAAGACCAGTCCATCACCCTTTAATCGTGTCTAAGAGAATAACTGTTAATATAAAAAAAGATGATACGTTTCAGTAAATACGCCTGACAGACAACTTGATAACAAAGCACCGACTGTCACAGAGTTTGTTTAAATTGTGCAGTGATTGCAAAAGTGAGTTTTGTGGTCATCTATTTAAGAGTGTTGCATTAGACAAGCAATGATAAACAGCCTGCTCGCCTGTCCCTCCACCGATTTGGTAATATATATATATATATATATATATATATATATACATCTTGAAGGAGGAGGCCCGAATTTGAAGATGCATTCGATGCTGAACAGATCACAACATAGTTGAACAGCCTGCTCACTTAACATCCTGGCGACTGTTCTCCCCACGCTCACCTGTTTCCACGCGGCCTGGGCGTACGTACCAGCTCCTTCTCCTGTTATTCCGACCTGTGCCTTCATCCATTACCTCCCACACCCTTACCCGCGCTGCCAGGACATTGGAAAAGTGTTTGGTCGACTGAACAAAGCAAGATTTCCAAGATCTAAATGAATAATGGGAAGTGGCGCCAGGTAGTTTTCTTGCACGCTAGGAGAAAGTCATAATGGTGGACAGGTGGTGGTTGACACCCACCGTCCAACCATAACATTTATAGTTATGTTGAAAAGTTCTCCCAAGTCGACTCTTACTGCTTTGTATAAAAGAAATTTCAATTTAGGTTAAGCACTATATATAAACAATAGCAGTGATAGGTAGTTGAACTTTCTTAAACACACTAGAGATAAGTATGGTAGTATGTATATCTAAGTATATTAACAATATACAATGCAATAAAACAGATCGGTATCAAGTACATACCGAAATGGGTGTCTTCCCTATATAAATATGTATATATATATATATATATATATATATATATATATATATATATATATATATATATATATATATATATATATATATATATATATATATAAATCTATAATTACATATAATGTAATGTATTAATTTCGAAATAACGTAATATAACCGAATGATAAAGCAAGTATATATATATATATATATATATATATATATGTATATTAAAATGTATTAAATTTTGAAATAACGTAATATGACCGAATAATAAAGTAAGAATAAAATCGAGTGGATAGTTTATTCTTTTCATAACAAACTATACTTTACTCTAAGGTTAGTTTTGAAAACACTGCTATTGCGATATCACCAGACACTAGACCAAGCAACTCGAAAGACGACCCTCCTTTCCTTTCCGAATTTAAAATATTTATGAAATCGTCGAATGAGATGAATTTAAAATATCCTTATCCTAGAGATGGAAAATTGAAAAGCATAAAAAGGATAAAGGGTGCCACATGGCAAGATTATGGGAGAATTTGGATAAGATTGGTTTCAAAGATGTAAATTCTATAGAATTAGCTTATTTAATTGGAGATTTGGGTCCTGGGATCAAAGCACATGGCGGTGGAAAGTAAATAAACATGGAGAAGAAATAAAATAGGTGGTAAGGGATTAAGATGTCGATAAAACATGTAGGGAAAGCCCAACCTCAAAATAAACTAGAAGGTGTCGCATGTTATCATTGTGTTCATGGTTGAATTTCTTTTTCATGTTCGATATCTCAAAGAAACTTGTAAATTCATCATTATAATGACAATGAAACTTGCAAGTGTTTGTATGGATATGTTTACTTGGTGGTCTGTAGAGCACATTAAAATATAGAATTAGAGGTATTTAAAGAAACTCTTCTTGATGAGTGGATTATCAAAATGATGTGGTTTATGTTCTTTCACAAATACCTATGATTTAGGGGGTTGGTGGGAAAAGTTTCACATGATGAGGAGATCAATGAAAGATGTCGGTTTTGAATAGTGTTTACTTCAAATTTGAGGAAAACCCCTAGGATGTTCATTTTCCAATCAATTTTAATCGCCAATGCCTCTATCATTCAAATATTTGATAACCTATAGAATGTTCATTTGCTTGTCAAATTTAATCGCCAAGCATAAAGTTATGATCAATGAAATTTGGAATGAACACATGTTACCATTCCGAAACTCTTGAATAAGATGACCTCCTACGGACCTTAGACCCCTGGAATCAACCATGTTTGATTAAAGGCGTTGGGTTTTGGAAGAGTTCATAATGGAGGCACGGTGAAAAGAGGACACACAGAGGCTAGGAGACAAAATAAATGGCACATGAACATAATTTACATTAAACGTGAATATATAAAAATTACATTAATTCTAAATGTGAACATAATTCTAAACCTAGACATAAAATTTAAACATGAACATAAATTCTCATGTTTGAAATTTGAATTTTTAATTAAATCCATTGAGCAAGAAAGGGAGGCATGTGGAAACTTTTGTGGGCACAAAAGGTAAAAGTGGTTAGCATATTACAAACCTATGGAAAAAGAAAAATATAACTCCAAATTCGGGTCCTCCTTGACAATAAAATGGACTACATGACATAATCGCAAGGGTTGAAAAGGAAACATGGAAACATTCCACGAATTCCTTAAGAAATATTGAACTACGAACTCAAAGTTCGTGAAGTAAATGATGATTATAAAAGTTTGATGTTCACAAATCAAGGAGTTAAAATCTAGTCAATGCAATTGTCTAAGGATCAATTTTTGTGAAGGTCAAATGTGTGATGGTAGGCTGCTAGATTGCAATTATATTGGATTTTTTACCAAACGTAGAGTGCACTTCATATTTACCTAAGAAATTCTGAGTGTCGGAATTGTGCCACTTATTTCCCTTAAGGTCATTGGTTTCTTCATATTTATTTATGGAGGGAAGACCTGAAATGGAAATTATTTTCTTGTTTTTATTCACGGGATTGAGTTTGCTTCCCGCTATTGCCTCTAGTGCAGAGGGGGACCCAAAATGGTAATTATTTTTTTTGATTTTTGTCAATCTTGAATCCGCTTCCCACTATTTCCTTTATTGCCTTGAATGTTTGCATTTGTCCTCCTTTATTTCCCCATGGTTTCAAAGCAAACTTTCATTTATCCTTCCAACTCTTACATCCCTCTCGACAAGATATGCCAATACATGGGGAAAAAGCATAGGACCCACCGATAAGTGAACGAGGTGAAAAAGATGGCCATGTGGTAACATCCCATGACCACTAAAGGAAATAGAGATCCATTTACTCCAAAGGAATAGAAAAAGATAAAACACAATGCAAGTTCGGGTTTGTAAAAAAAGAAAAAAATAAATAAAATAATATAAAGCGGTATCAATGTTTTAAGTGGGCTGCTTATACAGTGTATAGACTTAGAATTGTCTAAACAATTGTCTGATAATCAATTTCTCTCGAAGGTTAAATGTGCGATGGTAGGCTGGGAGATTGTAATTATATTAAACTTTTCTCGAGACACTGGAGTCTGCTATTCATATTTATAGGAGAAATACCCGAGGGCCATAATTGTGCCACTTATTTACCCTACAATTGTGTGTTTCATCATATTTTTGTATGGAGGGTAGACCCAAAATGACAATTATTATCTATTTTTTTCTGCGCGCTTTAGTCTGCTTCCCACTATTGCCTATGGTGCGGAGGAAGGACCCAAAAAGGAAATTTTTTTTTTTTTCAGGGCTTCATTCTACTTACTTGCTGCTATTGCCTCGGTGTTTAAATATTCTCGGACTCGATGCATTTAATCATCCTTGGTTGATTCTCGGGGTTTAAACTCTATAAGAGCCCATCTTCTCGAAGAGTGTAGGAATGTAAACATGCGTCCCTTCCGAATTTTGGAAGTTGGAGGTAGCATGGGGCGACATTGATTGCCCGACCACCAATTAATTTTTTGATGATTACTTTGTTATCACTTGGAATTATTTTCCATTATTAACCTTCAAAATTAGTGTCGTATTGGAATTTGGGGTTCATGTTGTTTTAAACAGGTACAAATAAAAATTAAATGCATTTGTTTATGATAACTACATTTTTGAGATTGCCAAATTGTCATCACGTTTGTTGCCTACCCAAGATTTCAAAGAACTCCTGCGCCAAGGCGTCCATCTGTCAAATCATTGCAAATCTATTAATTCCCAAATGTCATGTCGATTTATTTTGGTTAAAAGCATAGTTGAAAGAGATAAATTTTATCTCTCGTTTTTACCAACGAAGGTAACAAAAAGATTTCTTACATTTTTGCATCATCAAAACTATAGTATCAAGTAAAATAATGGAATATTCTCCAATAACATGAGAGGAATATTCTGAAAATTTTCCTTCCACAACATTACAAAACATTAAAGGTAGAAATAAGATTTTTCACATGACATAGTCTGATTTGTTAGAAGAAGTGAAGATAATAGCAAAGTGAAACCTATATATACGTGGCTTTGGCAGGTTAATAAGTTGTTTCTACATTCCCTATGCAAAGGAAAAAATTATCTTGGAATTGTAGAGTGGCCAGCACACCGAGTTCCATAATCTTTGTTCTTTTAATAATAAACATAACCCCTTACACCAGTCGATTTGTTTAAGTCAAGTTTGAATTACAATATTGAATTTTAAGATTATTAACTTTTACGTGCCCATTTAAACTTGAGGTACCGTTTATAGAATATATTTACGTGTAGAAAATATTGAAATTATTTTAAATTAATTTATTTTAAAAATATTTAACGATATTATTTTAAACTTATTATGTTACATTCTATTTTCTTCACATATATCTATGTATGTATATAAGCGTGTTTAATTTTTTTGATATTTTTAAAAATCATATTAATTTAGAATTATGATATTATTTATTTATTTATAAATATTGCAATTTTTTTATTTTGGAGTTTTATTGTAAAATATTATTACGTAAATATATATGAAAATATGTTAATTTGAAAATTGTTTATAAATATTAATTTGAATTTTTTTATATGTTATACATATTATATTGATTAATAATATTAATATATTTTCTTTATGTTTTTAATAGCTATATTTTATAATAGTAACAAAAAAGAGAAAAAATCATGGAGAATTTTAGTGGCTAATATTCGTATCTTTGCTAAAAGTAGGAATTCGGAATATGAATTTGGCTATTTTTATGACCAAAGCAGTGTCCACATTTCGCCTAAAATTTCCACAAACATTAATTTTTCCCATGCAAATATCCAACGAAACTCCAATCCCAATGTAATTTTTTTATTGAATTGCCACCGATCAACGGGATGATATTTTAAAATATTCTTAGATCGCCAAGAAAACATTGAAACCTTTCTAGTCATTTGGTTTTATTCACCGACATGTTTGGGAATATTTTTTGAAATTTGATTAAATTTGTCATGTGTGTGTGTACATAGATTTGGATTGTAGAATCTAATCACTAAGTGGAACTCAATCACTTCAAAAAGGGCTGAAAGGCCAACACATGTATCTCCTTCCTTAGCCATCACGTGTCCTCCATTAACTGTTGACCCAAGATCTAACCCCAAATCCAAACCGAAAAGTTATATTAATTACGATTTATTGTGTGGACTTCAAGTCCACTAGAAGCCTTTGTTGGGAGATCGCCGGAATGGTGACATGTGTCATGTCTTTGGAAGGATTTTGGATGTTTGGTGGAGTCTCTATAACTAATGGTGTTTTAAATTTGGTGGCCTTTAAAATGTAAAATGGTCCTCTATGGTTAAGTAATGGCTAAATCCATAATATGATAAGTTATCGTTCATTCGCCACTCCATCCAAAATTTACTTCATAAAAATATTCTATTTCACCAATGTCACAAATGGTGATTTAAGATAATTCATCAACCCAACGAATTTGGTTCTGTCCATCTTCGCCATAATTTTTATAGGATTTTTTCATACAATTTCCTTAAAAATTCCATGTAAAAATAAGTCCCAATCTATACATATTTTTAATATCTTACTATATTTTGATTGAATTTTATAATGTTGCAAAATATATATATGAAAAAACATTATCACACCATTATTTCCCAACCCTAACTATCAATATTAAAAATATCTAGATATATAACTAAAATATCAAAATCACACTATTAAATCCGGCCCCTTACTACCGTTATAAAATCTTTATCAACACAAATTCTGAGTTATTTCAAAATATAATAAACTTTTAATTTAACACGCACATCTAGAAACACATTATTCTCCTCCACTTGGAAAATAAATTATTGGCCACATGAATTCATCATTCTTCCATTTGTCGATAATATAGATGAATTGTTGACCGACATGATAAGCAATTGAAGGCTTACACGAGCAATTTAATTTGATTATGTAAAGATTAATAATAGATTCTATAGATGTCGTGTCCTGCGCTGGAATTTCCCTGAAACTATTCGGAGGCTTCGTACCTAGCCATGGGGAACCAAACAAACAGTGATAAAAGACAGCGCATCAGATCTCAAGGTAAGATAATATCATATTCGTCATAAGTGCATGGCAAAAGGGACACACAACCAAAGAGCACTTTAGGTCTCCTCATATAGAATTATTTAGGCATGATTTCCACTCAAAGGGGAACAAGAACTTGTATATATACAATGTATATATATTTTTTAATTATTGAGAATAAATTAAGGATTGTCCAGTGATCTGAAATGCGGATTTCTTATGTAAAGAATCAAACACCACTTAAAAGTGATAACCGAAACCGAGTAAACAACAACAGAGACGGAATATATATATGTAAATATAAATCTAACTGTTCATTATAAAGATTTTACAGTAGGTAGTACGTGGGTTATGCGAGGATGTAGTATTACGAAGATGCTTTGAACCCTGTTGTTTACAACTACAGTGCTTAATGATAAAAAAATATGGCAGCTTCTTCTACGGATGTTTGTGGTGCTGAGTATAGATGTAATCAGTGTGAGCAGCCAGAGTCCTTCGGTTCAGACACTCATCTTCATCTATATTATCACAGCTTAATTCCTCTGTAACATGCTCCAATTCATCAGCTTTAAGCCCCTGCAATAAACATTGGCATATACCCCAAATTCATTACTGAAAAAATCACATACCCAAAATTCAGAACTACACAAAAATCAATACCCACAGCTCCCTACTAAAAATCATATACCCACAACTCAATTCTCAACAACATCACATACCCACAACCCAATATTCAATAAAACATATATCCACAATTCAATACTCAATAAAAACATATACCCACAATTCAATACTTACAAAAATCATATACCCACATCTCAACACTTACAGACCAAAAATAAAATACACTTCCAGACCTATAATAAAATATTCACAAGAAGAAGAATATGAATCTTACAACTTCAAAAGATAGAGATCTCTGCAATCTGTCTTCTGTGTTGATAAGAGCAGATCCTGTCTGCACTAAACCTAGATGAAACAAATAATAATTTTAGTCAGAAAATGGAAGGGAATAATCTTAGACAGCCATTTCAGTTCATTTTTTATCTGCAGACATACCTGCTTTAAGTGGGCGTGTCGCCATAGCAAACGTCAGTAGAAGAAGAAGAACGGAAAATAACATGAAAACTCTGTAAGGCCTTTTCCCATCTGTTATCTCCATTGAAAATCTCTATTATCTCTGTGTTCTGAAGACCAAAAAAATAAGGTTTATTCCAAATGAGCCTTATACTTACATATGGTGTCTATGTTTGAAGCAATTCCCAGTGTTTCATCATTTATATAGAGTTTTGCAGGATGGAGAGCATGGTGCTCGTGAAGGAAATAATGACGGCATAAAAACAGGAGGAGGTGTTGTATCCGAGGTCTACACAGAATGACCCCACCGAGGGCTTTTTTCATTTCATAAATAAACCCTCTTCTGACTGCATGCTTGTCATTATATTCTATGTAAAGTCCAACTGGTTTTGTAAAAAAATTGGGGAACCACTTTGCAGCATTGGGGACATTTGGAAGTGGGGTGGAGTCCATAACCAATGGATTTTGGTCCGTGCGAAATTTGTGGTGGTAATGGAAGGTTGGGTTTTAATACATTCTAGATAAGACAAGATAATTGTATTTAAACTTCTCGGTCAAAGTAGTTTGTAGAATTAAATTCATTCTCTATCACTTCTTCAAGTTCTAGAAAACATTAGATATTTCATTTTCCTTTAGTATTAATTATTTGATTATAATACTTTATAAAGTTTAATGCGCCGAAGGATATTAAGTCTATGTAAAGTTATATAGATAGTGTATGAAGATGATCTTTATGTATATATCTTCATCGTAGGGTATATAGTTATTAGCAATCACATGTGAGGTGTGGGATGTTAACGTCGAAAGTGAATTTTGGTGACCAGAAAAGGAAATTGAATAAGACAATAAAGCAGCATTACGATATTTCAAGTTGCAAAATGAAAAACTATGAAGTGGTGAGAACTGGAGTAGCAGAAAAGATCTAGATTGCAAAAGAAGTGTAGTAGTTTGAAAGGGAAGGGTCGTCATATATTAAATGGGGAGTTTTAACGATAGGGAATGAAGTCGGATTTCTCTTGTATGCGTGATTGCGTAAGAGGTGTTGAGGACATTTTTGCATAGCGGGTGAATGAAATAGGGGGTGAAATATGAAGGGTGGATAAGGAGAGAAATCTCCCTATAGAAATTGTTGGAATTAGAACATGGGAGGGGTTCATGGCATCCCATTGGCCCCCCGTGTATCGATCGAAGTTGATGACGAAAAATAAAGGTAAATCAAGTGAGCATAAAATATTGTTGTAAACAATGCCGACGATAGAGCCAGTAGCACCATTTAAAAGACATGTTTAAACCCACAAATTTGTAGAAAGCATGATTTGTTGGTTGACACAATAACAACATTGACAACTCTATATTTAACATTTAAAATTTATAAGACACGCATTGACTTCGACTCAGTGACATAAGTGAGAAACTTATCTAATATAGCTACATTAAATAATTATTTTGACACAAATGTGTGTGTGTGTGTGTGTGTGTGTACACTAAGAAGATGATAAAATATCAATAAAAGTACAATCACCTATTTGAGTTTGTCAAGCTATAAAAATAAGACTAAAACTAAACTCTAGTTCGACTACCAATTTACATGAAACTAAAACCTATTAAAAATCACAAATAATGTTTCGACCAAGATTTAGAATGAAAATGAGTCACAGTGAATGGAATTGTATATTACAATTGTGACCTCTTACATGGGTTGATTAATTGATGTTGAGATGAACACATACAATGCAAGTCTATACAAATAGAAGATTCAATAATGATAAAAACAAATATGGCTCCAACTATTAGAGCTTTTATGGAGGTACCAACCTAATATGAAAAATAATAGATTTGAATCACGCTCCTGGTGGGACATGTTGGTGAGGAAATGATTTGATTTTACACGGTGTTTGAGATGATAGGTAAGGAAGCCAATGATAACTTGGATGTGTCCATATAATCAAAACGTAGGTCCACTAATATTGTTGGTCTAATGCATATATTTTTTGTAGGACCATATGAAGACTTCATTGCTTGCATGCTTGGTAATGATCCGAGTAGTTAAAATAAAGGCATCGACATCGTCGATCGCTCTTCATAATAAATTTTTGTTCAAAAATCTTACTTCGCAATCTCCCGAGTTCGTTCGTAGAGTGCATTCGCAGTCCCATTCAAATGAATACACTGTCCAAAGGCCATTGTTTGTGTACTTCACCGCACCACCGCCATTAGTGTTGTTGTGGCCTTCATTAGTTGAGAAACAACAAGACACATAACCCATGGTGGCTTCCACATCTCGCACCAAAACCCTTGACTAATGAATTAAGGAAAAATATTCTCAATTAGAAAAATGCACAAAAATGAGGTATTTCTTATTTCATGAAGATTTAATCACAAATCATTTCTTGGAATGTGAAGGACATATGTGATTCCATCCTTCGTCGACTAATTCATCTTACGCGTTCATGTCTCGTCATCTATCGAAGTGGTGGAGTGTTCTACCTATGTAAATGCCTTTCAACATAATGAAATATTAGGATATGAAATTTATAGATATTTTAGATTTATTATCATGTAGTACACCATTATAATTATTTTCTTAATAGGAAAATTTTAATGTTCAAAAATTAGGGTTTGTAGAGTCGACACATTTTAGATTTATCAATGCAAAATAATGTTAATTTATGAGTGACATTTGATGGAAACTTGATCAAAGTGTGGTCGATCCCAATGTGAACCTGGCATCAAGAGGTGTGATAATTGTGGGGTCTCTTTCAAGAAACGAAATTGTTGTATAATCAAATGCTATGCGCTTACATAAATTGGGACAAGTTTACATTTCCCTTTTTTTATTCAAGAAGGTACATATCTTTTGGTTTTGAATGAGGGCAGGAAGATCCATGAACTTGTTCTTAAAAATGGGCTTGAATCACATTTATATGTAGCATCTAGTCTTATAAAAATGTATGCAAAATGTGGCAGCATATTTGATGCAGGCAAAGTGTTTGATAAAATGATTGCAGGGTATGTGGATGTTGGAGATGGGTTCACAGCCCGTGGGAATCTTTAATGAGATGAACCTGAAGGAGATTGGTCTAGATTGTGGTTGCATCCTTAGTGGACTTACGACGTGTGGCAAGAATGAAAATTTCTAAGTATAAATGTCCGCGAAGAAGAAAGTGATACAAATTAGGGAAGTACATATGCCAGGATTGGAATAGTTTTCTTTCAGTTAGAAAAGAGAGCGACCCAAACCAAGACCCACTTTTTCATGGTGGTTGAAGTGGTTTTTAGATATGGTGATGGTGGTGGAAGTAATGATGGCGTCAACGACACCGTCGCCATAATGGGAGATGGAGGAGTAGTCGACCCACACATTTAGTCATCGATGGCGTTTCCCGTCCCATAAGAAAAGTAACCCATCTCTTGGCTCGAGTTACTAAAACTCCTGTAAACAAATTTCAGACATTGTCAAACATGTAGACATGAAACCACCATGAGTCTTAAAAATAGGGCTTGCTTTTCCACTCTTGCAGCCACCATTTTGGATTCTCCATAACAGAAAAATTCCATGCCTAGACAAGTGTTGTATAAAGATCATGCAAAGTTGGAACCAAATCAACTTTGACTTCACATGATCTTTGGTGGGAGAGTTCCTTTTGAAGATTAAATAAAAACTTCATGTCGAGACTAATTTGGGTCAATTCCATTTACTAAGTATAAAAGCAGGGTCGACATTATAGAGTAGGGGCTGCAATACATTTTTTACAATTTGCATGACCTGTTGTTGTCCTTAATGATGGCGACGGAGAAGAGGCTTCCTATACATTGCTCCAAAGGCACATTTCATATCTATTGTCCACCACGTGAACTCGAATAAACGTCCATACTTCTTCGACTAATTCATCCTATGCATTGATTTGTATGACAATTTTTAGAGAAGGGGAGTGTTCCACACTCAAAAATGCCTTTTGAGTAAATATTTTCATAAATTATTGCGATTCATAAATTTATTATATTGTCTACAAACTTTTAATAAAAAATAGATTCAATTTAGTTGTACTACTTTATTCAAAGTGGAAAATCTAATTCTACATTCTACCACAATTTAAAGATATCCTAATTTTTCAATAGACTTTTTGTTATCCCCAAATTTTAACTTGAGAGAAAATTTGAGGTAACTATTCAAAATTTTCATTAAAGGATTGTTTATAACCATGTTCATGTTGAAAGAGTATCAAAACTTTCCCAAGTATTGTGTTCTTCCTAGGTGCTCAAATAATTGGATTTTCTAAACAATTTTACACGTAAATGCAAATTTTGTTTTAATTTTGAAGCTCAAACAACTATCAATTCAAATTTGGACCTTTCAAAGCAGGTCAAAATTCCACCACGCTTAATGAAAATTTTTACCTTCTTTTGCAAGGAAAAAATTTCTACCAAGTATTTAACACAATTTTGAACCTACTTGGCAAAGCCAAAATTTAGATCATGTTTTGATCAGGATTGTAGTCCTTCTTAGCATGTGTAATGCCCCATTCGATGTTCCCCCTGTTCTGACATGACGACCCTGTTGCTAAGCATGGGAGGGTTGTGTGCATGCTCTCATCGACTGTTATCGACTTTTTCCTTGTTGCAGTGAAGGTTTTCACCCTCCCTCTCCTTCTTGCCTTTTCGGGTCGTTGTCGGCACCCCAAACGGTGGACCTAGTAGCATCGTGGACGATTATCCGGTTAAAGGAAAATCTAGTTCTCGCTTCTTCGAGTTGGCCGGTCGTCGCCATTAATATGATTAATAATTATTATCATTATTTTAGCCGTAAAATCATAAAAATAATGTTTATAATAATATTATAATTTATATTGTCGATTTGTGCTTATTATTATTTTACTCATTGTTGACGGGCTACGGTTAATAAATTTGTGTTATTATTATTAATGTGGTGATCATTATTATTTGTGCTTATTATAATTTTACTTTGTTTAGGGTTTTTATGTTTTTTTAGTTAAAACAACAAAAAAATAAATAAATAAAATAAAAGATTTAAAATTAAAAAGCCCATGATTTTTTTGTTGGGGCGGTTTAGGGCAAAGGGGGCTCCTTTGTGATTTTTCTATCTTTTTGCTGAGTGAGAGAGCGCCACCGCCATGGAGGGAGGGGGGAAAGCTCCAACCTGATGTGTTTGCATTACCAATGCACTCCTGCGACCTGTGCCAGCATCCTCCCAGCCTGTATAAAAATGGGGAAAAACCCTTTGAACCTATGTGGCACCTCACAGAACATGGGCGTCATTTCAAGTGTTTGACCAAATGAAAGAATGAGACAGCTTCGCATGGAATAAGTTTGCGGCAGTGTTCAATAGACGTGGGGTTTCCTTAGGAGACAGTCACACTATTTCATTCATGCAACAAATAGGTCTCCAACCTTTGAAAATATCCTCCCAAGCCACACAAAATAGGGAACTTTGAAACAGGGTCTGCACATCCGTCAAAGCATAAAAGATGGAGGAATTTTGTCCAGATGTGGTAGCTACAAATGGCTCGGCACACATGTATACAATATGTACGCAGGGTTTGAGTGACAAAACACCTTAAAAACACATGATCTTGCGCTGCAATGGTAGCTGGGAATGCAGAAATGGGTTTGTGAAAATGCCAGTTGGAAACATGGTCATGGGGGCAGTATTGTGATCAGGATATATACAAATAGATTGATCTTGATCTATATCTATACCTGAAGCTGTTAAATGTCTCTGAGAGGTTTTGCTGCTACTAGTTTTGTTTTTGTGTTCATAAAAAAAAAAAATGTGGGCATAGGGAGGTGCTTCATTTATAGCTGTGTGGAGTTGTTTTTTTTTCTTGTTCTGAACAATTCAAGGTGAATGCTCATGGTCGAGAAGAATGGGGCAGGGTTCATCCTTTCTGGAATGGTTTACCTAGTCATGAAGGGCTTGAAGAAGGTTCTGACTTTGTCAGAGTCGATGAGAAAACAAAACAAAAAAGAGGGTTTTGTATGGTTATCTAGCAGTTGTGAGTGATATGGAAAAGGTGCCAAAGAAGAAGAAGCAAAAGTGGTGTATGACCATCAACAACTTAAATCAGAAGCCCCACTACCTATTTGATTTGCTTGCCAATTTACTGTTGAATATCAATGTTGTCTCGATAGCAAACCCCAGTGGAATGCCATGATTGCAGGATATGCACATAATGGATCTGTTCAAAAGGCTTTAGAAACTTGCAAGAAACTACATATTCTATTGGAAAACTTCAAGTGATCGGGAAGTTTGTGTGACGTTGTGGAGGTTAGATCGAGGCTCGTGAACTGGTTGACGAAGTGCCCAAGCAAGATGTTGAACCAAAGCCTATGGGTTTGACTAACTCCGTTCCTTCCAGGCATGGTTCATATCCCCTTACCTCTCATAATTCTCATGCTTTAGTTCTCTTTTGCAACTCAATAGAATTTTAAAATATTAGGATTTTAATACAGTTAAATGTTTTATTTTCAACTCGTTGCAAAACAATGAAATGTCGTGTCATAACTCACAAAGTCAAAATAACTCATTTGCATTAAAACACGAACTTCCACCCTCATTCTGAGGTGATTTAGAAAACTTCTTACCCAACTAGATTGCTTCAATATTGGTTTATCGACAAGATGAGATTGACTTCCCAGTAATAATGTTGACCTTCTCCCTGTTTTAAATAGTTAATTTTTGCATTTTTCGGAGACTCATTAAGTACCCTTCGTAACTCTGAAAATGAGATGTTAAGCTTCATTTGTGTACCTTGGTATGCAAGGAGTCACCTTGACCTTTGGATTGACCCCGAATGAACATATGAGATCTTTTTGACACTCTTATAGGAGCCCTGTTACACTGTTTTATAGTAGTAGAAAGTTGTTAAATCTAGAAAGTTGGCTTTCATTTTGAACCGCCATTTGAAACCTGGATAGAGAAATTATTTCTGTCTTCGCAAACCTCTAGTGTTTATACTAGACAATTACATGGAACATTCAGCTTAGGGAAAACACTTTTTGAATAGTTTGGCAAAGCAAATCAATTTGTTTGACGAGGTCAAATTTGACCAATTTCAACTTGTCGCTCAAAAACTTGTCGCCGTTGGAAAATGGTTTTCTAGTTCTCAGTCCCGTCGACTCTGATGAATTCTCCTTATTAGTGGAACTTATAGGAAGTGTCCCGTTGCGTGCTCTTAGCCATTAATCGTCAATTTTGGACGTGATTTTCTGAGCCTTCAAGCTAGCTTTTGTTCATTTGCAACTAGGACAACTATGACCGTAGCCTCGGAAAAGTAGCCACCAAATGCAAGCCATTCACTTTTTCCCAATTCCATCATTCTCTATGAAATATTGGTATATCTAGGGACACGTAGAAAGTTAATTATGGTGTGTGTTCTCATCGGAAGATAAATTTTGGAAGCGGTTTCTTAGCCTCACGAGCATGTTTTGAACATTTTTTTAGCTAGTAAGAAAATATAAAAATAGAAGCTATGGGGACCTCGTGGTTGCCAAACCACCGTAGATACTTTTGACACATGTAAATAACTGTTTAAAACTCTATAGTGTAACTTGTGGTGTGAAATATAACTTTTGAAAACATGGTGTTTTCTCTCTCTTCCCTTCATTTCTCTCTCCTGGGTTACAAAATGAAATAAAGTGAAATGTAATGAATACATGTCTCTAAACCTTTTTATTTCGATTGCAAATTGAAATTATTATCATATGTAAATGGGAAACTGAAAAATGATAACTATGTTAGATTAGGGTGGATGCCATGTCGGTGATTTATCATCGATATCATGCTCACGTGGCTTTACAGATGAAATAATGACGATGAAAAGCCGATGTGTAATTTATTAATTATCATTGCAATTTATATAGTTCATTGCTAAATGAATACATGTATAATGTAGTCTCATGTTACGTGAAGGTTATTTTTGATAATTTGTTGCTATGTATGAGATGTTTGTTTCAAGGACATCTAGGAAATGTGCATTTAATCATAGGTCAATTTGATTTATAGTACACATGGTAAAAAATTTTGATATTCATATAAGGTACATGAATTTGAAGTAATATCTTGTAGTGCATATTCAATATTCAATAAAGGATCAACGATTCATCTTGTGCATTCATACTTGTAAATGTAATAAAGGGATTTAATCAAAACACTCTACCCTTGTTCAATATCGGGACATAACTTGTTTTTCATGTGCGATACTCCTTACCATAGATGACATTGAAAACCGTAGAATGAACTTAAACTCTGCACTCGATGGAACCTCCTAGTTTGAGTAAACAAGAACCCGAGAATGGGCTTATCGTCTAGTCAGTATGTTTAGTGACATTGTCTTAAACCTATCTGATAGGAGTGACACAGTCAAACTTCACTTGGAGTATGTAGAGCTAACTCCTCCTTCATAGCCTAGCGGACTACCTTGTCATCCGAAGATAGATTAAAATTAAAGTTCTTCATAGAGTGAAATCCCTATTGGATCCAGACGACATAGATGGAGGTTGTGACTTTTTTGTTCTAGGTCTTAAACTCTTGTTAATGAAACCCTTAGCTCCGCTCAGCTAAAGGTGTTACATTGGTTTCTCTCAACATCACACCTTGGTCCTTTCTGGAAGGTGGTTTAGCATAAATTTGTCCTCTCACTTAAAAATCATGTATAGTTGAGGGGTAGACCCTTAGGTGAAGTTGGAAATTAATCTAAACCTCAGTTGTTTTGGATGTTAACTTAGGGTTCATGTGTAGCTTCAAGTCTCTTAATCATATATGTCTTCAAGAGGTTAGACAAAAAATTTGTAACTCCTTTTACAAGACAATGCTAAAAATAAGACCATAATGTGACATAGAAAATAAAGCATATAAGAGTAAAACAGAGTGGAGGTTTGGAATAATGCTACTCTTGAAGACCTTATAACTCAATTAAATATATGCATTTTTTCGAAGAATATGAATAGCCTTGGTATAATCCACCTTCGAGAAAACAAAATACATATATAAAACAAAATGGAACTCCTCAAGTCATTGAATTAGACTAACTATGGTAGGGAAATATCTATTCCGTGATCAAAGAATGTTTTGGTAAAAAGCTATCTTGTATCTAAATCTGCGTTAAATCCTAATATCACTTTATGGACACCAAGTCACATTCATTTTAGTTGTAAGAGTAAAAGGGTAGACATTGAATATATGTTCGAAAAAGATTCTTAATATAAGGAAAACATAATTAAGTACTTTATATGCTTTTGAAATATGCCAAATTAGTATGCAAGTTATGATTTTTTTGTAAAGAATAAGAATCCATCTAAAAAGGGGCCAAACGGTAATTTAATTGCGGTATGAACTTAAGAATAGGTTGGTGGACAAACAAGAAATTTATCCTTGCACAATAATGTTCTTGGAATGTTAATCGTAACTAAAATACAATTAAAGAAAATATGTGTTGTGGGTTTGCCTATCCTTGAGTCTTCTTTCTATGGTTGGGGCATTGCTAGTATTTGTTCATTGGGAAAAGTGTGGCATCGACATGCCTATGTTGTTTTCATGTGTCTATGTGAGTCGATGACTTATGTGATTGTCGTGCGAGTCAAGTTTCGGTACTTGGAGCCCTTGATGTGTTGTGTGTAGTGAGCAATGTAAGTCAAAAAAATAAATTACCCTAGTATTTTATTGTTACAATTGTGTGTGTAAAATGTGGGCACTACAGCAAGGCCAAAATTCTAACATAGTCTTGTTAAAAAAATTGACCCTTCTTAGCAAACTCAAAAGTTTGACCAAGTCTTGATCAAATTTTTTATCTTTCTTTATAAATCTAGAACTTTACGTTCAATATGTCTTTCAACCTCCATTCCCTAATTTAATATATCTCTAGTCTTGATTATATAATCAAAGTTTTGACACACAAAAGTGTGATAGGTGTAAAATGTGTTTGGACCTCCATTCCCTCGTTCAACACAATTAATGTTTCTTCATCAAACATCCCCCATCTCTTAACCTATAGATAATGTAATGATTATAAATATCATTTTCAGGTTTTATTTGTAAATTCGCATTGCTCCTCCACTCCATTCCTTTAATCAAAACTTGTTAATATTTCCTTCACATTTTTGTTAAAACCCCACCAAATCCATTGTGAAACCAGGGGTGTGAATAATTTTGAGTATATTCCTATTTTATTTTAAATCTCTAAGGTTTGTAAGCTTACCTAGAGATAGGATTTTTGTTGTTTATGCCCTATGACTAAAGGTTTGGGAGGAATTATTTGTTCTTGAGAAAAATTTGTCAAAGTAACTCTTGCACTCAAAATTATTTCATCAGCGAAGTTTCTACTACAAATATTTCATAGTATTTGGCACTTATACATCCCCCACTAGTGAGGATCGATATTTTCACCATGTTTTGCATATCCAAAAGTCTGTAAAGTGTTGATCAAGTTTTCTAGTGTGTTTTACACTTTCACAAGTACATAAAGTGTGTATTTGGATTTCAAGCATATTTTACATCATCGAAATCCCAATCTTGTGTTGATCTTACTGATCACCCTACTTCATGAATCATAAAAAACATAATCATGTGTTGATAAAACCTTTCAATAATCATAATTTATCTCTTACTTCACACCTTTAAAATCTTAATCAAATGTTAATCAGACTTTGGACTTACAAAAGTAAGTCAAAAGTGTATTGATTGGGGTTTCAAGTTTTTTTTTTCCATCTTCCAAAGTCTGATTCCTACTTAGGTCAAACTTTCAATTTTTTTCGGTAAAAAATTTCACATAGATAGAGAAAAACACTCTACCCTCTGGTGAAAACTAGAGTCAAATTTGTTAGGGGTTTAATTGTTATACCATCATGCCTAGTAGTTTCTAGGTTTTATGGGAATTTATTGCTATAGTTTCTTCTAGGGTTTCTTGTCCTTTGGGAATCCCCTTTAAAATGACCTCGCCATCTTCAAACCCAATTGTTACAACCATATCTGGAGATAATTGATCTTTGAGGAATGGCACCATTGCTGAAATGACCTAGTAAGTTCATTCCAAAAGTGTTCCACAAGGTATTGTTTCTCCGCTCGATATGGTATTTATCATTCCTAAATTTAATGTTTCTGTAAATGGTTAAAGAAATTTTGTCTCATTGGGTATTTTGTGGGTTGCATCCTCTCTGAAAGTATGCTTAAATCCTAGCTCAATATAGTCTGGACTCTCCATGGAGTCAGACTAGAAAGTGTCCAAAACATGACCAAAGTTTTTTTCTTTTCACTTTTCTGATCTTGCCAATGCCCCCAATATTATGGCTCGGCAAGACACTTGGTATTTTCACAAATATCTTCTTTTTTTTCCCCATAGCAGAAGGATTTTTTTGTATCTAAGTATACCACCCTTAGCACCCATCTATGTTAAACTCCCTGGCCTACCCTTTTCATGTGTTCCATTTCTAACAAATATTACTACTTCTATTGTTTAGGTAGTCTTCCTCAAAGCAGATAGATTTTAACATGCTCACCTACAAAAGTGTGTTTGTGTAAAATTTGATCTCTCTCAAGATCTAAAACAATTTCTCGACATTTATATGGTAGATAATTGCTTTTATTAGCGGGTCATGGATATCCTATTTCCTAACACTTGCTTCCATTTCAAGGCATATGATCATAATTTCAAAGAATGGTCTCTTCATGTCCCTCACAAGTCCCGTGGCCAAAGTAACTCCTGAACTAGTAAAATCCAATTAGGAGAAAGGTTGCAAAGTTACAAGGTACCGAAAAATAAGAACAAAACCAAACAACCTGAGGCTTATGGCTCCAATGCCCAACATGAGCCTTATGTTAAGGAACAACCCCATAACATACAAGATAAAGAGCCAACTAATACTATTAAAGAACCAACTTCTGCTACTAACTCGCTTATCCATTGCTAAAATAATCCAGTACGCCACAAGCGACGTCGATTCTCATAGAAAAGATAACATCCATTTACAATGTCACCATGACATAATCATTACCACTAATTTTTCCAACTAAATCACAAGGGCCCTCCAAAATGCCCCGAAGTCCTTCTCACATCTCTTAAGATCATAGCTCGGCTCATAGCATGGACTCAACCGAAGAGGAGTAAAAATTGAATACCGGATGAAAAAATGGAATTAAAGGAGTGTTTTTTTGCAAAGATAATATGTTGCATTCCTACAAAACCAATATGATGCCCTTGATGGCTTGGAGGATGGTGACATGGCTCTTGACCATCGTTTCCCATGAATTTTCTATCTTGGAATGTTTGGGGTCTTACAAACTCTTGTCGTAAATATGTTGTTCGTGAAACTTAGTAAAGATTTGCAAATTTGGATGTTTTGTTTTTGCAGGAGGTGAAAATTATAGGTTTTTAGTTGCAGATGGTTTGTAAATCCATCTAGCTTAACAACTTGGCTTTCTATAGTAATCATGAAGTAGGACGTGGTTGTTTAAATTCCCTTTATCCCCCTAATGGCAGACCTTGTTAATTAACAATGACATCGACCCAACCAATCATGCATATGGTTCCTATTTAAGGTTGACGGCTGCCATTTTGGCCTCATTAATATTTACACCTCTAACGATGTAGCCGAAAGGGCCAATCTGTGGCGGTGGATCACCAACACAATTCCTAATGTGTATTGGGTCATAAGTGGAGATTTTAATATGGTTGAGTCACCCACTAATAAATGTGGCCACTTGCTAATGAGGTGGATAACTGGCAAAAGGGAGTTAGGATTTTTATGCTTAATAAGTTTGGGTTTTATGACCCTAACGCCTCTTGCTTTCCCACATCAGAATCATGCTTTACTTGGTGCAATATCGAAGGAGGAACAAATCAAGTACTTAAATGGCTTGACAAAGCTATGTTGGAAGCTCAGGATTTCTTTGAGTTTGATAGCATTTATTTCATGCCAGTGGTGGTAATGGTTGTATTTGTCCTTTTGAATATCTCTCCAATACAATTCCGTATCACTTGGCATGATACACACACTTTTTTTCATAAAGGTCAACTCTTCCTTTATATTGGCTTGATGCAACATGGTCCCACACTCAATCATATCAAGTATATGTGGAACTTAATTACCTTTCCTAGTCATTGGCATAATTATCGTCCACCTATGCATACTAGCTAGGTTCAATAGTAGGAGGATGCGATGACTCATGAAACTAAATTCCTTAGAATCTATGGCAAAAAATTGGAAAAAAATAGATGTCGCTCATAATTTGCTAACACCTTGACTCTTATTTGAGTAGAGGTGGTGCTTTTAGGAGATCCATTTTTGAAACTATTGAACTTTATGTAGCAAATAGTTTCCAAAAAATTCAGATTTCTTACAATTACAATGCCAGGGAGCACAGATCCAAGCCCAGTTGCACTGGCTCAATTTTGGCGATTGAATCTCAAACTAATTATTTCTTTCCCTCATATCCAAGAAATTATCTCAATGAATTTTGGCCATCATGAAAGGTTAATCTTGGGTTACTGATCCCAAACTTATGTTGCAAGACTTTGTGCTTCACTACAAGCTTGTGTTTCAAACTCATCAACCCTCTCGTAGCTCGAAAAGATGCTCTTGAAAATTTTTGGGTGTTGTCATGCAAGTTGTCGAGGATTAGAAGTTCATATGTTACCAAATTCTCACCATTGAAGACCTTCATACTGCTACCATGTAGATGGCCAATGATAGAACTTCAGCGAAGGGTTCCCCTGTGATTTCTACAAATCCCTTTGGGATTCGGTTGGTCAAGACCTTTTCCAAGTTTATCTTGAGGGATTTTAGAACCAGTCCTTAGGGCCACAAATCAACAAGGGGAACATTAAATTCATTCCTAAACAAGGAGACCTAGAGAAAATTACTTGTTGTGACCTATCACCCTGTTGAATGTCTCCTACAAAATCATTGCTAAAGCTTTGGCTATGTGGTGTCAAAATATCCTCTCGAATGTTATTTTTCCATAAAAAATAAGATTCATTCAAAGATGATATATCCTGGATAACATAATTTTTTTGGAGGGCATGGAATGGGCTTGCAGATCCAATCAATCTGCCATGTTCATAAAAATGATTTTGAGAAAGCATATGATCAGATTGAATGGCCATTTATTCTTGCCATGATCCAAGCCCTTGGCTTTGGCCCCATCTTTATTCAATCTATCAGCATGCTCTTTGCAAATGCCTCTTCTCATATCACTATCAATGGCATCAACTTGGAACCCTTTGGGATTTTGTTCCATTTTCCAAGGCTTCCCTTTGGCTCCTATGCTCTATGTGTTGGATGCTAAAGGATTTTGGTATTTATCATCCAACAAGAAATCTTAGGGTCTTGTTATGGGAATCATGCTACCTTCTGCACCCAATTCTCAATTTCTAAATGGACATTTCACAGATGATTCCTTTCTTACACTCATTGAAGATGAAGCCAACATTTGCAATGCCATGCAATGCCTAGATATTTTCTATTTAGTGTTTGGTTCCTCAATTCAATGGCATAAAATCAAGTGCTATCAACAATATTTCCTCCTTGCACTTGATTGGCTAAACACTTTTGAATGGAAATTTTTTTGGTCATGGTGAAATATTTAAATTCCTTGGTATTCCTTTTACTTTTCAAGCCTCTTCGGTTGAGCTCTTGCAACTGCATTAGTCAAAGAGTGCCAAAAACTACAATATTGGCTTATCAAACCTTTATCATTTGCTAGAAAATTCCAAATCTATTCCAAGGTTCTTGTGGCCACACGTAGTATACTACTCTTCATGTTGGGTTCCTTCCAAATCCTCTATTCAGAAGCTGGAAAATTTTCTCAAAGCCTTTCTATGGGCTAACACCTATAATGGTAGAGGTTTTCATTATGGGACTTTAAGAGATATGTTGCCTTCCTCATAACTCTGGGGTGCTTGGCCTTATTCACATTCAGTGCCAAGGGCATGCACTATGTTTGAAATGGATTGTTAGGAGCATCACTAGCCAATAATCTCAGAAAGTGCTCCCGATACATGGAATTGAAGAAGGTTCACATTATAATCACCCGACGTGGAAAGGAATGGGGTTTAGAAATCTGTTCATAGCCCTAGTTCCTGTCAAAGTGATTGGCACTTTTGTGCTCAAGAGAATTTGGAAAGCATGGGAATGCATCAAACCCTAGCTTTAATGGAAAGGTGATGGTTTTTGTAATGGGATTTCCATTCAACATTAATCCTCTTGTGGTCATTGATATTCCACATGGACAATAAGTGTCTTGCAGAAGTTTCGGGAATATCCATGCTCAAATTTTTCAAACGCAAAATTCACACCATTCAAGATTTATTCTGCAAACACTCACAATCTTGGTTCTCTTGGCCTGAAATTAAAAACTTTTTCGGATTTCCAACCAGGACTAGGCTAGTTATAATGAAGTGATAAAAATGTTTATGACCACATGCTACAATATATAGCTCGCATTCTTCTCGCCCTTCGTGGATGGATTGGAAATGGTATGTGGACACTCCATTTCACAATGACTCGGCACATGAAGTTTACTGATTGGCTCGTCTCATCTACACATGGTGGATAAACTCAACACATAATGGGGAATTCAATCCACTACATCCTTCTAAAGTGGGCGATTTGACACTATTTGGTCTATATGTGTGCCGCCCAAGATTGTCCATTTCCTCTTCTATATTTTTCACCAATTTCTCCCCCTACCGGGGCTCGTCACTTGTTCAAATTTGGGTCTTGACTCTGAAATTCCCATTTTGCGGCCATTTTTAAACTATTATGCATCTTTTCTATTTTTTTAAAATCTCATCTTTCTTAGAATTGGATTCATTCATTCTTGTTTCCCCTTAGACCACATTGCTTTCCTTGGCAGCATATCCTTTCAAGTGATAATCCCAAGCTTATATCTATGTTTACCCGGCACTAGCCTATCCTTTTAGGGAAATTATTTTTTGCATATGGAAAGAAAGAAATGATTTTTTCTTTGTTAATTCTACGGTTGATCAACATTTTTCCATTCATAAAAAAATTACGGTAATCTCAAATGTGCTCCTACTGATTCAAGTCTAACTGAAAAAATCACACTAGAGGTGGAACACCTCTAGAAACTATTGCAACACGGGGGTAGCCCAATGTAATGTTTCTCATGTGCCCCCTTCCCCAATGCAAAGTGCTCCTCGCCACCTAGCCATAGTGGTTGGCGTGAAGCAATTCGAATGGTGTGCTTTTAGCCAAGCTCAATTCTCTCTAGGACCTCTTGTTATCACTAAATCACAACACCCTTATGTTTATACAAGTGCATATACTTGAACTCATGGTGTGATTGGATAACATGGGTACTATCTCCAAGTTGTGGGACTTGATACTTGAGATAGACCTCCAGAGAAAGCTGGTTCTTTCTCCTAAACTACCTACCACAATCTACTCTAATGCAAGGGAAAACTAACCATTCTAATATAAATTTCCAAGGGACTAGGGAGAGAGAATGCATGAAATGAAAGCCTACACTAAAGCGGTGATACACCAGAAAAGGAGGGTGTGAGAGTAGTTCTCCAAATGTGTGAAATACAGAAGCAAAGTGCACACTAGAAGAGGTGATGACAGTTCTCCATAATCTAGCAAAATGCATTCACAACGATATTCTAAGCATACACAATGATAATGGATCCCTACAAGAACATAATAATAGACACAATATTCTTGTAGAAAGATTAAAGGGGCAAGAAGAATGCAAGAAAACACAGCAGGGGAAGATACATCCACAAACTAATATTTTATTGCTTCATGATATGCACAATTCAATCTATTACAAGTTAAGGGCCTGGATCACCATGCAAGGAGTCCACTATAAGGGCCTGCAGCACATTGGCTTCACAAATCAATTTTGACAGAGCTTTTCTATCTGAAAACTCTCCTCTTACAATGAGCCCAACACTCAATTTATAGAAATTTTGAGAAGAGAGATAGAGGGAAAAATGAAAATCCCAAAATCTATCCTTCAACCACTTGTAAGAGGCATTAAATTGAGAGAAATGATTATATATTACTTGGAAAAGGCTCCCCATACTATCCCATATGCTGCAGAGAGAAAGAATGATGACCATGCCTCTTAATTGCACTCCCAACCACCAAAATAAAACAATGTTATGAACCCAGCCACGTTTTATGAAACATATCTATCAATCTCTCACCAAATCTAGAATTTATTGATTTCTATGCATCAGGCTTAGAGCCATGATTCCAACGGTACCAATTTTGTGTGATTTCGTTGACAAATACAAAAGTTATGGCCTTCTGAGTGCGTGCAGCTATTTTGGGTCTAGCAGGCATTTTCTGTCATTTGACGGGAATGAGCATTAACTGACTGGAGCTGAATATGTTTCTCTTAATTAAATATATCTACCCAAATATGTCATGCTCGTTCCAGAAAGTCCAATTTTATGAAAATCGGAGCTCGGAGTCAAAAGTTCTGGCCGTTTGAAGTTTCACGAGGTCAAACGTTGACTTTTCTTCTTTGCTATCGGTCGTTTCGGCTTTTCACGTCCCTTGCGTCCCGCGTGTACCTTTGTCCCAGCTGTCTTGAACTAAAAACTCCTACTTCGGTCGATTCAGGCTTCCTTGTTCCTATTTGCGGTGAAGACACGTGGCGAGATTCCATTCGCTCTCGGCTCTTTCAGCTTTTCGCATCCCACGCATACTTTTGGTTCGGATGTCCCAAACTGCGTGAAAGCAAAACTTGATGATTTTTTCCACTTTCAGCTAGTTCACCTTTTCGTGTCCCGCATGTCCCGACGTCCCAATTGCTGCGTGGACTTCCTGGCGGCTTTTCGGCCGATTAGCGCCTCGACGTCCCAACGTCCATGCACCGCACCTGGACTAGGACTTAGCTGATTTTCTTCATTTTTCGGCCGCAAGCTTGGTTGTTTGCAATTTTTTCACCTTTTCTAACCCGTTGGGTTTTCTTCTTGGATGGGAGAGTTAGAAGGAAGCCGAAGGTGCCCTAAAAACATGGTTTTGCCTTGATTCAATATACTTGCTTGGAACTAAAGAATTTGATGCATGTTATCAAAATTACCTTGAGGGGGTGAATTTTGGATAACAATTACCAACCGTACCTATGGTTGGAGAGTTAAAATTAGACTTTTGTAATGCATTTTGGGAAGACAAGTTGAATGTTGAATCGCGATTTTCTTAAACATAATTTAATTTCAAATCCTTATGGGATATGGGCTTGGTGAGTGCGTAAGTAAATTTATCATATTATTCACCCACCTATTTATTATGCATTGGAGAATGAAGTTGAATTTTTGGTTTGGGTTGAGGATGTGTGATGTGGCTTCCTACATGGATCAACCTCATCCTCTTCCTTCCATGTTCTATAAAATTCAAATTTTCTGCCTTGTTTTGGGTTGTTTCACTTTGGAGACTTCATTTTAGGTGAATTTTATTGTTGTTTTTGAAGCTATTGCTTGGAAAGAGTTTTGGAAAAATTGTTGCATATTTGTGCTTGGATTTGTTTAGATTGCTTGCATTGGTATAGAGATTGTTGTTTTGGAATTTGGAATAACTCCATCATGGAGAGGTAAGAGATTCGCTCATGAAATGCTCTTCTTTTATTTATGTAAATGTTTTTGTGTGAATGTTTTGGTATATATTGTGGGTTGTTGAGTAGATGGCCTAGGAATGGCGTAGAAGAAGACTATGGGGTTTATTTTGTGGGGGGCATAAGTGTGTTTTAGGGAGGTATAAGGGTGGAGGGCATTGGGAAATCGGTTTCACCTTACAAAGAAATTTCTTGTATTTCTTTACTCGTTATGGGGTGCCATAAGAGGTTGAGGAGATATAAGAAAATGTGAGGAATAAGGGGTACTTGGGGGAGACATAAGGGCATGATAGGGTTTGAAATGTTATTCATATATATATATATATATATTGGTGGGTTGTTCTCAGGTGGTGATACCTAATTTTCCCCTTTGGGAGGCATAAGCAGTGTCCCCCATAATTCTTGTTACTTTGGCTTGGTTGATAAAGCCTTAGTATTGTTCGTCATGTGTTAATGTAGTTGTAAAACTACATTCGCTTTGGACTATGTTTTTTTGTGAACAATGTTGCTTGTATGTTTGTGGAAGTGTATTGTTGCCATGAGTTGAATCACACATTTTATTACATTGTCATTAGGGCTCGTGGGGCGATGAAGAATGATGGCTTCTCCTCTTCTTTGGATGTCTTGGTTGGGTGGAGAGTGTTGTCTTTCCCCTACTCTTGTTGTGATCAAATTGGAAGAATGAGGAGTATGCATGTTACTATTTTGGAGCTAAGAAAATATAGTTTGACAGTCCCTTGTGAAATGAAATATCATTATAACCTTTCCCACTTCAAGTGGATGAACTTGTAAATGGCTCTAATGGAAAGATGTTGTATTGATTGCAAGTGGAAATTTTAAATTTAAAAGAGTTATACTTTGTATTCTGTTTGGAAAGAATGTGAAAGAATCATATGTCTTTGGTATACTATATTTTGTAATCAAATGGAAAGGAAGTTGTAAGTTGTCTTTTGGAATAAATAAATGAATGTAATGCTTTTATCAAAATTCAAAGTGTTGTATTGAATCTGATCATATTAATGTACTAAAATCTCGTTGAAAGGAAGAAATGTGTGTGAGAAAACTACAAAGATTTTGTCTCTTTGAAATGTAAAAAACAAAAATTGAAATTAGTATTGCATTTTCGTCTTGAATGGTTTGTTTTGAATCAACTAAAATTTGTTAGATTGGAATTGGAACGTACTCTAAACACTTGTAAGAAGAAATGGAAAATGGACCCATTAAAATTTTATCCTTCTTATTTGTAATTTCAAACTAGCAATTATCTAAACCAAAATGCACACTTCAAACCTGAAATAGTAAAATAACAAATTAAATGATTAATTTGAAGTAATAGGCCCTAAATGTGTTCAAATAGATAAAAAAGTTTAAAGGAAATATTTCAGAACTTAGAAAAATTTGGCTTAAACCGATCTGCATCATTTTGATGTCGAGAAAATGTAAATGTTCAAATTAAAATCAAGAAAACAAATTGAACAGTAATCATTTCTTAAATCAATTTAGGAACAATCATCCATGTCTATTTAACATTTTTAGAGAGGAAGAAGATCAAATTGAACAAATCTAACAAGTTAAACTTTACTAGTTTGCCTTTCAGTAAAATCCTGTAGGTCATTTTCTTAAAATTAAACCCTTAAAATTTGTCAAAACCAAAAATTATTGATCTCTGTACAAAGAGGACGTCGAGATATTTCCAGAAAGTCCTCGTTTTCCCAAAACCGAGCTCTCTATCAAAATTTATGGCCCTCTAAAGTTTTTCTTCCTTAGCGTCAAATTTTGGGAAAATTTTCCTTGGCGGGCCCACGGCCCAAAATTTTCCCTTAGAGCTTAGGAAAAAAATTTTAGAATATTTTCCAAATTTTCCTTGCCACCTTATAGCCAATCGATACTACCATATGCCACCATGACATTTCAGCAGGGGTGGATCCCCTTTTTTAACTTAGCACTTCCAAAAAGTTTTGGGAAAATTTTTCAAATTTTCCCCGCCAGCCCACAACCATTCAGGTGATGCCACATGGCATCACGAGGCATTAGCAGAGGAATGGTTTCCTCTTTGTATTTCATGTCTCAATTTTTTTTTTGAATTGTCCCAATAGCCCGCATCCAATCAAGGGTTACCATGTGGAATTGCGAGGTGCCGGTGGATGCACGGGTCTGTATACCCTCTTAGCCCTTCAGGGCATTAAGTTAATTTTCTCCTCGCCACCCTACCTTCCCCATGTTAATTTAGGAGATGCCATGTGTCCTTTACAGACTCATGGGAGTGTGGGTGCAAAGCTGAATTTTCACCCCATGCGGGAGAATTTGTAAATGTCTCCCACCACCCCACCTTTCCCTACTTTTCCCCATGCTAGCTTAGGGAGTGCCACATGTCCCTTGTGGACTTGTAGAACCATGGGAGCGTGGGCAAAAATGTTATTTTTTCACTTTGTGTAGGAAAATTTTCCAAAGGTCTCCCGTGGCATGCCAACCTACCCTTTGGGAAAATTTTCACCCTTGGGCCCGCAAGCCCACTTTTGGGTGAAACTTTTCACCTCGAGGCCTGTCGGCCCATAACTTGAAAAATATGAGGAGTTAGGAGGATTTCTCTATATCAATGGAAAGGTGAAGAAATTTCTCATCAAATGGGAATAATTTAGGGAAATCTTGAATGTGTTAAGTGTGAAAAAAATAAACTTGTAACTTTAAGCTCTGTTAGAGAGTGGGTATGGTGAGGAATTTCCCTCTAATTGAAACTTATAACCCTAAATTTTGGACCTTATGACCTCTAATAATTGTTAATAAAATAAAAGTATACTCTTGTAGATTATAATTGTTTGAGAACCTATTAGTGATAATTGTTGTCTTATAACTTTGTCGTAGATTCTTTTAAACAAAAAAAGTTATTCCATAATTTTTTCCTAACCCACCCTAGGTTGTTTCTTGGGTCTCATGTGGGTTGTTTTAGCAGGCGTTACACTTGGTATCGGAGCAAAGTGGTTGAAAATCTTGGACCATTGGGCACACTAGAAAACTTGAGACATGAAACTTAAATCTATCACACTTTTAAATCTAGAAAATAACTTAGTTTAGAAATTACATATTTTAGTAAACATGGAAATTTAATAAAACTTAGAAAAATGAACTAATTATAGCCTTAGTCCATACGGGAGGCATCAACGGGACAAGGGTATTGTTTACATAGACCAGACTTACCACCACCAGATCATGCTTTAGTAGAAATCCTACTCTAGATTTCTCGAGAATCTTAAAGATGTTAACGCCACTATACGCGAAGGATCAGTACAAGGACATGTAACTAGAAATGATAGAGTCCCTTCAATTGAGGGTTGGGTATCTCCTCGACCTAGCGAGGAGCAAGAAGGAGAGAACTTCAATGTAGATTCAGCTAGGCGAGTCACCATAGAGGGGATAGGGTGACAAAGTTTCAAAACATAAAGAGAGGTCTCAGAGCCCTAAGCTTAGGGATGAGAATGTAGAGATACCTACGGGATGTCGGACCATAGTTGAAAATCACATCAGAAGATCCTGAAGATTTGACCATCAAATTATTTGGTGACATAGGTGTATTTCGTGTAGAGGCCTAGTTTGTGATCTTGAGCCAAATGCTTCAAGCTCTGTCCTTGTTCTAGCAACACAAAAGCTCATGTTGTGATCCATCTTATAGGGGATGGAATTGGTGTCGATGGAGGATAGAAGAATAGAAGCTCCATGTTGATTCTGGGACAATTACCTGGGAGCTCTTTGAGGAGCATTTCAGAACATATATTTGTCATGGAGGTTCATATAGTAGCGGATAGGTGAGTTCCATGACCTCCGACAGGAATCTCTAATAGTGGCTGAGTATGAGAGTAGATTTCCATATATACTCTAGTATGTTAGTAATATGTAGGATGAAAAGATACGGATTCACGGGTTTATCTCGAGGCTTGAATCTAGATATTAGAGGTGTAATGCTGATCCATTATCCACAGACATTAGTTGAGGCCATCGAGAAGGCATATATAGCAGAGGAGACTTGGGAAAAGACCCAATAGGCTAGAGATCGAGTCCGAAGCCACATACAGCAGATGTAGGACAATAGACCGAGGGAATCATTACCTCTTCCTCATGGTGGATAGGTTTCAGCACAATCATCTTTTAGACCGCAGCAACAACAAGCAGTACCACCTAACTTATAGACCTCATTAGAGGTTTGATACATAGAGAGGTAAGAGTATGGGGTCTCCTCCTAGGGGTCCCATCGAACAAAGGGTGCTGAGAGCTCACTCGTAAGAAGCTTGCAAGTAGAGACCTCAAAAACCGTAGCCGGATCATCGGGATCCATGCCACAGACCTCCAGTACTAACTAGAGTTGCTACATAGGGGAGAGGATTAGGCGTTGTTTTGGTTGTTGTGTTCGAACATTTTTGAGAGATTTCCCATGAATCCTAATAACAAGGGTAAGATACAAATCTCAAAGCCTACTTTTGGTGATATGGAACACAGTCATAGGATGTATGCATCAGTCGAGAACCATCAGGAAGAGCATTAGAGTACATTTATTGAGACTATAGGTAGCACTGGTGGTATTCCTACCTCCATCTTGTTTGATTCTGGTTCTTATGATTCTTTCATTGCACCATCTATAATATAGCGATGTAGTCTAGTGACAAGTTAGGTAGGGTCATAGTTGGGATGTTGAGATGGCTTTTGGAGCCAAGATCTCTATAGACTCCTTAGTTAAGGAGTGTGTGGTGGATTTAGGACCTTTCACCACTACCTCGGATCTTTGTATCCTTCCTTTGGGCTCTTATGGAGTCATCTTGGGTATGGATTGGTTGTCTACACATAGGGCCAAAGTGGATTGTTACCACAAGGTTATATCTTGTGCTAGATGATTTGGGAGTTGAGTCAATGATTTTAGGGGTCAAGAGACCCATTTCTATTCACACCATCTTTTCTATGCATCTTAAGTAGTGTTTATGACATAGTTTCTAGATGTATACTGTTATAGTCGGGGAAAGATCATAGGATGGGTCTAGTGGACAATCGATAGACAATCACCCTATTTTAAGAGAGTTTGTAGATGTATTTCGTGGGGATCTACCAGTGGTTACCACCCCTATATGAGATTGATTTTCACATAGATCTAGTTCCCGGAGCAGAGCTAATCTCATGAGCACTATATCAGATGACCACCCTAGAGCTCTATGAGCTCAAGTTACAGCTTAAGGGCATTTTGGAGAATGGCCTTATCCACCCTAGTGTATCCCCTTGGGGTGCACCGGTGATCTTTGTAAAGAAGAAGGATGGATCCTTGCGGTTGTGTATTGATTACCACCAATGAACAAAGTAATGATTAAGAATCATAATCTCCTTCCTCACATTGATGATTTTTTTGATCGAGACGAAGGGAGCCACAACTTTCTCTAAGATTGATCTTAAGTCAGTTACCATCGGTTGAGGATTTGAGAGGTGGACATTTATAAAAATGGCTTCCATATGAGATATGGCTACTATGGGTTCACAAAGTGGAGCCTTTTGGTTTGACTAATGCCCCGCAATATTTATGAGTTTCATGAATGGGGTATTCAGGACCTTCTTATATCACTTTGTGCTCATTTTCCTGGATGACATTTGGATTTACTCACGTATGCGTGAGGAGCAAGAGGGGCACCTTTGCTAGTTTTCTCAGTGTCTTGGGAGCAGAAAAATTATGGGAACTTGGAGAAGTGTGCATTCATTCAAACAGAGGTGCATTATTTGGGTCATATCATTTATAGGGAAGCTATTCATTGTCAATCATTCCAAGATTACAACCATTCTAGATTGGCCAACACCCACTATGGTGACTAAGGTGCGTAGTTTCGTGGGATTAGTAGGGTACTACCAGAGATTTGTTCAAGACTTCTCTCAGATTGCACACCCCATCATTTACCTTCAAAGGAAAGGGAATAAATTTGTTTGGTCGAGATAGGTGCATTCGCAGCCTTTAGTACACTTAAGGAATGTCTCACTACAACACCTATTCTTGCAGTGTCGGAACCACATGGTGAGTTTTTCATTTCAACAAAAGCTTCTTAGCAAGGTGGGAGGTGTGTTGATGAAGGAGGGTAGAGTGGTGGATTTTAATTCTTGCAAACTCACAGATTACGAGATTAATTATCTTACTCATGATATTGAGCTTAGGCATTTGCACACACTTTTGTTCGATGGAGGCACTTTTTGCTTGGTTAAAGATTCACACTTAGGATAGATCACTTGAATCTTTACCACCTCTTCATGCAGCCCAATCTTAATGCTCATCAATGACATTGGATGGAGTTGCTTTGTGAGTATGATATGAGGATAGAGCATGTGAAAGGGAAGGAGAGTGTGGTGGTAGAGGCTCTTAGCAAATAGAGACATGTGGCTATGACCACCTCGGTGACCATAGATTTGTGGATCGGGATTCTTCATCAACTTCATCTTGAAAACTTCTACATTGTAATTTGAGTAGAGATCGAGTCTCGAGATACCCCTCGAGGGGAGTTTTGATTTTTTTCCTTGAGGTATATGGTCTTCGTAGGCATAGTGGATGAATTTATGTTCCCAGAGATGGAGGCTTGAGGCAGGACATCTTTGCGAGAGGCACATCATGCAACTTATTAATCCCATCCCGGGGTGAATAAAATGCATTCCACCTTAAGGTAGTTGTATCATTGGAGAGGAATTCATAGAGACGTGGCCCAATTTGTGTCATGATGTTTAGAGTTCTAGAGAGTTAAGGTCGAGCATCAACATCCAACTGGCCTTCTCTTTCCTCATGCTATACCAGAATGGAAGTGGAACACCATTTCTATGGATTTAATTGTTGGGCTACCAATGTTGAGATATCACCACGATGCCATCATGGTCATGGTTAATAAATTGATAAAAGTGGCTCACTTTTCTCTGGTGAAAACCTCTTATACAGCTAGTGTAGTGGCACAGGTGTTCTTGGATGAGATTGTCAAGTTACACAGGATTCCGTGGAAGATCATTAGTGACCGTGATCCTTTATATACTTCCCATTTTTGGACTACCATACAGATTTCCCTCAGGACGAAAATCAATTTCAGCATAGCATATCACCCTAAGACAGATGGACAGACTGAGCGGGTGAATAAGATTTTAGAGGACATGCCTAGGATGTATGTGATGGATCATAACTCTAGATGGGATGAGTACTTGTACTTTGTGGAGTTTTCCTACAATAATAGTTTTTAGAGCTTGATAGGCATGGCTCATTTTTAGGCTTTGTATGGTAGAGAGTGTAGGACACCTCTTAGCTAGGATAGGCTAGAGGACAAGGTTTTTATTAGACCATCTTTATTACAGGACATGGAGCAACAGGTGGTTTTGATCGGAAAAATACTGCAAGAGGCACATGACAAAAAGAAGTAGTATGCGAGATCAACATAGGACTCGATCTGTAGTTTTTATGTGGGCATGAAGGTGTTCCTTCATGTCAGGACACATAAGACCCCTATCCATTATGGAAAAGGTTCTATGTTACCTCCTAGATTCGTGGGTCCTTTTGAGATCTTGGAGCGTATTGTCCCTTTGGACTATTGTCTAGCATTGCCACCACTTGTCTCACATACATGATGTGTTTCATGTTTAAGTTCTTAGGAGATATGTTGGAAATCCTTCTCATGTGTGAGATTGGACATCATTGCAGGTGCAAGATTAGGGGTAGGTGATGGTGGATCCCGTTTGCATCCTAGATCGTAGGACCCTGGGCCTTTGAGGAAGAGAGGTTGATCAGGTTCAAGTGCAGTGGGACAGATATGATGAGACTACAGCCACATAAGAGGATGCTACTGCGTTACGATTCCAGTTCCCACATTTGTTTCAAAGTGAATTCAATGAGGAATTTGATTCTAAGGGTAGGGGGATGTAGTTCCCACTTCCCTTTGACACCTTTGATTCCGATCATGGCAAAGTGTCGACTCTATTATGGATATTATTATAGTTTTTATTTAGTACGATGTTAGATATTTGATCATGGATTATTGTTAACTTTGATTCTGATATGATGCATGCTAATTATTAGAAACACTTTATATGTTGATGATGATATATTGTTTGACATGGCTATATGATGGATGTTGCTCGAGACTTGTGATATTTTGATATTGGGAGTAGACCTAGAAATGGAAAATTATTGGATAATTATATAGTTGTTGATAAAACTATAATGATATTGTTAGATTGTTTTGATGTTGTTGTGATTCATATATCTAGATGATTTTGGAAATTTAATTATATTTATATTATTTTGGACGTTCTAATATGGCCATGAGGCCAAAGGAGGTATTTGTGTTTTGCAAGTTAAAAGATCACAACAAACATTGGGGGATTGGAGACCAACCACATTGGAATTCTAGATGAATTCAACAAGGTCACCATGGCAACTAGTTTTGTTTGTGTGTGTGTTTGTTAGTGTTAGGGATTCCCATGGGGGGATCACCTTTAAATGTGACCAAGGGATTTTATGTATTTCTTTTATTTTTGGTCCCTTTTGTTTAATTTTTTCATGTGTTTATTTTTTGGTGCACTTACCCCTTTCATTATTTATTTAATGGTGTGTAAATATTGTGAGTAATCATATTGTTTAGTTAATTAATTAAAAGATGTCATAAGAATGTAATTAATAGAGTTGTTGGCATTGATTTAAAATGTTGTAAGAGATGTGTAAATGATGTGTAAGTTAACTTTTGAGTGTGAAACACTCCACCTTCTTAGAAATTCAAAATTGTCCTTGGAGGCTGATTTTGGAGGCTTGTGGAACAAGTTAAACTTGTCCCATACCTCTTAAATTTAATTAACAACCATACCTATGGTTGGAGAGTTAAAATTAGACTTTTGTAATGCATTTTGGGAAGACAAGTTGAATGTTGTAATTGCACTTTTATTACATAATTTAATTTCAATCCTTATGGAGTATGGGCTTATTTGAGTGTGTAAGTAAATATGTCATATTATTACCTATTTATTATGTATTGGAGAATGAAGTCGACTTTTTGCATTGGGCTTGAGGATGTGTGATGTGGCATCCTACATGGATCCACGTCATCCTCTTTCCTTCCCTCTTCTATAAAATTCAAATTTCTTGCCTTGTTTTGGGTTGCTTCACTTTGGAGACTTCATTTTAGGTGAATTTTCTTGTTGTTTTGGAGCTTTTGCTTTGAAGGAGTTTTGGAAAAATTGTTGCATACTTGTGCTTGGCTATGTTTGGATTGCTTGCATTGGCATAGAGGGAGAGGTAAGAGCTTGAGTCATGAAGTGTTCTTCTTTTATTTATGTAAATGTTCTTGTGTGAATGTTTTGGTATATATTATGGGCTGTTTGGTAGATGGCCTAGGAATGGCATAGGTGAAGATTATGGGGTTTATTTTTTGGGAGGCATAAGTGTGTTTTATGGAGGTATAAGGGTGGAGTTAGTTGGGATTTGGGTTCCACCTTACAAAAAAATTGCTTGCGTTTCTTTACTCATTATGGGGTGCCATAACAGTTGGGAGACATAAGAAAATGTGAGGAATAAGAGTTACTTGGGGAGGCATAAGGGCATGATAGGGTTTGAAATGTTAATCATATATTCATATATATATATATATATATATATATATATATATATATATATATATATATATTTGGTAGGTTGTTTTTAGATTGTGATACCTAATTTTCTGTTTAGGAGGCATAACCAGCATCCTTCATAGTTCTTGCTCCTTTACCATGCTTGATGAAGCCTTAGTATTGTTTTTCATGTGTTAATGTAGTTGTAAAACTACATTCTATTTTGGACTGTGTTTTATTGTGAAAATGCTGCTTGTATGTTTGTGGAAGCTTGTTGTTGCCATGAGTTGGATCACACCTTTTATTGCATTGTGGTTGGGGCTCAGGGGCCAATGAAGAAGGATGGCTTCTCATCTTCATTGGATGTCTTGGTTGGGTGGAGAGTGTTTCCTTTCCCCTACTCCTGTTGTGATCAAATTGGAAGAATAAAGAGTAAGCATGTTGCTATTTTGGTGTTGAGAAAAGACTGACTTTACAATCCCTTGTGAAATGAAATCTCATTGTGACCTTTCCCACTTGAAGTGGATAAACCCGTAAATGGATCTAATGGAAATATGTTATATTGATTGCAAGTTGAAATTTGAAATGTAAAAGAGTTATAATTTGTATTCTGTTTAGATAGAATGTGAAATAATGATACACGTTTGGTATACTGTATTTTGTAATCAAATGGAAAGGAAGTTGTAAGTTGTCTTTTGGAATAAATAAATGAATGTAATGCTTTTCTCAAACTGCATTGTTGTATTGAATTTGATCATATCAATGTATTGAAATCTCTGTTGAAAGGAAGAAATGCATGTGAGAAAAATATAGTATTTTGTCTCTTTGAAATGTAAAAAAGAAAATTGAAATCAGTATTGCATTTTGGTCTTGAATGGTTTGTTTTTAATCAACCAAATGTGTTAGATTGGAATTGGAACGTATTCTAAATACTTGGAAGAAGAAATGGCAAATAGACCCATTAAAATTTGATCCCTGTTATTTGTAATTTAAAACTAGAAATTATCTAAACCAAAAATGCACAGTTCAAACCTAAAATAATAAAATAATGAATTAAATGATTTAATTGAATTAGTATGCCCTAAACGATCTCAAATAGACAAAAACTCTTAAAGGAAATATTTCAGAACTTAGAAAAATCGGGTTCAAACCATTCTCAGTAGTCGCTTTTGCTATCAAGAAAATGTAAATGTTAAAATTACAATCAATCAGACAAATTGAACCTTGAATCCTTTCTTAAATCCATTTGGAACAATCCTTCATGTCTATTTGACATGTTGAGATAGGAAGAAGATCAAATTGAATAGATCTAACAAGTTAAAAGTTACCAATTTGCACTATAAAATCCTCGCATGCCATTTTCTTAATATTGACTCCATAAAATTTTTCAAGATAAAAAAATTCATGTTTTTGCAAAGAGGGCATTGATAGCTTTCCAAAAAGTCTTTGTTTTCCCAAAATCGAGCTCTCTATCAAAATTTATGACCCTTTGAATTTTTCTTCCTTGGTGTCAAATTTTGGGAAAAATTCCTTAGCAGGCCCAAGCGCCCAAATTTTTCCCTTAGAGATTAGGAAGAAAATTTGGGAAAATTTTCCAAATTTTCCCCACCACCCCCGTTAGACTATAGCTAATCAAAGGCTTCCAAATGACACCATGAGGTGTCGGTAGAGGGTGGATCTACTAGTTTTAATTTAGCGCATCCAGAAAAGTTTGGGAAAATTTTCCAAACTTTCCCCTCCAGCCCACAACCAATCAGGTGATTCCATGTGGCATCATGAGGCATCGACAGAGGAATGGGTTCCTTTTTGTATTTTCACATCTTAGAAAATTTTTAGAAAATTTTCCAAGTTTTCCCCACTCTCCCGCCACCCATTGACCCAATCGGGGGCTCCCAAATGGCATCGCGAGGTGTCAGCAAAGGAGCGGGTCTTTATACACTCTTAGCCCTTCAAGGAGTTAAGTTAATTTTCTCCTTGCCTCCCTACCTTCCCCATGTTTTTTAAGAGATTCCACGTATTTTTTATGGACTCGCGGGAGTGCTAATGCAAAGACAACTTTTCACCCCACGCGGGAGAATTTACAAATGTTTCCCGCTACCCCGCCTTTCCCCATTTTTCCCTTCGGTGGCTTAGGTAGCGCCTTGTGTCCCTTATGGACTTGTGGACCTATGGGAGCATGGGCACAAATGTGGTTTTTTCTCAACATTTGAAATTTTTTCCAAAGGGTTTCCCGTGGCTCTGCAGTGAGCTTGCTCTTGGGGGATAATTTTCACCCCAAGGCCCACCGGCCCATAACTCGAAAAATATGAAGAGTTAGGAGGACTTATATATATCAATGGAAAGGTTAGGAAATTTTTTATTGAATGGAAATGATTTAGGGAAATTTTGAATATGTTAAGTGTGATAAAAATCGAGTTGAAACTTTAATCCTGTTAGACAAGAGTGGGTATGGTGAGGAATTTCCTCCGAACCTAATTGAAACTTCTAACCCAAAATTTTAGACCTTATGACCTCTAATAATTATTAATAAAATAAAATTATACTCTAGTAGAATATAATTGTTCCAAATCCTTTTAGTAACAACTATTTTCTTGTAACTGGTTGTAGATTCTTTTAAACAAAATAAAATATCCCATTTTTTTTTCCTAACTGACCCTAGGTTGTTTCTTGAGTCTCAAGTGGGTTGTTTTAGCAGCTTTTACTGCTTCCCACAATACCAAATTTCTTTGAATCATTTTATCAAACACTTTTTCATGCATTAAATATGCTATCACATTTAACATACATTTCTATAATACTATATGCTACATATAAATGTGATTCGAGCCCATTTTTTAGAAGAAGTTCATGGATCTTCCTTCCCTCTTTCAAATCCAAAAGCTTTGTACATGCCTTAATAACAAAGGGAAAAGTAAAGATTCCCACTTTATGTTTTTACATAACATTTGATTATACAACAAAATTGTTTCTTGAAAAAGAACCACAATTATCACACCTCTCGGCAAAAGCTTCACATTGGGATCAACCACACTCTTATCAAGTTTCCATCAAATGTCACTCATGCATTAAGATCATTTTGCATTGATAAATCTGAAATGTGTCTTGAGTTTGCAAACCCAAATTTTTCCACATTAAACTTCTCCTATTAATAAAATAATTATAATGGTGTACTAGATGATAATAAATCTAAAATTTCTATAACTTACAAATCTTAAAATTTTATTCTCTCGAAAGGCATTTACACAAGCAGTAACACTCCACCCCTTCGATAGTGACGAGACATGAACAAATCAGATGAATAAGTCAAAGAAGCCTGGAGTCACATATGTACTTCACATGTCGGAACTGGTTCGACAGGTTAAATCTTCTTGAAATAAGAAATAACTCATTATTTTGCATTTTCCTACTAGAGAATGTTTTTCCTAAATTCGTTAGTAAATGGGTTTGGCATAGATGTGCAGGCCACCATGGGTTATGTGTCTTTTTTTCTTGTCTAACTGAGGCCACAATGACACTAATAAAGTGGTGGGGTTGCGAAATCCACAAACAATGGCCCTCGGGTGGGTGTATTCATTTGAATGGGTCCTTGCGATTGCACTCTGCGAACAAACTCAAGATTTTGTGAAGTAAGCTTTTTGAATGAAAATTTCTTATAAAGAGCAACCGACGATGATGATGCCTTTGTTGTAACTACTCCACATTATTACCAAGCATGCAATAATTAAAGTCTTCATATTGTCCAAATGACAAATATATGCATTACACAAACATTGGTGCCTACATTTAGATTATATGTAGACATCCAAGTTATCATTGGTTTCCATATCTATCCCCTTGAATCTCATGTAAAATCAAAACCTTTCCTCACCAACACATCCCACCTAAAGCTTGATTCAAATCTATTATTTTTCATATTATCTTGGTACTTTCACAAAATCTCTAATAGCTGGAGCCATATTTTTTTGTTACCATTCTTGAATCTTCTATTTTTACAGACTTGCATTGTATGTGTTCATCTCAACATCAATTAATCATCTAATGTAAAAGGTCACAACTGTAATATACAAGTCCATTCACTGTGACTCGTTTTCATTCTAAATCTTGGTTGAAACATTATTTGTAATTTTTAATAGGTTTTAGTTTCATGTAAATTGGTGGTCAAAGTAGAGTTTAGTTTTAGTCTAATTTTTATAGCTTGATAAACTCAAATAGGTGATCTTAATTTTATTGATATTTTATCATCTTTTTAGTATATATATATGTGTGTGTGTGTGTGTGTGTGTGTGTGTGTGTGTGTGTGTGTGTGTGTGTGTGTGTGTGTGTGTTTGTGTCAAAATAATTATTTAATAATATCTTGTAGCTATATTAGATAATTTTCTCACTTATGTCACCGATTCAAAGTTAATGCGTGTATTATAAAGTTTAAATGTTAAATATAGAGTCGTTAATGTTGTCAATATAGTTATTGTGTAAACTAGCAAGTCATGCTTTCTACAAATTTGTGGGTTGAAATATGTCTTGTAAATGGTGCTACTAGCTCTATCGTCGACATTGTTTACAACAATTTGTTATGTCCACAAGATTTTCCTTTATTTTTATTCGTCAACTTTGATCGATACATGGGGGCCTAATGGGATGCCAACAAATCTTCCTTTGTTCCAATTCAAACAATTTCTAGAGGGAGAGTTCTCTCTTTATCCACCCTTCATATTTCACCCCCTATTTCATTCACTCGATATGCAAAAATGTCCTTAGCACCTCTTCGAAATCATGGATACAAAATAAATCATGACTTCATTCCCTATCCTTAAAACTTACCCCGTAATCCCCAAACTACTCGCCCTTTCAAACTATTGCACTTCTTTTGCAATCCAGATCTTTTCTACTACACTAGGTTTCACCACTTTGTAGTTTTTCATTTTCCAATTTTAAATATCATAATGCTTTGTTGTCTGTTTCAATTTCCTTTTCCACTCACCAAAAATTCACTTTTAGCATTAACATCACACACCTCATATGTGATTGCTAGTAACTATCTACCCTACCAAAAAGATATATACATAGAGATATTTTTCATGCACTATTTATATAACTTTATATAGACTTAATATCCTTGGCGCATATACTTGATAAAGTATTATACTCAATTAATTAATACTAAAGGAAAAATAAATATCAATTTTTTCTCGAACTTAAAGAAGTGATAGAGAATGAATTTAATTCTACAAACTACTTTGACCGAGAAGTTAAAATACAATTATCTTATCTTATCCATAATGTATTAAAGCAAAGCCTTCCATTACCACCACAAATTTGCAGGACCAAAATCCATTGGTTATGGACTCCATCCCACTTCCAAATGTCCCCAATGCTGCAAAGTGGTTCCCCAAATTTTTCCAAAACCACTTGGAATTTACATAGAATATAATGACAAGCATGTAGTCGAAGAGGGTTTATTTATGAAATGAAAAAATCCCTCGGTGGGGTCATTCTCTTTGGACCTAGGATACAACACCTCCTTTTTTTTTTTTTGTCCCATCATTATTTCCTTTAGGAGTACCGTGCTCTCCATCTTGCAAGACTCTATATAAATGATGAAACACTGGGAATTTCTTCAAACATAGACACAATATGTAAGTATAAGGCTTATTTGGAATAAACGTTGTGTGTGTTTAAATCAAGAGGAAGGTATAAAAGTGAATTTAAAGTTAAAATTTGAACTAGTTCTTAAAAAGGGGGAAAATGTGTAAAAATTAGAGTGTGTTTTACAATTAGGAAGGATGTGTTTCAGATAAAAGAGAGTGTATATAAGGTTGAATAATGTTTTCATGGGTGTGCGCAAGAGTTTGAGACCAATACAAGTGAAGAAGGAAAGAGAAAGAGTGAGCTACATGTGTAAAGTTTTTAACATGGGTTTGAAGGTTGTGAGATAAACCAATGATCTCAATCAGTTGTGGCCAAAAAAAATATGAAAGATATTCTTAAGAATATTATTGAGTGTTTTCTTTATCATATAAGGGGTTGTATCCTCCTTTTGGATTTGGTGCTTCACTAAACTAGGGGTTGATGCTCCTTGTGGGGTTGGTGCTCCTTCGGGGTGGTGCTCCTTGCGAAATTGGTGCTTCACTAAATACTTTTGATTTGAGTAATATAATAATAGTTTTTAATGTGTTTTCTTCCCCTTGAGGGTTTCACCCTTATATATTGTGTTGTTTTGTTGTTTCCCTTATTAATGGTTAACTAAATGCATGTTATATGATGTGGTAAAAAAAATTAATAGATGATTAAATAGTTTTTGGTTTGAGTAACAATTGATTCAACCCCCAATTCCACTATATTTGCAACAATTGGTAATAGAGATGCTTCTTTTGGAGAAGTTTGATCACTTGAAATGAGATCCTTTGAAGAACAAAAATTTTGAGTTAGTAGATTCGGTTATCTACAAGGAAGGATCGAATGTTTGATGGAATGTAATATGTATTTTGGAGTTCAAGAATGAAGACTAATATCATGTCCCTATGGTTTGATATTTTGGAAGCTAAGGAAAATGGTTATATTTCTCATGCAAATCCACCAACTTATGATGCTAAAAAGAAGGCATCTAATGACAATTCAAAGGATATCAATGTTATCACGAATGGTCTAGGATAATATGAGATGCTAAACGTAATGCATTGTAAGTTAGAAAAATAATCATGGGAGAAACATAGGTCATATATGAAGGAGACCCAAAGGTAAATATTTCTCAATTTCAAACTTTCAGAAATCAATTTGAATGTCTTAACATGAGTGACAATGAATCTATTGGTTATATTTTTTTAGACTTGATAAGATTGTCAACACCATGAAAGGTTTAGCAGAATATGTGAAAGAAGAAGTTGTAGTCCAAATTTTTTTGAGATCCCTAACTCCTATGTTTGATTTAAAAGTATTTTTTATTGAAGAGGACGAGGATTTTACTACTTTTAAGATGGATGAATTACATGGGACTTTAAGTACTTATGAAATTATAGTTGTTGACTCCAAACCATCCCAGAAAGAGATTTATTTCAAGTCTTAAATGAAGACCAAATGCAAGAAGGTGAAGGATGATGATATTGCTCCTAAAATTTATAATGAATAACTCTTTACAATGGTGGTTATAATATTGAATGTTGGATCTAGTAAATAAAAGGTAAACTTTCATTCAAGTGTTTCAATTGTGGTGAAGTAGGTCACTTTGTTGCTAAGTGCCCAAATACGCATGAACATAAAAATTATGAAGAGTTTGGGAATGATAATAACAAGAAGAATCATAATTTTAGAAAAATAGGAAGAAAATTAAGAGGTTTTACTATAAAAATAATGGAAATAGAATATTTAACACAAAGGAAGATGATTTTTGTCTAATGGTAGTGAAAGTGTTTTTTTAGACTCGAGTCCGAGTTTGATAATGAAGATGTAGGAAATGAGTTATTGTTCATAATAAAAATATGTCATGAGATATATGAGTAGTGGCTCTTCATTATTAGGTGATTTGATATCAGCTTAAATACATAGACTCTAGTGAATAAGATGATGATGTTGTAGAACATCTATAATGAATTCAAAATGAGTTAAGGCATGTTGAAAATAAGAAAATGAAGCTAAATTTTCAGCTCAAAGAGTATGAAAATAAGATTAATAATCTATAGTAAAATTATAAGTATGAATAAAGCAAGCTAAATGATTCAATTAGATTGTTAGAAGAAAAGGTAATGTACCTTGTATCAATTTTTCAAGATAAAGAAAGTTTTTGTTCAAAATTTGAAGAAGATATAGAATTTTAAGGGAGGAGTTGTTAGAGGTTGATAAGAAGGAAAATAATTTCAAAATCTTAGAGAATACCAAAGATATATATTATCTTATTGGAAAAAATATACCAATAGGTGACAAAACAAGATTGGGGTTTAGTAATGACCCCAAGGGAAAGAGAAATATGCAATAAGAAAATGTTTCAATAAACATGGATGAAGAAGAAAGCATCAAGGAGTAAAATTAGGAGACTCTCATCAAAGAAAATGTGAAGACAAATTCAATTACGAAACCTTATGCCTCAAGGTATGAATGATACTTCAATGGTTATTATTTTACTTGTAAAATTTTGGTCATAGGGAAAAGGAGTGTACAAGGTCTACTAAAAATGATTATCTAAGGAGAGCTAGTAGGAATGAGCATGTTAAGAGTGTTGTATGCTACAATTGTAATGAGAGAGGCCATGTTACTAGATATTTTTGAATGATCCATCTAGGCAAGTTGAGGGATAAAAGGGAAGATTTGGGTAGTATGTTTCTGTTGTAATGCATCTAGTCATGTTCTAGAGAGTTTCACTATGGTTACTCAAGAAAAAAATGGGGATTTCAAGGTCCTCAGGAGAAATAAATATCTTTTCAAAGTTTAATATTGCATACAAACAGTCAAGGAAGGATTTGGGAGGCTAGAAGAGAGAATGGTGTCTCATCAAGAGAAGGTGTTGATACAAAGAAAGGAATGACTCATAGATCAGATGAGAAACAAGATTTGAGGTAAATTTCAGTTTTTCAAATAAGGCTTCGGATCTTTTTAATTCTTTCTTCTATAATCATCAAGATGTCATATTCATATGCCTCTGCTAGGATTCTTAGATGTATATTAGGTCATATGAAGCATTGGAGTAAGTGGGACCTATAGATTTGTATGTGTGTCTCCTCTAATGTGTACAAGGTATGTAGTATTAAGATTCAAATAATGTTTTGAGGTTCTTTTTGGTTTGCAAAGTTGTAAAAGGTAAGGTCATTGTCTAAAGGTCTTTGATTGTGTATGTCTACGTTCTAAAGTATTTATGCACTCTATCTTGATGATTTGATGGTTTATAAATAATGATATTATGTATGAATCCAATTTTACTCTCAATTGAGGTCCTTCATGCCATGACAATTGAGTGGAAAGCATAAAGGTATGTTTCACCTTGTGTAGTCAATTTTGAGTCAAATGTAATGTGCCATAGGTTTTTCAAAAGATATAATGCCTATATCAATAATTTATATGGTTGTATTAAGTGTGTGTGAAGATGTGTTATAGTAATAAAGGTTGATGCAAGACATCAAATATCATAGAGCATGCATATTCATTAGGAAGTCTATTTCGGTCATCAAGAGTTATATAGGTCTGTATATTGGTTCAAATATAATTTTGTCATGTGTAAAATGAATTGAAGATTTTTTATTCTTCAAAAATTAGAATTCAAGATTAAATGAGTCATCAAATATGATGACTTGATCAGACCATCATCTTAACGAGGTCTCAGAAGCAGAGTTTTTAAAGGATGGCAAGATAAAATTAAGGAGGATTAAAGTAAGAAAGTGATGTTCATGTTTACTAACCATACCAAGAGTTCTCAAGGAATTAAAATATGTTGATATGGTGTTGGTGCAAAAATTTGAGACCTTGAAACCAAAATATGTGCATCTTGAGTTGTTTCAACCCTCGGTATGTCCTAGAAGATCATAAGAAGCGGTATGAAGGAAAATCAATGTTTGAGGGTGTAAATGAGTGGATTGAATAAAAAATTTGAAAAAAATCATTTTGATAAGGAATAAATTGAGATTTAAGAAGTTTCTTATTTTTAAAATTCTAAGTGATTCATAATCTATAATAGCATTCAGACATGAAAAAGAAGAATGTTAGATACCTAATTGTGCAAAGGGTAAAAGTGAAAACTAATTAGTGATTCTTCAAAGCCATGTATAAAATTTTATGGAGGTGAAAAAGTGGCAAAATGGGTGGTCAAAACTTGTAAGTTACCTTTGAAAAACTAAACATTCCAAATTTCTTGAGGGATTCTCTCTTGAGATAGTAATAATACTTTGTTCAAGAAAATATGGAGAATAATGAGATGACTAAAAGGGACCTATTTGATCAGAAAATAAAATTACTCTCATGTATTGACTCTTATAGAAAATAAAACATGCAAATGTCAGGTTTGGTGATGTTCTTCAAATTGTATTGTCAAAATTATTATTATGAAACATATAGGTACATTGTTATGAATGTACAGTCATGTAGGTGATCAATTAGTTGAGTAATGAATTTTATGACAAGTATATCAGAATAACTCGATGCCCTTGAAGGACAAGTATAGAATCCTTTTATCAAATCTACTAGTTAAACTATGCCTTATTCTCTATAGTATCATAACACAAAGTGAATGGTGACTTGAGATGATGTTCTAAAAGTATATAAATATTTTTTTGAGGATAAAATAGGTAGTATTAAATGAAAATCCAGGATATAGTTTATAAGAGAAGTAATAAATTATTGAAATAATCAAATTATGAAGGTAAGAATATTGAAATTATGAGATTGATACTTGTCAATATCTATAAAGGAAAGAAATAACATGTTATAGGTGTAAAGGTATCTATGAAAAGTTGTCATTAATGGTCCGAAGATCCTATTAAGAAATACCATGGTGTGTACAATCATATTATAAGTTCATGAATAAATACTAAGGCCTATAAAAGTTTGAAAGGTAAGTTTTATGTTGAAAAATTTGAGTGTGTTCATAAGACATTAATGTGATGTTACAAGTATTGTAAGAAGATGAAATATAGAGCTACAAATATGTGAGAGAATAATCACTCATGGTGATTTGGATATGTATCTCAAAAAGATGATCCTAAAGGGTTAATAAGGTAAGGTTGATAGTTGAATGTTTTTTTTTATGGTTTGCTTACTAGTGTTCGGATTGTATGATATCAAATTTCTCAAAGGTTTTTCCTATAGGTATTTAGGTGGGAACTAAGACAAGGGAAATACGTTTATGACCTCAAAATAATGAGAAAAGTTACATAAAACGTGTTTGAGTAGAACTAAGGGTGATGTACTACTCATTTAGTTGATTTTTGGATCCTAAGATATGACTAATCCCTTATAAGGTGTTGTAACGTCATGAAAGCATGAAGCTAGTGTGCTACGGGTGTATCGAGGTCTTCAAGTCACGGGAAGAATGATCTACTCTTATAGAAGGTGTTCTAGATGGTCACAAGGTATGAGAAGTAAAGTGATTGAGGTAATTCAAGTTCATTTAAAATGAAAGTAAGTGATTGAGTTAATTTCCATAATCTCATCAAAAAGAGACTATGAGAGATTGAAAAAGTGCTTGAGGGCTATGTTAAAGTGGTTGTGTCGATATAAGGTTAGATTTCAAGCTAAGGAGTCAAATTATTGTGTTTTTGGTAGAGTAAGATGGTATGATTCTAGGGGAGCTTTAAAGAGGTGTATTTTAGGATGATTTTTCTTCTAAGGATTGTAAAAATGGGTTTAGAATGCACTAAAAGTTTGTCTTAGGGATTTCAGTTCTAAGAGTAATAAGAAGACATTGTGTGTAAGAAACTAGTCAAGATTATGATTTCTCAAGTTATGAAAAAGTAGGCATGGTGTTTTTGAATTCAATTTAGGATTTTGGCATCATTAAGTGGTGTAAGTGTCATTTTATATGTCTCTACAGCTTTTTTCCTAGGAAGAAAAAGGTCAAAAACAGAGTATAAGGAAATGAACACATGTTCTTGAGCCAAGACAAGGAGGTTGTGTGATGCTTGCACCAAGAGAGAGGTAATAAATATTTTTCCAGTGGTATATCATAATTTTTGGCATGAATGTGTGATTTGTATGCTCTTCCCAAGGGGAGTACATTGTTCCTATGTTTTAAAAGAAAAAAAAATCAAAGTTTATTGAATAAATGACAAGTTTGTGAGCTAGAATGAAGTCTTTGGTTTTTGTTTCCAACCAAATGGTAACCACATGAAGCTTACGAAGGTGAAGATCATTCCAATTTCATCTATGATTTCTCATTAATGTAAAAAGGGGTAGAAGTTCAGGAGGTTTTCCATCATTGAAAATGGGGGAGATTGTTGGCATGTTATGCTCTAGGTGTTATCATTGATGTAAAATCCCTTTGATGAAAAAGAGGATGATGGAGTACAATCAAAGAAATATAGGTATGAGGGTGGCATAGAGATTCATGTGTACTCATGATGGCATGAAGTGATTCAGTGAGATTGGCTTCGTCTAGCAAGCCTTGTCTTACGACCTAGCTTTTCTAGGTCATGGAGCATGGTGATTTGAGTTACTTGGTGACATGAGGAGCATAGTAACAATATGGAGAGTATGTTTGGAATTTTTTTAGGAACTCACATGAACTTTAGGGTACATGTACAAATTAAATACCATGATTCAGGTGCTCATGTAGATGAGGTCTAGGTCCTTGGCGACATGAGGATGAGATGTAGAGCTATGTGATCTCATAAAACCATACACGAATGTCATACATTGTGTTTCAAGAATGTTAGGACATTTTGGAGAGGTTTCATGATGAGTTATGATGTTGTTTTAGTTGAACCTATCCTAAACCATGAAAAAACCTAAAGGTTAATCATGCAAATGAGATAGTTTTATAATATGGAAACCTACTTGTGACATTTTGAGGATTGAAGATGTTATTAGGATGTGTCATGATATCATGGGGAAAATTTTAGTATTTCATGAGGATAATTTTTTAAGATATGTCAATTTGAGTGAAACATGGTCAAGGAGAACGTCATTTCTAGCTCAAATTGCACCTTTTGATGCTCACCTTGAATTGTGTGCCTTGCATAGGACCTTACATATATTAGGGATGTTTATTCATTAAGGTTATAATGTTTCACAAAAATAATGAGCTCATTTCATTGTCACATTTTTTTGAATGAATGTTAAAAGGAAATGTTTTTGTGTGTTTGAAACCTTAGCTCAAATTTGCTAGAAGAGATATAGGTCCTAAGTGACAAAAATTTATTGATAGGTCTAGTATGATGATTGGAAGACATAGTGGAATTCTCTAGGTTTCTATAAAGTTATGGTAGAGTATGTGGTGATCAGTGGATCCCACTAAAATATGTGTTTCTAAAGAAGTTCAGTTTTGGACAAGGTTTTCTAAAGGAGTTGAAAAATAGATGGATTTTTTTAGTACGTGAAGTGTGTATTGACGTTCATGGGTTTTTTATTTCATAGTGATTATTATAAATAGAGAAGTGTGCCTTATTTATGAAGACTAGTCAAAAGGTAAATTTGGCGTAGTTCTAGGAAGTTTGCGAGAGATAGTCTTAGTTGAAGGAATTACACTTAGATTTAGAAGGAGTTAAAATATCTTATATAAATAATATTCAACTAGATTTTGAATGGTATATGGTCTCGTGTCTTGGTGATTTGATTTGATGGGTAATTCAACTCAATTTGTATAGAAAAAGGTTTATTGCTTCTAAGGACATATATGATTTTTGTGAAAGAATCAATTAAATGAAGTATGAGAAGGATGATTTGATGCTTTATATCACCTATAAGAAGGGAAGGATGATGTTTTTTCCTAGTGAATGAAGTTTTAAGGTTGGAAAACTACTTTTGGGAAACATGATTTGATGAAGAGGAATTTTTTTTTGGTTTTAGCACATGGAATTTTCATGAGGTCTAACATAGATGGATGTGCTATAAAGGTAAATTTTATTACAAAGAGTGGTTAAATGCATTATTTTAGTTTATTTTATATCACCTTGAGGACAAAATCTAAATACATGGTGTTGAAAACATCCGTTTAGTGAAGGATATGAGCCTTTTGGATTGGGTTATGAATTATTTGATATTTCAAAGATAATTAATGACCATGCGTGATGTTTTATTATAAATTACACATTTTAAAAGAATTTTTGGGCTTGAAGAATCATGGTTTTTTAATTAGTGGTTTTATTAGGCTTTAGTGATGGGGGTTTTAGCTTGTTTGGTACAAGTTTAGTGGTTTTGGGAATTTCGACCTACATAGGTCATATGTGAATGTTTGAATGATTCAATTGGGATTTTTTATTTTTATTTTTGTAAAACCAAAGGATGGAAACTGACTTTTTGTATGTTTGAATCAATAGGAAGTTATAAAAGTGAAGTTAAAGTTCAAATTTCAACTAGTTATTAAAAAGGTAGAAAAAGTGTGACCTATGTGAGTGTGTTTTACAAGTATGAAAACTATTTTTGGAACTAAGAGAATTTATAAAATGTTGAAGAATGTTTTCAATGGTTTTAACAAAATTTTGAAACAAATACAAGTGAAGAAGGAAAGAGTAAGATCGAGTTATGTGTGCAAGGGCTTGAATGTTGTCGGATGAATCGGTGATCTCAATCAATCAGGGTGCAGAAACAAGATGTCATATATATTATTAAAAAGGTGGTTGAGTGGATTCTTGATCATATTAGGGTTTTGTATCCTCCTTGTGGAGTTGGTGCTTCACTAAACTAGGGGTTTGTGCTCCTTGTAAGGTTAATGCTCTACTAAACTAGGGTTTGGTGCTCCTTCTAAAATTGGTTCTTTTCTAAATAATTTTTTATTTGAGTAATATAATCAGAAGTTTCAGTGGGTTTTATTCCCCTTGAGGGTTTCCCACTTATATCTTGTGTTATGGTGTTGTCTCTCTTGTTCATGGTTAATTGAATGCATGTTATATGATGTTGTGCACACATTAATGGATGATTAATTGATTTATGGTTTAAGTAAGTAATCTAAAATTGAATTAATTTTGTAAGGAATGATTCACCCCCATTATTGGTCCATTGTGCTTCCAAAAAAAAAAGAGCAAGTAAATTCTAAGGGGGAATCACTGGGTCAAGTAAGTTTGTCATTTGTGCATTGTTTCCATTATGTCACATTGTTTGTTTTGATTTACATTTTGAGTTACCATAGCATCCTCTTTCACAGATGTCAAAGAGGGAGAGTTACATCGAAACATGGAAATGAGTTATTTTAGTTGTTGTTTTGGTATTTTTGGATGCCATCAATGTTTCTAAAGGTATTTGCCAGCAATGACAAAGGGGGATATTGTTGTCCATTATGTCTTAGTTTTTCCAATGATATCAAGTCCATTGATGGAAACATGTTTCATGGTGTCATATATGTCTCCATGTAGTGTCAATCAAATATCAAACATGAAGGTTGATTGGTAGTGTCATGTTTCATGAAGTCTTATGGGATTCTAGAGCATGTTTTAGTGTGTATGGTAATTATCCGAGTCATCCTGTGTTGAGGAGAGGTTGTAATGAAGTTTATCATGGTTATTATTATTTTTCAAAGGTGTATGAGTGGTTGCAAGGTGAAATACATATGCTTCAGAGTATGATCTACTTTCATTGCAATATGAACTGTGTGCTTTGGAATATGAAATATGTTATTTGGATTATGAACTAGTTACTTCAGAATCTCAACTGAATGCTTAATAGTTTGTGATAATGTGATTATGACATGTGGTGAAGGTCAATCATTTGCAGAGTGAAGTAGAGAAGTGTGGGTACATGTTTGGGAATTATTTTCATGTGATCATAAGACCTAGTCTAGGTATTGAAAGATAAATGGTGCATGAGAATGAGGTGCATATGTATATGAGCTCATAGAAACATTAATAAGTGTGAGACATGTTGTCTCAAGTGTGTTAGGTACTTTTGGAGTACCCGGAAGAAAAGTCATGTGTTTAGTATAATTTCTCATGGTTTAACCTATGTCTTATACTAGTGCTTGGAGACCTAACTAGGAATGACAATAACTTCTAGGTATGTGTGAAATCTTTAGATCACTCATGAATGTATGTCAAGTTGTTTTCATCATTTAGAGAAAGTTTACAGAGCTTTAATGATGATTTTCGGTGCAGGGTTTAGTTTTTCCTAGCCTAGAACATGAAAATCCCCAAGGCCTAGTCATGTATAGCTATTTGTGACTTGATGATGACTGGAGATGTTAGTAGAGGGTGTTATAATGCCGTGGATAGAACATCAATTTTTATGATGAATATTTTGAAAGATACGAAGTTTAGACCAAAACATAGTGCTTAAGAATTCTTTTTCCAGCTCGATGTGAGTGAAATGCTCGTCATTTGCATGTGAAAATTTTGCATGAGAAGATGATCCTTTAAGAAATGTTGAGACACATAGTTAAGAATATACCAAAGTTTAGATGAGGTCAAATGAGACCGAAACATTTATGAATGAATGTTAAGAAGGTAATTGGTTTGTTATGGATTTGAAACCCTATTTGAAGATTGATCGATAAGAACTTCATGGTAGGTGTCCAAAATGGATTGGTTATGATAGTATGTGTATTGAATGTTGTAAAGGACTCCTTCATAAATTCATAAAGGTAATATAGAGAATGTGGTGATGAGTAGGCCCCACTCAAATATGAATGTTTATGAAGAAGTTCAGTTTGGGAAAAAACGGTCCAAAGGAGGAACAAAACAAATTGATATTCCTTTTATCCTCATATTTTTACTTGATGTATATGATGGTTTCAGATCATGGTTGACCTTCTCAAGGGAAAAGTGTTCCATATTTATGAAAATTGGTCCTAAGGAAGTTCTAGAGAAATTGTAGAGATGGACATGATTGAAGGCCTTCCACTTGGAGTTGAAATGAAATCTAAGGTGTTACGAAATAATAATTCAAAGATATTTCCATTGGTATGTTGTTTTTCTCATGGTGATGAGATTTGATATGTCATTGAATCCAATTTGTGAATAAGAATATTTTTGGTTTTGAGGATATATATTCTTAGGTGAAAGACTGGGGTAGAAGATGAATGAAATGGATTATTTATTTCTTTCTATCACTCGGAGAGTGAAGAGGAATGAAATTTAATTTTGGTAAAATACTTTGGAGGTAAATTAAGTGGCATAATGGTTGTAAAAAGTTGAGTTTTTACAACTAATTTCTCACCGATTACTTTGGTGAAAAGTTAGTTTGGTTTACATGTATGGATGTTTCATGATCTCTAACAGAAATTTATGTCATCTAAATATAAAAAGATTTACAATGATTGGTTATATGGCATAGTTGATGTGTTATGGTGTTATTTAGAGGATGATTAGTGAGGATTAATTTCTGGAATCAACCATTTCGTAAAGGATATCAGCCTTCTTAAGTGTGTTATGAATAATTTTATTGGTGAAAGATAATTAATGACTATGCATGATGTTTTTATGTCATATTTTATATGTGTGAGAAACTAGGGATCTTCATTAATCATGGAGATGGTATTTATGGTTTTAATTCATCTAGGTGATGGGACTTTGAGCTTGCTTGGTGCATTTGGGCATGACAGACCTACATGGGTCTAATTTATGAACTTGGATGATTTTATTGTTATGTTTTTGAGTTATAACAGTTGAATTAATGATGAATGACCAACCTAACTTATGGGTATGAGAAGCGAAGGATATAAAATGAATGGTCAAGCTTAAATTTTAATTAGCCAAGTAAAAGGGAAAAGTGTGACCCAAGGGAGAGTGTGAAACATGTATGAAGGAATCATTTCAAAGCTAAAGAAGTGTGTGAAAGAAAAAGGAATGTTATAGAGTTTGTGTGTAAGGGTTTGAGATCAAATCAAGTAATATTTGTGCAAGATTGACTAAGTTATAAGGAGTTGTGTTTAAATAAGGTCTGAAGGAGTTTCAAGATGAAATTTTTATCACCATTAGCTGCGTTGTTGTAGAATATATTGTATGATACTCTTATAAAAATATTTTTTGATAAGTCATATTCATGAAATTATCTTGTTATGAATAATATCAATAAGGGTTTATGGGTTGGTGCTCCTTGTGGGGTTAGTGCTCCTTGTCGAGGTTGGTGGCTCGCTACCAAAATCTCTTATGATGTGGAATATTCACTCAAGTCTTATTTTTATTAATATCAACAAATTTTTAGTCATTTTTCTTCCCCTTGAGGGTTTCGACATATATCTATTGTTCTTGTGATTTTTTCATGGTTATGTTAATTTGATAAAATGTTGAGAACACATTAATGAATGGTTGAATGGTTTATGTTTTAAGTAAGAAAATATGAATTGTTTAATTATTTATGGAATCATTCAACACCCCCACTCTATTTTATTTCCAAAACTCATCACTAAAGGATAGAGGTTGTGGTAGATATTTTATGGATTGAATGAGGTGAGTAAAGGAAATGATAAATTATTACTATAAATGTAGATTGAATGAATGGAGGCCTCTATTGTATGACAAAAATCAGCTGCACTACATAATATATCTAAAATAGATATTTTGGCTGGTGTATTATTATGATTTTCAATTATGTCATAACCCTTAAAGATGGTGGTAGGAATTAGAGGAGTAGTTTGTTGTTGAACAAAGATGGGTGGGGTTGTAGTAGGACGACCGTGCCTTGTGGTGACTAAATTGATGCTAGGATTCAGAATTGGCATGATGAAGGGAGAAGGATGTTGAGTACTTACTTGCATAAAATCAACAATGGTGGTAATCATGGTAGAAACCTTGGTGGGATAAAAAGAGTGAAAATAAGTTTGATCCATGAATTCGGAAGATGGGGATAAACTATGATGCATTCTTAGAAGGTAGGATTTGATTGATGTGGGTTCACCAAATGATTTAATTTAAATAGAATTAAATCTAAGTATTACAGATTAATTTTTGAAAAAATGATGTACAAATGTTGAAATACAATAATGACACAAGAAAATTAGGATGTACAAGATGAAACCATAAGAAAGGAAGAGAGATAAGAGTACATATCTAATTTCTAAGTGAACAAGAAGTATTGTGGGAAGGTGTGAGAGGTGAAGAGACTAAAAAAGTTTTAAATTTTCACTATGAAATATGGAACCCGAGAATAATGTCGACAAGGAACCCATAACAGGACTAAGGCACTTGGGTGATGGTTACCAACTATGAGCATTGGTGAAAGTGCAGAACTCGCAATCTGAATTATGATATATCGTAATGGTTTCATAGTTGCACCCTATTTGTCTCTTGATGTTTATATTATGATATTCTATTATACATGTAATGTATAAAATATAAATTAACCTACACGAGCCCACAAATGACATCAAACGTAAAAAGGATAATGCATAATGGGGAGTCACATTGACCCCAATGGCTACCATAAGAGTGAACTTATGACCAAATATTGAATTACAACTTAGAATCAATTTAGTTCGTGTGTATGTGTGAAGTAATCATTTCCTATGACGCGCCCATTCGCAAGTTGCACTAGATAGTGGGATAGATCTAGAAAGTAGAAATGAATAGCATGTGTGGATAGAAAAAATAAACTTCCCCTTTCTATGCAGTGTATGCATAATTATGGATTCCTTGTCCCTTAAATGGATGTTATATGAATTCATTTGAATTAATTTAATTACTTTGGAATGCAATCTCAGGTGATGATAGTAATGCTTAGTGTTTGGTCCTTGATTTTTAACACATAACTATGTATGTATATGATTCCCTTCTTTGAATATCACAGTTTAAAACTAGAAGGATGACCCATAAATGAAAAATATTCCAAAGATAAAAGAGACCCAAAAAGAGTGAGTAAGGTAGAAAAGGGTCAGAGGTTCCTAGGGGGAATGATTAACTAAAATTAACTAAAATGGGGATTTGTAATAAAATTCAATCTAATCTAGGACAACATAAAAGTTGTAATGAAATACACTAAAGTAATATGAAGTGACTAAAATTATTAACATTATTGAACTATTATAAATAAAACCCTAACATGTAAGAGTAAGGTAAGGAATAAACTCGGCTGATTGTGGATGACTATCATAGGGTGTCGCAAGTCCGACGGGGAAAATACGAAGCGGGAGCTGTCGTTACTAAAAAAATTTCTCCATGATGTTTATTTCCTTAATGCATATACTAGGAATAACATGATCTTATGTATAATTAGTAGTAGCATTGAATAGAATATAACAACATTGCCAATACAAAACCTTCAATAATGTAGAGTACGGTAAAAGTCAAAGTACAATATGAATGTTGTGATAAAAAGTAAATATTTTTCGTAAGTGGTCCAGTAATGTTAAAATGTCAAAGTTAGGGAAAGTAGAGAAGTGGGATCTATAAGATTAGGAATTAGGAACACTATATTTGTAATAAGGAAAAGGAGTGATGTCATAAATATTTTTGTATTTTCTTTGTGAAAAGTCTAAAAAGGTGCAATCCATGTGAAATGATAAGGTGTATCTTATCTTAAAAGATAATCCTACATGTAAAGATAAGAGTTAAGGTATGAAATATGATTAGTAAAAGAGATTTCTTATCCTATCTTATAGATAGGGTGGACAAGCCTGAAAGTTCTATAAATAGAAAGGCCACCCCCTCATTTAGCATAGGAGGAAGTAGTCGAAATATTGTGTTAAGGAAGCCATCATTTAGAAGGTGTGTTAAAAAATCCATTAAGAGGTGTAATTGTGAAGTTTCTCCCATATTTATTATTGGAAGGAAAGTGGAGTTGGTAACACTTAAAGTACTTCATGGGTGAGATTGTAACAATTTCATGTTGATAATATAATTTACACTTATATTTCAGATTTTTCATCATTCCTTTGTATCATAGTCTATGGTATTCTTGTGTTATGTTTGTTATTGTGTTTCCAGATTACTACCACCACACTAAAAGTTATGCATTATTAAATAATCATAGCATGAGAAATTCTCGGTGGAGAATTATCATAGTCTTTGGATTGGTGGTGACATTTTGGTTTTGTTGCAGGACCATTCCTTGTTAGTGGATTTTACGGAGAGATATTCCCACTTAGTCGAAATCATTTGGAGGTAACCTTATTTTTATTATGCATAGTATTTACCTTGGTAAAGTCATTTTTACGATGCATAGTATTTACCATAAGTAAAGTCACTTTTTACCGTGTATAGTATTTACCTTAGTAAAGTAAATTTTTACTATGAATAGTATTTACCACAAGAACTTCACTTTTTATCGTGAATAGTATTTACCAAAGTAACTTCACTTTGTACCATGAATAGTATTTACCATAGTAAGTCAAGTTTTACCATATTAAATATAATTTTATCTTGGTCATTCCTATTTTATCGTAGAAAGTTTTAAAGTCAATTTTTGTTATAGTGATTGCAATTATTTGTGCATATAAGTCTTTTTATTGTACTTGTGAGTTAGTATTTCACTTTGGTTACTTTTGAAAATGAGAAACATTCCTACTTTTTCAGCCTAATATAATGAAAATGCTCCCTCTTTCATTCAATAATTTAAATGATGTTACATTTGTAATGACCTCATACGAAGGGAACAATGGACTGTATTGTTTCCTACCCTTTTGGATGGTTCGACCTTTAGGTTGTTTGAAACACTAGGTGATAATGTGAAAAACTTGTGGGTTTTATTAACTAGAAATTTTCTTGAAGAATTTGGTGAAGAACAAAAATATGCATATCTCATGATCGAGATCATAAAGTTATCCCAATGAGAAAAGAAGAAGAGCAGAGATTATCATGCTCATGTTATGGAGTTAAGGAGTAAGCTTGATGCTCAGATCCGAGAAGGAAAAATTAGTGGATGGGTTGATGAATGGTATGGATAATGTCCTTTGTAAGAAATTCATTCTTGGGATGAATCCAGAGATTAGAAAATAAGTGAAGTATTATGCCCACCAACCCTCGAACAAGAAAATGAGATTGCTAGAAGGAAAGAAGAAAGAATGGAAGAAGATCCCAAAGAAGTTGTTATCAAGGCAGATCCTACACCAACACCTTTGGTCCAAACACCACAGCCAATTTTGGTGAGAAAAAATCTTCCCTCTCTTACCTCCACTAAGTATGAAGATCTCCTTAGAAAGATGGGCGAGTTAACTATTAATCTTCTTCGAGGAAAGAAATTTAGTTCTCAAAATTTCCAAGGATAAAGAGGTCAAAAATAAATATATCTAAAGTTATCTGTTATGGCTATTATAAAAGTTACATTATAAGTATAATTGTCCGAGATAGAGCTTCTACATCCGGTACAAGATATAATGATAAGGAAAAAACACTTGTGAATTATTTTGATGTAATAGATAGGAGCATAAATAATGAAGTAGATATTCTTATAACAAAAAGAAAAAGAAAAAAAAAAAAACCAAGATGGAAATGATCCTAAGAAGCTGAAATAAGAAACTAGTAAAAATGTAGGAGAAGAACGTTGGGTGTGCAAGATTTCCTAATTTCAGAGGGGCGAGGACCATGCTCCATCCAAAAGATCTATCCAAAAGGCCTACAAATATTATATATGGGAAACTTCATGTTGTGTCTTCTAAGAAGAGGTGAGAGCTACGAAGTGGAATCAATGCTCGACAAAGGAAGGAGGTTGAGGTCCTTGTTTTTGAAGAAGGGGCCAATCCCTACACTCCAAAATATGAGGTATTATGTAATGGTATTTCAATTCATGTTGTCTTAGTAGATGGAGTTACTGCAGTAAATGTGATGACCGAGTTTTTGATAAATATGTTGGGTTTAAAAATTGATTACCTCTCAATACTTATTTTAATGTCATAAAATAAGGAAAAAATAAAACAAGAAGGTGTTGTTTCAAATGTTGCAATTTTTGTCATGGGTATTATGTCTGTGGTAGAATTTATGGTGATGAAGAATGGTAATGTTGTGTACCCAATGTTTTTAGAAAGACCATGACTAAGGAGAGTTCATGTAAGAAACTACCGGAATGAATGTTTTATGACACTTGGACGTGGTAGAGAGAGGGTGAAGATAAACATAATCTCTCAAAATCATAAGGTAGAACCTATAGATTCAAGTGATGAAATTGATGAGTGGACATCCTCCGATTACTCTAGTACTAGTGAAGTGGACATAGAAGATGAAGAAAGTTAGGTTGATATTTCAGTCATGGATATCCTTCCAATCACACTGACTCGACTCATGAACCCATAAATTTATTTGAAGAAGAAATTAATGATCGTCTCTAATAAATAAATATTGGTGATGCTATGATGGAGAGTGGAAGGAATCCTACCTCAAGATATTTTGAAGGTACATGCATTTATTCACTTTTGATTACAAGGAACTCCATCAAGTAAGTTGGGTAGAACATTCTATTGAGCTAGTATATGGTGTTAAGCCCATAAAGAAAATTCCATACATAATGAATCCTAATTTTTGCAAGACTATAAAAGAAGAAATAGATAAGTTGATTGATGCATGATTCATATTTGTTGTGGAGAATTCAGAATGGGTTTATCGCATTTTGATCTCAATAAAAAAGAATGGGAAGCTACATATTTGTGTCGATTACAAGAAACTCAAAAGAAAAAAAAAATCATTACTCATTCGATTCTCGATTAGATCTTGGATGAATTAACTAGTCATAAGTGTTATAGTTTTATATATGGCTATAGTGGATATAACCAAGTTTGTATAGTGGATAAATATTAGTTGAACATAAATTTCACCACTCCTTTTAGAATGTTTTCTTATAGATTTATGTCATTTGGGTTGTGTAATGCTCAAGAAACATTCCAATTCTTGATGAATAGGGTGTTTGAACCCTAATTTAGAAGCTTCATAATAGTATTCCTGGATGATTTTTGCATCTACAGGAGAAAAATGGACCAACTACACCAGATGGAGACAAAATTTCAAAGGTTAGATGAAGCGCAAGCCTCACTAAACCCTACAAAGTGTGTCTTTGTATATTCGTAAGGCATCTTGTTAGGGAATGTTGTATCCAGAGATGGTATTAATACCGATCCTAATAAAGATTCAAAAATAAAAGAGTTACAATTTCCTATGAAAATAAGTAAGTTGATATCATTTTTAGGCCAATTGTGTTACTATAGAAGGTTTATAAAGAATTTCTCAAATATTGCACAACCACTAATCTAGTTCTTGAAGAAGAATGTTACTTATGAACTAGAAAATAAGGCACATGAAGTAATTGAATAACTAAAGGAAGCTTTGGTGTCTTCACCTTTTTCAAGAATCCATTCTAGAGAAAGTCATTCATTGTGTATATTGATGCTCAGATGCAAAATTACGGAGTATTCGAGTGTAAAGGATGAAAATGGGAATGATCATCCAGTTTACTTTCGGAGTAAACAAATGAGCAAAGTGTTAAGGTAAATTATATTATTCTTTTGAGAAAAAGGCACTAGGTATAATTTTTGTTGTATTGAAGTTTAGAAATTACTTACTAGGGCATAAATTTACAGTTGTAACATATCATTAGGCTCTAAAATATATTGTAAATAAACGTAACCCATTATGAAAGATAGAAATAAGGATAATTTTGTTACGAGAATTTTAATTTGATATTATAGATAGGCCAAGAAAGAAGCATGTCAATGCAAATACACTCTCTCGAGCCTATGATGGTTTAGGTTCATCTTTTGATGATGATGATTTTGTAGATGCAACATTGTTTTCCTTCGACATAATCCCTAATGAATCATAGATATTTGGAATCATCTTAATGATTTCAAGTTTCTTGATGGTTTCAATGCAAAAACTAAGAGGAAGATTACTCAAGACATTCATCCATATTCTATTTTTTAGTAAGTAAGTAATAGAATAATTATTATAAGACATGTGATAGTTGGATGTGATCAAGGGAAGGATATAATAGAATAATTCCACAATGGTACATGTGGAGGATACTTCTCTATACAACTTACATCAAGAAGGATCTTCGATGCGAGTTATCATTGACACACTCTTTTTAGAGATTCTTATAATTATTGTAAGACATGTGATATTTGTCAAACACATGGGAATTCTAAGACTTCATCAACTCTAGTATGCCCTATTATTCCCCTTGGTCCCTTTAAAAATGGGAGTACATATTGTAGGTCCACTTCCAACTACCCCATTCTAAAATAAGTATATTACGGTTACCACAGATTATTTAACCAAGTGGGTTGAAGATGGGCCCTTGACAATAACTTCCATGGATGAAGTGGAAAGTTTCATGTATGAACACATTGTCACTAGATTTGGTTTTCCATTAGAAATTGTAATAGATCTAGGAATCCACTTTGTTAATGAGGTGGTATCATCCCTAGTAAACAATTTTTCTATTAAGCACATGAAGGAAACAAATTACAAGCCAAACACAAATGGACAAGTACAACAAAAAAATTATTTATTATATCAAATCCTAGTAAAAGATGTAACTTTTTCAGTATATAGGTGGGATAAAGGGATTCATGCAGAAGTGTGAAAATATAGGGAAACATCAAAGTTAACAACAAGATACCCCTCATTCCAGTTGGCTTATGGAATTGATCTAGTTCTTCCAATTGATTTTGATATTCCCACTATGAGAATCATGAAAAATGAAAGGATGGATGAAAGTTATTTGGTAAAGGAAAGGTTGGTACATCTTTGTATTCCATAGGAAATGAGGGAAACAAAAAGGATACAAGCCATAAGAAGAAAATTAAGCAAAAGGACTACTTTGATAAAAATATCCACTGATATCTATTTTAGGTGAATGACTTGGTCCTAGTATATGATTCTTGATACAAAAAGAGGAGGCATAGAAAACTTCTTCCCAAATGGATGGGGCCCTACAAAATAGTAGTTGTGCATGAAAATGGTACATATCGACTGGAGGAATTAGATGGTACTCCCATTACAACATAGGTCAACCATGACAAGTTAAAGATTTTCCAAGCACCAATTTCAAAATATTTATAATAGTCTACTCAGAGCATGGAGTAGAAGCTAAGGAGGGGGAGATGTCTATACTAAAATTTTCCTATATGATGTTTATTCCTTAATTTATATATTAGGAATATGGTGTTCTTAAGTTTAATTAGTAGTAGCATCTAGTAGAAGACAAAGACGTTGTCAATACAAAGTGCCGCAAATAATGTAAAGTATGGTAACATTCAAACTACAATAGGAATGTTTTGGTAAAACATAAATATTTGTCTTAAGTGGTCAGTAATGTTAAAATGTCAAAGTTAGGGTAAGAAGAGAAGTAGAATTTACATGATTAGGAATTAGAAATATTATATTTTTAATATGGACAAAGAGTGATGTCATAAATATTTTATGTATTTTATTTGTAAAAAGTCTAAAAATTTGGAACCCATGTGAAATTATAGGTTTATCTTATCTTAAAAGATAAGCCTACATGTAAAGATAAGAGTTAACGTATGGAATACGATTAGCTAGAGGAGACTACTTACCCTATCTTAGAAATAGGGTGGATAAGCCTAAAAGTTCTATAAATAGAGAGGCCACGCCCTCATTTGGCATATAAGGAAGTAGTGAGAAATACATATGAGAAAGTGTCTTAAGGAAGCCATCATTTAGAAGGTGTGTTAAAGACACCATTAAGACGTGTAATTGTGAAGTTTCTCCCATAGTTATTGTTGGAAGGCAAGTGGAGTTGGTAACACTTCAAGTATTTCATGGGTGAGATTTTAACTATTTCATGTTATTAATATAATTTATAGTTATCTTTCATATTTTCATCATTCCTTTCTATCATAGTCTATGTTATTCTTGTGTTATGTTTTTATTGTCTTTTCATATTAATACCATCAAACTAAAAGATTTATATTAGTAAATAATCATAGAAAGTGGATTCTCCATTGGAGAATTATCATAGTGATGGATTGGTGATGACATAATGGCTACGAGAGAGGTCCCAAAAATAGTGGATATTGAAGATATGAGTAGACTACAACGCCCAAGAGGGTACATGGGCACCCCTGGGTGCTATGGTATGGAAAAATAGGTCCCCTTTTCTTATAAAAAGATTGGAACCTAGATCTTTCTAGGTTACTGATATGCTATGTAAGCTTCGATGCTTATCGCATTGGATTCTCTAAACTTTACCAAATGTGTCAAATATAGAAAGATGAAGCTAAAGACTTGCAAGAGACAAGAGCAGTATCAAAAACATAAAATAATGTGAATGAATGGTTTGGATTGACCTCACCTGCCACAATAGTGGGCTTACTAAACTAAGCATTGTAATACATTTCAAACCTAAATGTAGTTCTCGTGTGTGTGTTTGCATGTCATACCTTAGGTGCTATTTTTGATGTCACATTTTGTGAAGTGGTGAGAAATAACTAAATGTAGAAAATGTAATACTATGTGTTCATGGAATATAGTAGAATCCCCCACTATGATGTGTCTCGTTGATGTATATCTCCTAGCTTGAATGCATAGAACTATGTGGATTCAAGTGGTGCAATGAATGCATGGAACTATGAGGATGAAAGTGATGCAATGGATACGTGGAACCATATGGATGCAAGTGATGTTAGGACCCTCATTATTGTCTCATAACTTTATATTTATAGGGTTCTCTTGCTCTAATTTAAAAATTAACCCCAACATGGTCGACTAGGAAAACGATAAGGATGGAAAATGGATAGAAGATGCCCAAAAAGAGGTGGGAAAGTATAAAATGGATTAGGGTGCCCTGGGCACCCCAATATAAGCTTAGGTGCCTGGTTTAGGATTAAATGGCTTCAAAGTGACGAAAAATATGGGAATGTATGTAAAAATTTAAAGGAAAGATGAAAGAAAAATTGAAACAAGATGGACAAAAGGTAAGATTAATTAGTACATTCTTCACTCAAGAAAATTCTAAATAGTAGTATGAGACTGGGCTAAATAATATTGAAAGTGCATAATTTTGTGATTACATGGACATGAGTACATGAGTGCTACTATCTTGGATGGGTGCTAGTATATGAACTGATGAAAGATAAATTATTTATGTTCGACTAGGATTTAGGGTGTGTGAGACAAAAGAGAAAACAAGAGACAAATAAAAGAGGCCAAATATATTTTTCAATCACTAGTTTTATTATTGAGGAATTATGTAAAATATAGAATGAGTTTTGGACCTATAAGTGTACCCAAACATGTCATTTAGTGTCTAAAATGACACCTTTATCTTCTAATTGAATTGAACTATATCATGTAGAGAATAGCATTCATTGTCACGAGAGGCCATTAAATTGGTGTAAATTGCAAAAGTAGTGGTCACAATGGCGGTCTGCAACCAAAGTGAGGGCGATGATGCTTGTTGGAAGGTAAAAAAATTAGCCTCTTATCAAGTAATGTTTGTAAGACATCATTTGGTTTAGCATTATGTGATAAGTTGAATGGTTAAAAGGTGGGAGGTGGGGAAGTCTTATTTGAATGCTAATACAAAGTGGTAGAGAAGGAAGACGCTTATGCGAAGAAGGAGATGGAAAGCCTTTATGGAGGGTCGATAGATGGGAGGGGAGAAGACTTAGTCGCATAGAGACGAATACAATAAGTATAAGGAAGTGTTATAACATTATCTACAATTAATTCATGCTCAAAATAAATAACTTTATATAGCAAAAGAGTAAATGAATCACATGTATCATAGAATTACTTTTCTTTAAATGGGGAAATCAAGCCATGAAAAATATAATTTATATTTCTAGAATAATATGATGAAATAGTAACTGATTCATATTCAATATTGAAATCATAAAATATAATCTAAAATTGGTTCTTTCTTTCCTTTATGAAAAGAAGGAAAGTGCTCCTATGTAACATTAGGAACAATGTTATAAATAAAATTTTTAAAAAAGGCATCTTCCATATCATGATAATTATGAATAGATCCAATAGGAAAGTGAGTATAACATTGCAGAAAATTATCAAGAAGGCTATATGACGAAAATATTTTAGTAAAAATCAATCATTGTAATTATAATCCATGGATAATCGATAAGATTTAATATGCAAATAGGGATTTCTGTGTCATAGAAACATGAGAAAGTAGGAATGATGATACCTTTGGGGAAAGTGGAATTTTGAATCCTCTTAGGAATAGGATTTACATGACTCAAATTATTTTCAATTGAGGCATAATAGGCTCTATTATCAATGGTATGGATATGAACTTGAGTTTGCAAATTAACATTAAAATGCATGAGAGATAGGATGTCTTGGGAAGGGATGGCACGAGAACCGAGAGGCCCATTGAGGGGTTGAATTTTGCAATTATTAGTATGATGTAGTATAAGGGGTATAAGGAGAGGAGGATAGAGGATCATTCATATCTGCCATAAATGAGGCGAGAACATGTGGCAAAGTTTTGATCAATGGAAACTATGCAAATATCGGTGATTTAGAAACCAACAAAAATATATTTTTCAAAGACAAGGAGTTGTTGGAGAACTTTTGGATCATGTTGAGGATAGTGCATGAGGTTAAACAATTTAGATTCTTCGAGAGGCATTGAAAAAAATTAATTGCATGTGCATATAGATCATATCGTTCTTTGAAGATAGGTACCTTTTTTAAGCCATGAGGGTTTAGGATCTTATGGAGAGGATTTCAAATAAGAGTGGGGTTCACAAAATGATGTAATATAAATATAATTAGATCTAATTTTAGAGTAAATAATGGAACATGGGATATATAAATGATAATATATAAAAATATACACATGATAAGTACCCAACAATGTAAAATTCTAATAAAATGAGAGAGATAGATGACTAACGGTATTCTTGTGTAATTTAAAAGCATTCAAGACTATGTATCTACTAAATCTAATTGGGAATGATGTATTAGTGGCTAGTAGAAAAATTAGGGACTCTAGACTATGTAGGACAAGAGTGCACTGAGTGTTTCTATCTATTCTTGGCAATAGTGTTTGTGTGAATAATTTAGATCTACTGTTTACGGTTATGAGGGTCTTCACTCCAATATCTACTTTGTCACTCTGAATTCATTTTTATGGTTTTGATAACACCTGTAACCTACAAAATAAAACCCAACTATCTACACAAGCTCACAAACACATTATATATGAATAAAATATGCAATATGTGAAGTCAAACTGATCCCAACATTCACCCTATGAATGATCTTATTACTAAGTGATCCATTACATTTCAAACTCCATGTAGTTCTATGTGCTTATGTGTGATATGGTGTCCTTAGGTTTTTCCTTGTGCCGACAACACCAATATAGATGGCTATAGCTAGATTCGATAGAATTGTGTGATATGGAATTTAATAGTTACCCTTCCTATATGTTGTATGTAGCCAAAAATGTAGTCCCTTTTGATAGTAGTGATAGTATGTAGATGTGATAGCCCCTTTGAATTTTCATCCATAATAATAGTGTGTATGTTGTGTATATATATGAGTCTCTTGTTTTAATTTTGACACTAGTGGCACAAAAGGATGAATATGAACATGGGATAAGGATAAGAAAAGTGAAAAGGCTAACCACAAATGTGAAAAATGTGTAAAAAGAATAAACAAGATAGAAGCACCCATAATGGACACAAACTTGTGGATGCTAGTGTCTATGATGGGAACTAGTGTCTTGGGACAAATAATGGCAGATATGAAAAAATAGAAAAACATGGATCCTATAACCTGACCAAAAGTGGATACAAAAATGTTAGATGTAGTATAGAGTTATAGTAAAACTAAATCAAATATGTAGATGGATAAGAGATCCTATCACTAGTGTATACTTTTCTTACTTAATATTCATGCATTTAATAAGATATAGATGGAATAGTAAAATATTAATATATTTGTGATTTTATGTCTATAGCTAGCTATGCCCAAATTCATGATTGGGATGTCTTGCATTACCAAGATACCCTTTCACGATAAATTCTCTTAGGACTCAAGCATTATCCTCATGCAAGAAGAACAATCAATTATAGTTTACACTTCTTCCTAATCAATCTCGAGCCTTAAACTACTCAACAAACTACACTTCCACATACTACTATTGAGATACCGAACCATCTTCCTTAAAAAAATTAGATGACGAGGGTAGCTGGTTTTTACTATGATGATGATGATGTCATGGTTGATGATCATATATATTACGCGTTGATGAATATACGCAACACATTGCTCCATCGGTGTTATCTTAACCCGTCACCTTATTACCCTCATTAGATACTCTCATTACCCCTCTATATCCTACAATATCTTCATCCCTACCACTTTCTTCTATGTCTCATCATTCCTCTATTATTAAAAAATATTTCCTAGGGCACGAGGCTCTGCGGGGCATGATGTTTCTAACTTTAGAGCCTATCGATGCCACTAGAATAATCTTGAAGTTGAGGTAAAACATGACCCAACAAGAAACACAACACAACCTTCCCCTTTAATATCCTTCTTTTCCTCTCATCATGGGCATTGCATGCACAATGAAGCTAAATGTCGGGTTATACATAGAAAACATCCCATTCTTGAAAAATATTCCCATAATCGGAAGAGTAGAACTGATTCCTCTCGAACCAACCACTTTCTCGCTAGACAACTAGACCACAACGTACTTCTAGACCACCACCTCATCATGATCTGCATCCCACTATGTATGCTTGTCACCTAGCTAGAGGATTAGATCGATGAGACTTTAATTACAATGCGATATGAAGTTCATTGGTTAGTTTTTATTACATGACATGCAATAGAAGACCTCATGACTCATGCTAAAATTCACATATTAAATCACGTTAAATATATCAAGGATATAATGTGATATTTTCCCCCTCATGTATATTTACCTATAATGTATTAATTACATCTTACTTTCCTTATAACTCTAGCCCGAATCCTCACCATCGCTTGGGATCTCGGGCCCCATTTGTTTTTTTACACAATAAATTATGCCTTTTCTCAATTTCTCAATCCCCCCTTGATTTCATCACACCATCTCAAATATATAATTACATCCTTGTTTTGGATTCTTTCTGAACTAATTGGATTTATCTATGTGTACGCCCTTGTTTCTACTACCATTCAAGTTCCTTGGTCCTAATTCCATCTATTTTGGGTCCGACTCACTTTCAAGTATTTCATATTAGATTTTTGCAATACTTTGTTCATCCTTACTTTTCCTATGGCCTTACTTGGATTTATATACAAATTCACACCCTAAAATCCTATTTTGAGATTATTTTCCTTGTCTCACCTTTTAGATTCTTCACATCACATGGGTTAGACTATCCTTCGAATCCCCTTATTATCGGGTTTAACATCCTATCACATTATCATTATTCCTAAGTATCGTGGTATTATCACATACATTTATGCTTGAAGAAGGAAAATGATAAGAAAATCAACAAATATAAAATCACCCAAATACCATAAAAAATCATCTCATATATATATATATATATATATATATATATATATATATATATATATATATATATATTGAATTAGTATCTATACATTGACATAATGATACAAAATAAATACATGGATTTGGCCCAAAAAAATTCTTGCTCTTGAACCCTCATCCACTATAGGGAGTTGTCGACGTTAAAATTTTATTACATGATTTATATTTCCTTTATATATTAGGAATAGGGTGTTAAGTATAATTAGTAGTAGCGTCTTATAGAAGATAACAATGCTACCAATAATGTACAAGTATAGTAATAGTAAAAATACAATATGAATGATGTTGTAAAAAGTAAATATTTGTCTTAAGTGGTCAGGGTAATGTTAAAATGGTCAAAAGAATATAGGGTCTACATGATTAGGAATTGGAAATATTATACTTGTAATAATGAAAAGGAGTATGTCATAAATATTGTGTATTTCATTTATAAAAATTCTAAAAAGGTGTAACCCATGTGAAATGATAAGGTTGATCTTATCGAAAAGATAAGCCTACATGTAAGGATATGAGTTAAGGTATGTAATATGATTGGCCAGAAGTAATTTCATATCATATCTTAGAGAAAGGGTGGTTAAGCTTGAATTTTCTATAAATAGAGAGGCCACCCCTCTCATTTAGCATAGAAGGAAGTAGTGAGAAATATTGTATGAGAAAGTGTGTTGAGGAAGCCATCATTTAGAAGGTGTGTTAAGGAAGCCAATAAGAGGGGTAATTGTGAAGTTTCTCCCATGGTTATTGTTGTAAGGTGAGTGGAGTTGGTAACACTCAGAGTACTTCATGGGTGAGATTGTAACAATTTCATGTTGATAATATAATTTACACTTGTATTTCAGATTTTTCATCATACCTTTGTATCATAGTATATGGTATTCTTGTATTATGTATGTTATTGTGTTTTCCAGATTACTACCACCAAACCAAAAGTTGTGCATTACTAAATAATCATAGCATGAGGAGTTCCCAGTTGAGAATTATCATAGTGCTATATTTGTCATGACATAGTCTCTCAATACTTTTAGTAGATGGGGTTGTGCTAGTAACTCTAGTTGTGCGAGCTAGGGACTCTTCTGTGCTCTCACCATTTGTGTCTCAAAGGAAGTGATCTACTACATAGTTCTTTAGGCATCAGATAGGAGATATTTCTTCTCTTAAACTAGGGCCTCCTGCACATATAATATACTCTACAACATCACATCTATGCTACCACAGTAGCCTCCAACACCTTTGCATCCCTATCCCTTCGTATGGTCTAGGATGCTTCTCCAACATGATAAATCAATCTCACTTAATCTCCTACCACCAATACTACTAGATCCATCATCACTACCATATCTTAGAGATCCATGAATGGATCTAGGATCTCATGGTGGATTCTCTCTATCAGGATTTCTGCTCTTTCATGGTTTGATCTTCAAAACAAAAAAATGATACATATTACTCGAATATCAAGCATACTATAGACCTATTACACAAAAATAATCTAAATAACATAATGAGACACACATTTGGCTTCTCGAGCCTCTCCATGATGGTCTCGCCATCTCAAAGTGTCCACCGAATACCTCCTCATCCTTATCTTCAAAACGAGGTCTTGCTCCTATGTAAGGTTTCCACTTGTATTGTGGCACCAATATCATGTCCCCTCTTTGCTATGGTTTAGAAATCTATCTTAGATCTGTAAAAACCTTAACCCCGATCTACGTCAAGCAACCTCCTCTCGGCCACCACATTTTAGGTTACCTCAATCATGGTGGTTGCTTCCCTACTAATCTTCATCTGGTGCTAGGATCTTCTCTACTTTCATCCCCAACCTATGAATTTGTACCACCATATCCTTAGTCAGATCCTTCCTTTTAACTAGTCACTACTATAACATGTAGTAGGCCATAAGCATCCCCACCATGCTTATGCTACCTCTCACCATGTGCGCTGTTGCCAATACCCTATGGGGTTGTAATATCGTTACCCTAATCTATGCTTTGTTATAGCCTCTCGACATGGAAAAACTCATAGAGTGGCAATGGTGATATCACAATAGGTATTTGTCACCCAACTTGGCTCAAGACCCTTCTCACAACATGGATTTCTACACAATAAACATAATTGCATATCACCTCGGTGATTGCATCCAAGATATGTACTCTATAAAAACTAGGCCACCGATCCTTATTCCCTACATTAGAGTGTCATGTAACATCATCCGAACCTAACTATGCTGCTAGAAATAATGCTCTTTTTGTATAGATCCCTATTCTATATTCCATTAAATGCAAATATTGTAGTTGCACAAATCCTGATCTACATAGGATCTATTAATAGTTTGATCATATTTTCTATGATTTTAATGGATAACCTGAAATATCCTAATTTTTTCACCCTTGGATCATCAGAGATAGAATTATTTCAATAGTTTATAAAAGTACTTTCTTTCATTAATTACTATTATCCTGAACACATCATGGTTCGGAATATCTCTGACTCAAAAATCAGATCAAATTGTTTATCAAGATCTAACAAGCAATATTCAACGTATTGGAACTCATTTATCAATGTAGTTTTTTCCTTCTATTCGATCTCATTTGTAGAAGAAAGTGATCCCACTATTGGCCGTTGTTCCCACTAAATTACTCTTAGGGCATCCGCTGGTACTACTTATGGTATCCCTATTGGCCTGTACATCAAGAACCCCTCATATATACACACTCTCAATAATATGATGTGTCTCATGACTCTCTAACCTCTACGCCTAACCTTGTAGAGTAAATGCACCAACTATAACAATATTGTGGTACCCCATCTTAACAAAACCCCATGATCCACAACATCTCTACATACCATGAAAAAAACAATGGGATGGATCCATCTACCTTGTGGCATAATATTTATGCCACAACGATCTCCGTAACTACAATTCACAAAATGGGAATCCTTGTAGTTTGACTTTGTCTTGAGTCAAGTGAATAGCATACTCTCTTTGTATGTACCACTCCCAAAGTAGCCCATACGATGAAGGCTATTTGTTATGTAGCATCCGAACTCATATTAGAATACATACTAGTTCCTATAATAGGTTACCCTAGAATATCATGTACATTCTCCAAATTCAATGTCATCTCCTTGGTGTCTTGTGTCTCCCACCACCAAAAGGTGTTTGATCGGGTCTTTCATTTTCCTAAAATTATGTGTAATATATCGAAATCTAATGGTATCACGGGCATCTACATGATGCCCCCAAATCGCAAACCCCTGCAATTGGGTCACCTTTGCCTATCTTAGTCCCTCGATCATGTCACACGGGCATGATACATATGCACTTCACTATAGGTGGATCATACAATTCGTCCCGCATCCACACAATGACAAAAAGAAAAATTAGAATCCTGGCATATCAATTTGTGTGAAAAATCAAAGTATACAACCTATACAAAAATATTTCATACGCCATTGCTACTTGGCTAGACACTCTTGGCCCTTGAAAAATATTCCCTAACACCATTGGTCCTATGGCATATGCCATTAGATCGCGGCTCCATTTTACTCCCACCTGAAACCATCAATGTTGTTATTACAAAGGAGATGATGGCATTCTTCAAAAAAGTGATCTTGACTTTAAAAATTTAAATTGTAAAAATATTAAAGATAAAAAAACCAAAATAAAATTCCTCCCAAACCTACTTGTATTTTATCTTGACCTACCCCATGACACAAACTTGGACAAGAATGATGTGCTAACGACTCTTAAAAGTAAAGAGACAAAATAGTCCCTAGTCTACGTAATAAAACTAAATGTAGTCGAGTTACCCATGGTCACACCCTTTCGCGTGCACTGCCTCATCATCGTCAATCACTAGCCCATACTCATGCCATAATGTTGAAATACACCCAAATTTTGGATTTGAGATCACATTTGTCTCACTTCTAAAAATTAAAATAACCAGATAAAATTAAAATATAACTAGTTATAAAACATAATTTCTCTATTAACATTTGGTCACGATAAAATTAAATCTTCAAGTGACCATCATCTTCATTCTCAAACTCAACAACACATGTCATTTGTTGCATCTTTACTGTAATATCATATCACTCATTTTTGCTAATTACATGCATACTTTTGAATTTTTTGACTTTTTCCTATTTTTGAAAACATGTCATCATAGCACATCCCATAAAACAACATAACACGACATCCATCACATGGATCCCTCGATAGGTGATTTATGTCTTATTTTACTCATAATTCTCTAGAGTATATTTTGTTCTTCTTCTTCATAGTTCTTAAAGTATTTATTGCACCCACAAATGGTGGGACAAGTGACACTATCTGGTATGCATTGGTGGGTATTAATATTTGTAGCTAATCATTTATGATCTTAATTTTAGTATCTACTTTGTGTTTTGGTGTTACGAGATGGTTTAATTTCTTTGATCAACCCATTTTTGTCTATTGCAATATGTGGTGATCGAGTGGATGGGGCATATGTATACACTTATTTTTCAATTTTCATCTTTCATTCTTGTTATTAAATATTTTCTTATCTAGATAAGGTTCACTAATGCGTCTATTTCTTGAGTGGGTTCCTTGAGGGTCCCTGCAGGGGAATGGGGAATGATTATTTATGTATTCATAATGGGTTAGAGGAAATACATACGGAGAGTTTCATTGTTTTTCCTTTCCTTAGTTTTCTCTACATTATTTATCCTTGTCCCTTTAGGTCTCATACACATTACAATCATGACACTTTTCTTGTGTTTTACCATTTGGAAAATTTTCTATCCATCTACTTGATCTATGACACCTATTTTTACTTTGCATGACATATTACCTCACGTTACTCTCCCTTCCCGACACTATCCCTCATGGGTGCTGGTGTTGGTGAAAGGTTTTTTTGGCCGACGCCATCTCCCATGATGATGGCGTTGTATATATACTTTCCACAACTTGACATTCATGAGGAAAGGAACTCTGAATCTTAAAAATTACCACATTCTCTTCTCTTTTGCGTCATATTCACATGTGCTCACTTAACTTTTGGTTCATCTTACGGTTGGCTTGAATTGGATTGGACATTCTTCATCTTGGTTAGATTGCTACACTATTGGTTCATGTATCATGAGTCTAGGATAGTAATGGTGTTCCCCTTCTCCCCTAATCATAATTCTCTCTCAATGTGTTACTTATCTAGATGGATCGTGTATAGTGACAACCCTACATGTATAGTTGAGTAGTATAACTAATTTTGTCATTTTAAAAAGATTAGTTCATTTCCTTTCTCCATTACTTTATGTTAGCTTATTATGACATGTAAATTGATGCTAGCTAGCATAGTGCTCTTATTTTATCCTCTCCTTAGCTTCTCTTTACTTTCATTTTAGTTACATTCTACATGTTTTCCTTATCCATCATTGATCCATACGTCTTCAAACCCATTTATCGATATATTAGTATGGTATTCTCCTTTATCTTTAATGTGGGCCTTGGAAACCCAAGGTTGAGCTAGTGTAGGGATTACTATCCTCTAGATATATGACCCTAGTTCTCATTGTAGTCCTTTTAAATCTATCCCATGTGTCTGGTTCATGTGTGTCTCTTACTCATTGCCTCGACACCCTTCTAGAATGGATTACTTAGGTGTGCAAGTTATGTAGACACATTCTTGGCCTGATATAGAAATAAAAAGAAAGCTATTGAAAAATAATCATATGGTAAAATTATGGTAGAATTTAGAGTTCTAGGTTATCAAGAAAGTACTTTAAACCATAGAAATTAAAGCAACTACATTGAATCCATTTATTACAATGTAATGATATTATTAATCACAATAATTTATGAAATTGTAAACTATATACCTTACCAACCAATAAAGCTATTGTTATCTCTTAAGAATAACACCCTATCATTTTGTGTAAGTGTGTATGCTTGAGCGCACGATGTGATTGGATAATATGGGTACTATCTCCAAGTTGTGGGAGTTGCTACCCGAGATGGACCTCTAGAGAAAGCTGGCTCTTTCTCCTAAACTACCCGGCACAATCTACTCTAATGCAACAAAACTATCTAATCCTAATATAATTTTCCAAGGGACCAAGGAGTGAGAGTGCATGAAATAAAATCATACAAGTAAAGTGTTGATACACCAGAAAAGGAGAGTGTGAGAATAATCTTCCAATGTGTGGAAAGTAGAAGCAAAGTGCATACTAGAAGGGGTTATAACAATTTTCCACATTCCAGAAAATGCATTCAAAAAAATATTCCATACATTCACAATATTCCATACAAAATTACAATATATTTGTAATAAGCTTGAAAGGGAAAGAAGAATTCAAATAAACACATCTGAGGAAGAAGTGTCCACAAACTTGTATCTATTGCTTCATTAATATGCACAATCCAATCTATTACAGAATAAGGGTCTAGATCACCATGCAAGGAGTCCAGTACAAGGGCCTGCAACACATTAGCTTCACAAAATAATTTTGAGAGTTCTTCTACTTAAAAAATATATTTTTTAACAATGATCCCAACACTGCAATTTATAGAAATTTGAGAAGAGAGAGAGAGAGAGGGAAAATGGAAATCCCAAAATCTTTCCTTCAACCACTTGCAAGAGGTAGTAAATGGAGTGAAATTATGATATGTTTCTTTCAAATGCCCCCATACTATCCCATAACTTGTAGTGATTCGAGAAGTATCGCCCATGCTTTATTAAATGCATCCCAACTACCAAATAAAACATTGTTATGAACCCGATCACATTTTAAAAAACAACTCAATCAATTATTTCTTGATTTTTGTGTGTCGGGATCAAAACCATGATTCCAACAGATACCATTTTTTAACAATTTTGTCTAGAAATGCAAAAGTTATGGCCTTTTGAGTGTGGGCAACTATTTGGGGTCTGCCAAGCATTTATGTCATTTAACGAGACTGGGCATTTACTTTAATGGAGATGAATATTTTTCCTTTAATTTATACAGATTACCTAATCTAAAATAAAGGACGTTGTGTCCATTCCAAAAAGTCAAATTTTGTGAAAATCAGAGCTCGGGGTCAAAATTTATGGCCGTTTGAAGTTCGCAAGTCAAATGTTGACTTTCTCTCTCTATTGCTGGTATTTAGGAAAAATCAAGTTTTCAGGGAACTCATGTCCCATGCGTACTCAAACCACTTAGGCCTCCTTTCTCTGCTTTTTCCGATTCCCTCTTGGTGCAGAGATTTCGACTTTGGTGTTTCAATTGTCAGACGTTGATCGGGCCGTGAGGGCTGTTGACCTCCGCTTTTGCCACATTGCTTTGTTGATTGGATTTTTTCCTTTGCGAGTCCCGCACATATTTATGTCCCTGTGTGTCTTGTGGATCGTGTGGGACAAAAATATATGATTTTTCCCATTTGAATTGCCTACGACTTTTTGGGGGATGCGTGTCCGGATGTCCGATGTCCGTGAGACCATCCGGGACATATTTTTCGATTTTCTACGCACAACAAAGGAATGTGGCCATTTCAGGTTTTTGGGTCCCAACTGTCTCGCGTGAACTTGTGCGGCCTAAGAAAAAACTTCCGCTTTCTCCACACTACATTAAAAGAGACTATTTTTGGGATTTTTCAGCTTTTTCTAATTTCTTGAATTTTTCTTGGTTGGGAGGGTTAGAAAAGAACCAAAGGGATCTCAAAACCTAATTTTTTTCCTCTTGCCATTTCTACCTGCTCAACCCCGAAGAAATTATACAAGTTATCCAAATTACCTTGAGGGGTGAATTTGGGATAACAATTATATATATATATATATATATATATATATATATTCCGTCATGAACTTTATATATACTTAATATTCTGAGAATATAACTCTATAAATATATCAAATAGAATTTGAATTTTTTTGTAAAAAGTTAAATAGCTAGCAAAGTAAAAACAAACACAAAAAGCAATCAAATTTCCTAGAACTTAAAGAAAGTGGTAGACAATCAATTTAAGATCTACAAGCTACTTTGACCGAGATGTTAAAATACAATTATCTTGTCTTATCTATAATGTATTAAACCACAACCATCCAATACCACAAACGTAGAGAGGAAAATCCATTGGTTATGGACTCCATCTAACCTACAAATGTCCCCAGTGGTGCAAAATGCTTCGCCAAATTTTGTCCAAAACCAGTTGGACTTTTCATAGAATATAATGAGAAGAATACAGACAGAAGAAAGTTTATTTATCAAATCGAAAAAGGCTTGGGTGGGGCCATTCTCTGTGGACCTTGGCTGCAAAACTTCCTCTTGTTTTATCTCCCATCATTATTTCCTTCACGAGTGCCCTGCTCTCCATCATTCAAAACTCTATATAAATGAAGAAACACTAGGAATTTCATCAAACATAGACACCATATGTGTAAGGCTCATTTGTAATGAACTTTTTTTTGTCTTGGGAACACAGAAATAAAAAAGCTTTTCAATGGAGAAAACTGATGGGAAAAGGACTTCCAGCTTTTTCATGTTATTTTCCATTCTTCTTCTTCTACTGACTGTCGCAATGGCGACCCGCCCACTTAAAACAGGTCTGTCTGCAGAAAATAACTTAACTGACATGGCTGTCTAAGATTCTTCTCTTCCATTTTCTGACTAAAATAATTACTTGTTTCATCTAGAATTACTGGAGGCAGGATTTGCTCCTATCAACACAGAAGACAGATTGCAGGGATCTCTTAAACCGACTGTAAGATTCGTATACTTTTTCCAACACATACATTTTCAATAATTTAGACCGTTTCTTTATCTGAAATTTTTTCAATTTTTTAGGGTAGTGGGTATATGAAATTTCTAAGTTTTGAAATGTGGGTATATGATTTTTGTCAGTATTGGATTGTGGGTATGTGATCCTTTTTAGTATTGAGCTGTGGGTATGTCAACACTTTGATTATTGACTTCTGGGTATATGATTTTATTTAGTAGTGAACTGTGGGTATTTATTTATGTGGAGTTATGAATTTTGGGTATGTGATTATTTTGAGTAATGAATTGGGGGTATATGCCAATGTTTATTGCAGGGATTTAAAGCTGATGAAATAGAGCCGGGTTCAGAAGAATTAGCCTGTGATAGTTTAGATGAAGATGAGTGTTTGAACCGTAGGACTGTGGCTGCTAATACTGATTACATCTATACACAGCACCACAAACATCCATAGAAGCAGCTCCCATAGTGTTATAATTAAGCACTGTACTCGTAAATCACAGGCTACAAACCTTCTTCGTTAAAATGTCTTTGTACTGCTATATCCTCGCATAACCCACGAACTACGTGCTGTAAAATCTTTACAATGACCACTAAGATTAATAAATATATATGAATTTGGTCATTGGGGTTGGGACACTTTCTTACGCCATGGTATTAAGGGATGGGCTTCAAATACGGGAAAAAAACATATTCAGTAAAAAAATACTATAATAGTTTCCTTAATTTTTAAATAATTTTCTAAATAATATTGAAAAATAAAAATCGTTTTAAGGTCTTGATTAGAAAATTTTAGATGGATCCAAAATTTAAAAATTTATTTTATAAAACAATAATAACCAATATATGTTTTGTAAATCCTGTATTTTTAAATTTTACAACTGTAAAGTACTAAATTTTGTACAGTTCAATAAGAAATATGAAAAATACAGATAATCTTTATAGTATTAACGTATTTGGTAACTATGGTTTTAATGATTCTCTACTGTACATATTAGATTATAACAATTTCTAATGACCGAACAAATTTCATTTTCCTTTTAAATTATTAAGTAAACTAATTATATAAATACATTTTAAATTTATGTTCTTTGTCCGCTTTCAGACTCCAAATCATGCCTAAATAATTGTAAATGAGAAGACCTAAAGTGCTCTTCGGTTGTGTGTCCCTTTTGCCATGCACTATGATGAATATGTTATTATTCTACATTGGAAATCTTAAGATGTGATGCGCTGTTTTTATTATCGTTTTTCTTGGTTCCCCACGCCTCGGTAGAAAAGCCTCTGCATAGTTCAGGGCAATTCCAGAGGAGCAAACGACGTCAGTAAAATAGATCATTGATTTTTTTCGTTGAGTTTTAACATAATTGAATTAAATTGCTTGTCGAAACCTTCAATTGCTTTGTTATGTCCGTAAACAATTCATTTACATTAACAGCAAATACAAAAATGATGCATTTATGTGGCTATGGTTTGTGAGTTTCACAATACTTTTTGTTGTAAGTGTAGGAGAGTAATATGTGAAATGTGTAATTTTTTTATTTTTAATTTTTAATGTTTGGTGTATACAATTGGGCACTAGATTACATAGTTTATGGGCGTGTCTCCCTATTTTTAAGAGGAAATATATTGTGGATATATAAATATGAGTAATGTACAATGAAACTAGTGACCACCTTCAACTATCCCTTTGAGTGTATGATCCCTACTAGACTCATAGAAACCATATATGAACACCAATAGACCAAGGGCCCTTCAACCAAGGTAGATGTGCATTTTTCATTAAAAATATAGTTGTTTATTAATTTTTAATTAAGTCTATAATTATGTTGATATGTATTTTACAATGGTAATTATAAGTAAGATTTAATGGTGCCAGTATGATATATTAATTATGTTGATAGGTATTATGTGGATAGACATTCTTTATAGTAATAAGAATATGATATATTAATTATGTCTATAGGTATTATGTGGATAGGCATTCTTTATACTAATAAGAATTTTAACAAGAGGTGAAATCATGATATTTTTATAGATACATAAATTTGTTTTTTTATTAAACTATGTTGAAAATAAAGTAAAAAAATAGTAATATATTGATCATACAATAGAGTTTTGTGTTTTCTTTAAAAGAATTTTACCACCATAAAAAATACGAGAGAGAATAATGTTATTAATAATCAATGTGATATATGTAAGATTGAAAACAAAAAGTTTAAGATTGACATCCATAAACATTTTTAAATAAATAATTTTGAAGGTAAACATTTACTTACAATAAAAATTAAAATATGAGGTATTATAGTATTTGAATTAATAATTAATCAATAATTTAATATTTAAATTTTTATAAAATATTTTTTCCAAAAATATGACATTCTATATATTTATTAGTTGAAAAAGATGAATCTAACATAACAATTTTTTTGAAATACTATTTATAAACATTTTTGAATTAAAAGACATGATATAATTTGTTGACCCCTTTCAATAACACTCTAAAATAATTGAATGTCATAACGATTATTGATAATAATTAATTTAAAATTTAAAATTTAAATCATTATCAAATATTTTTATTTCTACTTAGAAAATAACACATAAATTATATTATCTTAAACATAAATACAAATACATTACACTTCATTATGATAATAATAAATTTATGATTTAAATTTTAAATCATTATTAAATTAGTTTTCTTTTAAATTGTAATATATTAAATATAAATAGAATTTGAAATACATTACACCATAATCATATGAATCTAACTTAATAACATAAATAAATTAATGTTGTCTAGTAGTAATTAATAAATAAATTCTGAATTTAAAATAATTATATATAAATATTTATAAAATAAAATAATTCCAATAAATTTTATAGATAATTTTATCCTATAACCGGTCACATAGTTGAATAATGGAGAGGGAAGAGAGTGTACACATATTTCAAATTTTTTTTGCCCTTCAAATATTCTAACATTGATAAGGAAAGACTTAAAACAAAAAGTGAATTTTTATTTATTATTTTTATGAAAAGACATCTTATATTATATAAATTAAATAATATACAAGATAAATTTTAACAAAAAAGTAGATGGTATGAGAGCAAACCCCAAAACAACAAACAAGTTAAATCGACCCTAGAAGAGCGAGAAACAAACTAGGCCCCTAGGAGAAATAAAAAACTAGGCGGTTCTAAAGGATAGCAAAAAGACCAAATCAAGCAAAGAAAGAACAAACATGCCCGAAGTGGGTAGATCGTGATCATCTTACTAGCCCGAGCTAGGTAAATCTTTGCTAGCATCCGAGAGATCCCAACCGGGGTGATTTTCTTCTTCCCATTCCACCTCTCCTTGTGTGGGGATAATGAGGTTGAGGTGGGGAAAGTTTTGAGAAGATGGTGGCGGTGAGGTTATATTCTATCCATCAACAATGTGCTTTGTGGAGGATATAGGAGAGCCCCACCTATGCCGATGAGCCGGTTACCCCTAGCCTGCTTCTTGCGATGTGGCGAAGGACTCCTTTGATGGTGAGGGATTGGTGATCCCCAAACATGTTGGAAAGTGGTGAATAACTTCTTTGTTGAAGAGGTGTTATCCAAAATTCACCCCCTCAAGGTAATTTTGATAACATGCATCAAATTCTTTAGTTCCAAGCAAGTATATTGACTCAAGGTAAAAACCATGTTTTTGGGGGCCCCTCGGCTTCCTTCTAACTCTCCCATCCAAGAAGAAAACCCAATGAGTTAGAAAAGGTGAAAAAATTGCAAAAAACCAAGCTTGGGGCCGAAAAATGAAGAAAATCGCTAAGTCCTAGTCTAGGTGGTCTACGAGACAGTTGGGACGTCGGGGCGTGAATTGGCCGAAAAGCCACCAGGCGGTTCACGTAGCAATTGGGACGTCGGTACACGCAGGACGCGAAAATGTGAACTGGCCGAAAGTGGAAAAAATCGTCGAGTTTTGTTTTCACGTGGTTTGGGACATCCGGGCCAAAAGTACGCGCGAGACGTAGATCGGCCGGTTTGGCGCAAGTCAGTCCATTTCAGGCGGTTCGGAGATATTTATCCCTAGATGGTCTGGGACATCCGGGCCAAAAGTATGCGGAGGATGCGAACCGGCCAATTCGGCCAAAACAGGAGACTTTCGTCCGGGACAGTTTGGGACATCGAGGCCAAAAGTACGGGTGGGATGTGAAAAGCTGAAAGAGCCGAGAGCGAATGGAATCTCGCCATGTGTCTTCACTGCAAACAGGAACAAGGAACCCCAAATCGGCCGAAGGGGAGTTTTTCATCCGGGACGAGTTGGGACAAAGGTAAGCGCGGGACGCGAGGGACGCTTGGCAAACGACGGCCAAGAAAGAAGAAAAGTCAACATTTGACCCGTGAAACTTCAAACAGCCATAACTTTCGGCTCGGTCGGTTAATGCTCATTCCGTCAAATGACAAAACGCCTACGGACCCAAAATAGTTGCCCGCACTCAGAAGGCCATAACTTTTGCATTTCTCAATGAAATCACACAAAATTGGTACCGTTGGAATCGTGGCTCTGAAACCGACACATAGCAATCAAGAAATTCCAGATTTGGTGAGAGATTGATGGATATTTTTCATAAAACGTGGCCAGGTTCATAACAGTGTTTTATTTGGTGGTTAGGAGTGCAATTAAGAGGCATGGTCATCATTCTTTCTCTGCTACAGCACATGGGACAGTATGGGGAGACTTTTGCAAGTAATATATAATCATTTCACTCAATTTAATGCCTCTTACAAGTGGTTGAAGGACAGATTTCAGGATTTTCATTTTCCCTCTCTCTCTCTTCTCATTTTTTCTATAAATTGGAGTGTTGGGCTCATTGTAAGAGGAGAGTTTTCAGATAGCAAAGCTCTGTCAAAATTGCTTTGTGAAGCCAATGTGCTACAGGACCTTGTAGTGGACTCCTTGCATGGTGATCCAGGCCCTTAACTTGTAATAGATTGAAGCTGTGTGCATATCATGAAGCAATAAAATATCGGTTTGTGGATGTATCTTCCCTGCTCTGTTTTCTTGCATTCTTGTTGCCCCTTTAATATTTATACAAGAATATTGTGTCTATTATTATGTTCTTGCAGGGATCCATTATCATTATGTATGTTTAGAATATCGTTTGTGAATGCATTGTGCTAGATTATGGAGAACTGTCATCACCTCTTCTAGTGTGCACTTTGCTTCTCTATTTCACACATTTGGAGAACTACTCTCACACCATCCTTTTCGGTGTATCGCCACTTTAGTGTATGCTTTCATTTCATGCATTCTCTCTCCTGGTCCCTTGGAAATTTATATTAGAATGGTTAGTTTCCCCTTGCATTAGAGTAGATTGTGGCGGGTAGTTTAGGAGCAAGAACTGACTTTTTTACGGAGGTCTATCTCAAGTATTAAGTCCCATAACTTGGAGATAGTACCCATGTTATCCAATCACACTTTGTGAGTTCAAGTATATGCACTTGTATAAACATAAGGGTCTTTGTGATTCGGTGATAACAATAATCAAATTTAAGAAAGTATGAGACAAGTTTAACTTGTCCCACAAGCCTCAAAATCAGCCTCCAAGGACAAATTCGAATTTATAAGAAGGTGGAGTGTTTCACATTCAAAAGTTAACGTACACATCACTTACACATCTCCTACAACACTTTAATTCAAGGCCGTGAACTCTATTAATTACATTATTTTAACATATTTTAATTAATTAACTAAACAATATGATTACTCACAATATTTACACACCATTAAATAAATAATGAAAGAGGTAAGTGCACCACAAAATAAATACATGCAAAAATTAAACAAAAGGGACCAAAATAAAAGAAATAGATAAAATACCTTGGTCACATTTAAAGGTGATCACCACCATGGGAATCCCTAACAATAACAAACATACACACAAACAAAAATCGTTTCCATGTTGACCTTGTTGAATTCATCTATAATTCCAATATGGTTGGTCTCGATCCTCGATATTTTTGTGATCTTTTAACCTACAAAACACAATACCTCCTTTTGCCTCATGGCCATATCAGAACATTCAAAATAATATAAATATAATTAAATTTTCAAAATCATCTAGATATATGAATCACAACAACATCAAAGCAATCTAACAATATTATTATAGTTTTATCTACAACTATATCATCATCGAATAAATTTCCATTTCTAGGTCTCTGCGATATCCAAATATCACAAGTCAGAACAACATCTATCATATACCTATGTCAAACAATATATCATGATCAACATATAAGGTGTCTCTAATAATCATCATGCATCATATCGAATCAAAGTCAACAATAATCCATGATCAAATATCTAACATCATACTAAATCAAAACTATAATAATGTCCATAATATGATCGGCGGTGCCATGATTAGTATCAAAAGGTGTCAAAGGAAGTGGGAACTACAAAAACAATGATTGTTGGGTATGTGGAGCTTGGAGATGGGTTCGCAGCCCATGGGAATCTTTCATGAGATGAACCTAATAGAGATCGGTTTAAATTGTGGTTGCATCCTCGGTGGACTTACGATGTGTGGCGAGAATGAACATTTCTATGCATAAATCTCTATGAATAAGAAAGTGATACAAATTAGAGAAGTAAATATGTCAAGAATGGAATAGTTTTCAAGTTTTTGGTTAGAAAAGAGTACGACCTAGAAAAAGTGTAACGCCTACAAAAATAATGACTTTATAAAAACATGCTAACTCCTAACGCTTAGCCCAAACTTTTGACTAAATTTTTGTTTGTTTACAAGGATGCTTTTACCCTTAGGGATATTAAATTAACTTACATCACTAAACTCAACTTTAGTATCGAAAGGCCAGGTCTAGTTAAAAGATTAAATTTTGAAATTACTTTACCTCTAAGGTCGATTAATTAAAGGTCAACTAGGAAGTGCCATAGCTTAATTTACTTGGTTAAATGTTTTCTCTTCTTAGTTAATGTTCACTCCAAATATGACTAACTTCATGCTTAATTAATCTAGTTTCATTATCCTAATAGTTTAAAGTCCTTTTAATTAATTCTTACAACATACTAAGGATTAAAAGAGTCTTTACACCCCAAGGCAATTTACATGGCCTCACTCACCCATCTACACATACCCTTAAGGATTTTAATTTAAATATTTAAATTACATTTCTACCAAACAAAAGAAGGGTGAAACCTCCACCCTTAGATCAAATCGATCTTGGCCACTGGATCTTAGGGTTCCCATCTAGCCCTAAATTTCCTTATGAGTTTTTATTAAAGCATTTCCTTTGTTCACTTCCCTTCATTTGGTCTTTTTGCTTTGTTAGAAATTGCAGGTTCGAGAAGAGGAAGCCATGGGAGCAAAGGAGGAAGAACTATGAAGGATTCTACATGGAGATATAGTTTAAATTAGTTTAGATTAGTTTTATTGTTGTTATTTCTTCCATTTAAGGATTGGGAGGGGTTTCCTTCACCAATATGTTTTTCATTTCAAGCTATTTGTATATTGGTTTTTTTTTTCAAAATTTGGGGCAAACCCTACCCCCATTGTTATAAATGAAAGGAATGTTTTTAATCCACCATTTGTATGTTTTATTTTTCAAATCCATGGGATTACTCAATGTTTGTTTGCTGGTGATTATTAGTTAAATTTTACAACTTAGAAATTGGTATAAACTAGTTAAAATTTGCGCACAATCGTGGATCAAGGAGTTACGTCTAAGTGACAGAATAACCACCCATAGTAGTGGCACTCCTAGGACTGCCGCCTACTTGGGTGACAAACCATTTTCCGCTATCCTATAAAACGGTGGTTTGAGATTGCTGCCTTAGCCTGAGTGGCGGTTATGGGACCACCGCTTTGTATAGGGTGGCGGTCTGTTTCTGAAAAATAGAACCTTAAATCTGAAATTTTCTCAAAAACTAAAAGTTATTAACAGGTACTAAATTACATTTTGAGGTTAATTTTGAGCATATAGAGTTTCCAATTTTGAGGTTTCTTTCCATTTTTTCATTTCTTAATTAAATTTACTCATTTAAAACATTTAGAAATCCAATAGTAACCATAACAACTACAATGTCTATTCCATTTTATTCGACTAATTTTATTTCAATTTAAGGAGTAAAATAAGGATTTATATCTACTTTTACATATTTATTTTACTAATACAAAATGTAACAATTCCTATTTCAAATTTTGTTGCCTCTTTCATTTTCACTACACTCAAACATCCAAAATAAATAAAACAATTTTCTTTTACATTCAAATTTACTATGTATGCATTTTCAACTTCTTTGCAACTTCTATATTTACTTATTTCACATTTAAAACAAAAAAATTCATAATGAAAGTGAATTTTCTTTTCTATTGAAAATAGCTCATATCTTTTAACACAAGGGACTACTTTTCTCATAATATAACAAAGATTTGAAATAAAAGAATTACTTTCTTTTCTTTTTGCAAAACTAACTCTAAAATATTAATATTTTCTCCTTTATTTTTTTCTTATTTGTTTCTCTCCACATACAATACAACTTTAATAACAATTAATTCAATACAACTTTCCTTCACAAGATCACTACAATGTCCTCCACTTGAAGTGGGAAATCATACAAGAATATAAGCTAATAATAGAATACAATATTACAAGTTTCCTCCACTCTAAGTGGGAATAATACTAAGGAAGTTTCACAAGGTCTCCAAAAAAACTCCAAGCTTCACAACTCCAACAAAATAGCTCTTCCAAGAATTGTTTGATTCACAAAAAAATAGGGGAGAGGCAACACTCTCCACCCAACCAAGATATATAATGAAGACGAGAATCCATCCTCTCCATTGGCCCCAGGGCCCTAACCACATTAGAATCGGAGATGATTCCAACAAATGGAAACAACAATCTTAAAAATAAAAACAAATATTTCGCATCCAATTCAACTAATTTTCAATCATCTACAACACAATAATTAAATAAAAATAACTACATAGCCAATAAACAAAGCTTAAACTAAAAGCCAAAGGAGAAAGACCTATGGAGAAACCACTTATTCATTGTAATGGGAATAGATGCCCACCTTAAATTCTCCAATGTATATATCAAATCTCCTACATGCTCTTATGCCTCCCTTAAGTACCCTTATACATCTCACATACTCTTATGCCTCCCTCATAAAAGAACAAGAAGCAAATGCAGGCATTCTTTGTACAAGATGGGGCATCCAACCCAAAATCCCTCAAAAAAAAAAGTAAACTCTTATGCATCCCTACATGAAATCTCCTCGCAGTCTCCTCTTAATCAAAACTTAGGCAATCTACCCACACCCATGAATCATTCCAAAGAAAAAAATACTCAACACAAGCATATAAACACAAAATAAAGCATAACATAAGCAAGGTAAAGCTCCTACCTTTCCATAGTAGAGCTTGTTCCAAGAGTAAAACTCAAGCTCCTAAAAACCAAGAAAGAATCCACAAGCTCCAACAATCCACAAGAACTCCCAACAATCCTCTAACTCTTAAAAAATGCAAGAGCAAAAATAATGAAGTAACCCCCAAACAAGCAAAAGAATTTCAATAAATAGAAAAGGGAGAGAGGAGGATGATGTGGCTCCAAGTAGGATGCCACCTCATTTCCTCTCCACTCCACATCACCTTAGTCAACCTCATATTCCAAAGCATAATTAATAAGTGGTTGAAGGAATGACATTTTACTTACACACACAAACTAAGCCCACACCCCTAAGGACAAAATTAATTACTTGAAAGAAAGTGCAATAAACATTTCACCTTTTTATCTTCCCAAAACACCTAATGGGGTCTAATTTTGACCCCCCAACCCATAGGTAGGGTTGGAATAGAAATTTAAGAGGTGTGGGACAAGTTTGACTTGTCCCACAAGCTTCCAAATTTGGCCCCTGAGACCAAATTTGAATTTCCATGGAGTAGAGTGTACAACACTCAAGATCCCAACACTCAACTTACAACACAAAATCCAAGAGAAATATACTCTAATAAATTAATTCCTTTGGTCACATCTTTAATTATTTTAGGAAAAGATTTATTAACTTTAATAAGACACTTAGACCCATTAAGATAAAGGGGAAAAACATACATCAAAATCTAAATAATTAAAACAAGTAAATTACATCACTAAAAGAACACATACTAACATTAATAAAAGAGGACTAAAATAAAAGACAACACATGACCCCTTGGTCAAAATTTTCCCCTAACCAAATAAATCTAACACACACACAATTACATGTTTCCATGGTGACCCTTGTTGAATTCATCTAGAATTCCAATGTGGTTGGTCTCAAGCCCCAGATATTTGTTGTAAATAAATTTACTTGCAAAGCACAAAAGTATGTCCTTGGCCCCATGGCCACATTAAAACATCTATGCCAAAATATGCAATATAAATCTAAAATCATTTATTTATGAAGTAATATCATCTAGGTAATTATGATATCATTTACAAATTTCTAACAACATTTCTATGCACCTTTCATCCATGTCAAAATGATCACAACATCAATTCAATTATCAAAATCTAATCATGGTAACAAAAGTATATTGCATGTCGAAATATATATAAATAACCATGTCAATAGTATATCAGCATCAATATAAAATGTCTCTAATGGTCCACATGCATCATATATGAATCAAATCAACAACAGTCCAGTATCTCTAACATCTACTATCATGCTAAATCAAAAAGCTACAATATATCCATAAGTGTAGTCGACAATATTCAAATCAATGCAAAAAGGTGTTGAAGGGAAGTGGGCACTACACAAAGACCCACTTTTTCATGTTGGTTGAAGCATTCATTGGAGATGGTGATGGTGGTGGAAGCCATGATGACATTGACAATGGCAACATCGCAGCAAGAGATGGAGGAGTAGTCAACCCACACACTTTAGTCAATGATGGGGTTGCCCATCTCGCAAGAAATGTAAACCATCTCTCTTCTTGAATTATTAAAACTCCTATAAACAAATTTAAGACATTTTCAAACATGTAGAGGTGAAACCTATAGACACCCATAATTATGCCCAAGCAATTCAAATACTTAAATTGCATTAATTATCGTCTTTCATGCAAATCAACGACATATCGTCAAAAACACTCATTTTCCCTCAGATCATCATTAATTAATTACACTAAGCTAATTAATTAAGTTTCCTATCCAACAAATACCTAAATAACTACCTTCCATTAATAAATCACCCCTTCTACCTAAACTAATTAATTATTATTAATTAATTAGCTTTCCCTTCCATTTAACCAATAAATCAATATTTAATTGTTTTAATCACCCCTTCTACCTAGACTAATTAATTATTATTAATGAATTAGCTTTCCCTTCAGTTTAACAATAAATTGATATTTAATTGATTTAATCCCCCTCTAATAGCCTAAATCGTACTAATATTCTTCTAATTGTCTTCATAAGCTTACACTACCTATTAATTAATCACCTTTGATTAATTAAAGCACCCCAACTCCCATGACTTGCTAAACATGTATTAAACCCTTCTAAAGTAAGGTTACCTTTAATAAAGCAACCTTATCCACTCCTAATCATATTTTACCTTTATCCCACATTCATGAGAATGTGTTGAATCCTTTATCCTTTGGGCTATATAAAGAGCCCTCCACCTATCTTTTACTTACACCTAAACTTTCTAAGAGAGTGAATGCAAAGCATATAGCAAAGAGACTAAGAGCTTGTACCTTGCCCTTTTGAGAGTTCATCATCTTGAAGAGTTAAGCCTCTTTCTTAAGTGCTTAGGTCATATGGGAGCTGTCAAAGGGTTTTGTAGCCCAAGTTCGATAGGCCCTCATTCTAGGTTACTTGGCATACTAAGGACAACTATTTTGATAGCCATGGAGCTTACTTAGGGCCATTCATTTACTTTTTGTTAGAGATTAGAAGAGTTTAGATATTTAGCATTGTTAGTTTCAATGTTTGTGTTGATGAATGCTAGCATCTAACCCTTGTTTAATTCTTATCTTGATGGTGTTTAGTTTGTTGTTCAATTCTTGCTAAGTTAAGGCTATTTAGGTGTTAGTATTTACTCATATTAGCATTATTTTGAAAACAAACACATGCACACATTTAGCACACCTGTTGGGAGTTACTTCATTGTCCTTTGCACTTAATTTAGATTTTTGTAGTTAAGTTTCATTTTTGGTTACTAACCCTCTTTTACACATGTTGATCTAACTTGTTTTTCTTAACTTGTTTTGTTGAGTTTACATGTGTTGAGTATTCCTTGTAGGTATAAAGGAGGTGAAGTGCTGTCAAAATTAGAATTGATGGGAAATTTTAACATTTCTCCATGTTTTTATTTTTAGAGCTTACTTTTTCAATATTTTACATGCTAGTTTTGTCAATTTCTTGAAAATTTTCAATTCTTGAGCATGTAGGTTAGTGTTTGATAGTGCCGAGTCCTCCATTTACATATTAATGTGGTGGGTCGCTGTCAAAATTTAATCTTGGTAAGAAAATTTCAATATTTCATCATGTTTTCATTTTTAGAGCTTACTTTTTCATCAATCTACATGCTAGTTTTGTCAATTTCTTGAAAATCTTAAATTCTTGAGCATGTATGTTAATGTTTGATAGCGTTGAGTCTTCTATTCATATATTAATGTGATGGGTTGTTGTAAAAATTGAATCTTTGTAAGAATTTTTTTCCTGTTTTGTAGATTAAGGGACCCTTTTTGATTTTTTTGAGTGCATGTCAAGTGCATACCCGTGAGCATAAGAGCATATGCGTAACCCATCTTCCGAAGGCCATAACTTTTTCTCTCGAACTCGAAATGACTCCATTTTTTTGCGTTGGAAAGGTATTTAAGTAAAATATGCAATAAAAACATAAATTGTGAATTTATACTTATAGAAATTATAGGTTTTTTTGTTAGTTTTAAACTGGTCATTTTCTAACATGTCTAATGTTTTGATGAATGTTGTATTTCCATGCTTCCTTGATTTAGACCAAAGCATGTGTATGCTCTTCTCTTGAACATTTTGGTGATCTTGAGAATCAAAAACAAATTTGATCTATATCTTTTTAACATTGAGATTAAACTTAGAAATTTGATTATTCATTTTGCTTAAGGGAATGAACCTTTTACAAAGCACTTTTCAATTGTCCTTTGATTTAAAATTTTCCATTTCTATATAGTTGGGATAAAGTTTGTTTATGCTATTATCTTCCACCTTAGGGTGATCTTTAGAATCAAAAACAACTTTAGTCTTCATTTTATAACGTTTGGTAAATTGGAAACTTCATCTTTCACTTTTGGTTCGAGGAATGAACCTTTTACAAAGCATTTTCAATAGTCCTTTGATTTTAAGTTTTCCATTTCTATATAGCTGAGATAAATTTTGTGTATGCTCTTATCTTTCACCTTAGGGTGATCTTGAGAATCAAAAATAAATTTAGTCTTCATTTTATAACATTTGGTAAATTGGAAACTTCATATTTCACTTTTGGTTTAGGGGAATGAAAATTTATCAAGAATTTTGTATGGTTCATTGATTGAAAATATTTTCTTTACTTTTTTAGTTGCATTATTTATTGTGTATGCTCTTCTCTTGAATCCTTGGATGATCTTGAGAATCAAAAGCAACTCTTAATCCTCTTTTAAATAATGTGATTTTCTTGGAGAACTATTAACGCTTGAGTACAAGACCTAAAAACACTTTTCAAAGAAAGGAGGAATCAAAGCGAAATCAAAAACTATAATACGGTTGTTATACGGAGTTCTTTAAAAGGTGTTCAAGAAATCCACACCTAATTAAACAAGATAAAAAGAATAATATATTCCAAACATTGTATTGCAGGTTTCAGAAAAGGGTACGTCCCTCTCCGCTCAATTGGAACATAACCCCTTTGGCATAACGCCTTAATTTACAACAATGGGGTGGTTCTAGGAACCCCAAAGTAGTTCACGCAAGAGGGAACCTTGTGGATGAAACGGGAAGTGCTCCACACTACCTACTTGACTAGTGATTCCTTTGTGAGATAGCGTTACAGGTTGTCCGTTGTGGTGACCCTGGTGATAGTACATGTAGACACACTAGTTGCCTATTGTTCTTGAAGGGGGTAAAGTAAAGCCAAGATACTCCCAAATTAGTCAGTGTGACTTTTTGGGTAAATCGCGCTTGCTCATGGCAAGTTTGTAACACCTAGGGTGAGAGAACCACCTAGGAGAATATACTTTGGCTAGGATCCCACTTTGACAATTTTAAAATATCGTTGAGTTGTGAACCTTCTTTCGAGAAACGTGTGACGTATTAATTTCACCAAGTTTTTACTTGTCTTAGGGTGAGGCGAAACTGTACCGAAGTGAGGCTAGCATTTTTCATCATTTTTCTCAATTTATTTCCTTCATATTCTTTTGACACTTTGTTGATTAAAAGAGGTGTGATTAACTTTGTGTTTCCATTTGACTATTTCTCTCTCTTGTATGTCCGTTTACGCCCATCCATGTTTGTGGCTAGGTTAGTTAAATGTCTAAAGTGAGTGGAGGTGTTTTCACGTCATTTGGTAGCCATTGTGATCTTGATACCGATGTCAAGATTGTCATTGTAGTTAGGTGTGGTTCATCACTGCGGACTTCCATAGAGGAGTTATCTTGTTTGTCTCATATCATTACGATTTTGATATTTATGTCTTGTTTCTTGTAAACTCGACATAAATACCTATATTGTATGGTTACCCTGCACACATTCTTAACTATTCCTAGCTATACTTTGAGTTTTTTTTTGTTCGGTTTTATTATTACTCGATTTAAAATGGTGCTAGGCACTACCATTTGTGCATGTTATATCAATAAGACCTTGATATCAATACTCCACTTTCTTCCAAAGTGGGTTAACATATCTTGGTGATATTGTTGTGTCATTCACAAATCGTAATTGACACTTTTTGAGATATAGGTTTTAATCAGACTTGAGCTTGCTCATCATATATCTTGATTGGGAGATCACATTTAACTTCATGTATTTACTTACGTCTTGTTCATTCCTTTGAACTTGGCATAAGTGGAGACATCTTGTTAATCATATGGCGTCATAAATTACTTTGAAATGTAGTCTAGGAGGTACTTCATTTGATTAAGTTTTGGTACCAAATGATTGTTTCATTGGTGACTTTATCACTCTATCACATTAGTATTCTCACACTATTAATTTACTCTTAACACATACATCTTGTGTTTTAATTAGGGGTAGTCATTGAATTTTGAACAAATCTACAACTTACCTTAGTGAAATTTATCATGAAAACATGGCTCCCAAGATGCATCTAGGGTTAAAGAAACAAACATATGAGGAACAACAGGTGCAAGCTTGGGAAACCTCTAATCAGACAAGGGTCAAACCCATTTATCAGACACGATCTAGGACCACTATTTTCTACAGAAAAGGAAACAGAAGAAATGGTTGATCATAGTGGAAATGAATTAGAATCACCACATGAAGACTTTGATTTTGACCCCACTCTACTAGATGAGTTTCTCCTTAGAAACAAAGATAGAGTTTTGGCACGGGTCATGGAATTAGGGAAAAATTTCCCACCGAGAATGAGCCAATATTACCTACAAATGACACTACTAAGGAATAACGCCCCCTTATCAATATGGAAGATATTTTAACAAGTGGGCATGCTTCCACTTATTACACGAGAAAATGATAAAGTGGTAGGGCATAGAATACCCCTCATCCAAGTGCCACGAAGAAACAAGATAGAACATGAGACGGGGAAGAACCTCCACAATACGAAGAGGAAGAACCTTTAGAAGAAGAAGACACAAACCAAATCACAATCCAACAACAACTCAGTAACCTAAGCGAAAACTAGCTTTGCTTACTTTCCAAGTATAGAAAGACACAAAAAGAACATTCAAAACTCAAGGCCTAAGTTTAGGATCCACGAACTCCATCGAGAAAACCAAGGAGAAGAAGACACGGGGTATCACTGTGTACAAGTCCCTGATTATCCCACTAGAGAACAATTGCTCACATAAGAAATGAAAACTATGAAAGCAATGCTTGCGAGCATACAAGAAAGCAATATAGGGAGTATTAGGAAATACCAATACGAAGAACTATGCCCCTATCCTTTTGACAAGACAATGACCCTTCGACCCTTTCCAAAGAAATTTGATATGCCAAAGTTTGAAAAATACAAAGGAAAGGGAGACCCAAGGGATCATGTTAAATATTTCTACATGGCGTGTCAAGAGGTGTATTATAGTGATAATTACCTCATCAAACTTTTTCCTAAGAGTCTCAGAGGTCAAGCATTGGAATGGTTTACGAGCTTATCACAAGGATCGGTTTTCATGTGGCAGGAATTGGCGGAAAGATTTGTGCATCATTTCTCATATAACATAGAGAGTAGCGTCACCATGACAGACTTGTGCAGCAAAAAACAACGCTCAAATGAGACCTTCGCCGCCTTCCTCCAATGATGGAGAGGATAGCTAGTCGCTTCCGTTACGCTTTTCACGAGAAGTAAGCTGGTCGAGTATTTTCATCCCTAATCTCAACCCGATATAGCTTTCCACCTCCAAATGCATTGTTTCCGCACCTTTGAGGAGTTTATTGAGAAACAAATTCAAATAGAAAAGGCTCTCATTGCCAAAGGCACCCTCAAAACCCAATCTAAAAATAACCAAAGTGTCAAACCCTCTAAAAAGCCAAAGATCTTTAACAAAAACAAAAATGTGGTGGGAGACGAAATCACTGATTCCAAACGTGTTCAAATAGTCCAAACCAGTCAACCTTTTAAACTAACCAAGGGCCCAATTCAACCACCACCAAAGTGATGAAAATTCACCTCCCTCAATGAACCGTTGTCCGTCATACTAAAACAGTTGGATGCGGCCCACATGATGACCTATCCTACAATGCAACCGTTTGATGACAATGCTCCTAAACCTTCATGGTATAAGGAGCATGAATACTATAAAATGCATCACGTTAAAGGTCATAAGACAGAAAAATGTCTGCGGCTTTGCCACTATATTCAGGACCTCATTGATAATGGGGAGATAGAGGTGGATAACCCTGGAAAAATGTAAACACCTAATGAGAAAATGGGGATTTATAAGGAACCATTCCCTAAGCATGATAAGTTGGAAAAGACAAAGCCAGATTGGGGAGACTCATCCCAAACCTATAAAGCCGCAAATTACTTATATACCAAAAGAGATAACAATCATTACGATTCACTTATCGGATGTATTCACTCCCCTACTGACCGTGTCAATACCATCTGGATCAAGGGAAAGGACTGCGCTGTGTAACAAGGCATGCCCACCTCGTGATTCTAGAACCCTCTCTGTTGTTTGCACAAACTAGTAAATATAACCTTTTAGAACAACTTGAGAGGACACTGCTAAGATCTCGATCTTATATCTTCCCAAGATATCCAATGTGCATAAGGACATTTTGTATCAAACTCTTCGGGGTCGGGAGTGCCTTTATAAGTCGATCCTATGTACCTTCAAGCCATGGTGGGAAATATTGCACCCGGTGAGAATCTCACTTTCAACCATAGGGAGGTCCCTACCAAGAATCCTAAACATAATCTTTCCTTATACATTGAGGTAGTTGTCACCCACAGGAAAATCAAATGGGTACTTGCGGATAATGGATCTGGATTGAACATTTGCACACTTAAATTAGTCAAACAATTGGGACATACGGAGGTAGATCTTGAGTCCCATATCATCACTATCACCGCATATGACAATGCAGAAAGAGAGTCAGCAGGCACCATTATGCTGCCCATGGAGGTGGGCCCCACTTGCCATCAGACAAAGTTTCACATCCTAGACTTGGAACTTCCATATAATATGCTTCTAGGCCGACCATGGATTCATGCCATGCAAGCTGTGCCATCAACATTTCATCAATGCATCAAGCTGAAGCATGAGGGACATACGGTTACAATACCAGGAGATTCAGAGCCCTTTGCTCATTGTAGAGCTCTTAATAGCTTTGCACGAAAGGGTACATACACATGTCCCTCCATAGATATAGCTGTCCCTCTTCATTTTGAGGCCATGGAAACTCAACTAGATTCAAATTCTCTTAGTTCTTGCACTCATGGGGCATCTACTTCAACATCTCCATTTAATTCATGGGAGATGAAAATCCTAGAATATGGTTGTGGGGAGTATAATGTACAACAAGCACTCTTGGTTTCTGACCTCTCCTTGTTGCCCAAGACTAGAGGTCGACCCAACTACCACTTCAGGAGACCTAGAGAGGAACACACTATTGGGTCTTTCTACCTTGAGGCTTGTTAGGCGAGGAAAAATTACTTGATCCACCTACTACTTGGATCCCTAAGGAAACTCAGCCATCTTGTTATCAAACCCCAGAATATGAAAAATCTAGCAGAATGATGTACTCCATGGGCTATAAAGGCCTAGGATGTGGTAAGAATGAACAAGGACAAAGGGAACCAGTTCCTCTCCCCATTTCAAAACTAAAATATATGGCATCGGGATTCACCCTTATGGTGCACACCCTAACGATCAAGATGCGACTTGTTGAGCATGAGGATGGCTCTCGATTATCTAGACAAGTGATATGGATTCCCATTGTAGCCAATATGAGGATCTTGCCTCCACGAACCTTTTCATAAATAACGTTGTCTTGACCATAACCCCACTTTGAAAGAATGCTTGACCTTGTGTACCCTTCCCTTGTTAAATGGGACCAACAACGTCATGTGCCACTAGTTTTATTCGAGAATGACAAGGCTATTGTGAATTTCATGGGCATAAGGGATACAATTCCCATTGGAGATCACAAGAAGGGTTTCTTTATTGACTTAGACACCTATGCCTACTTTGGTGAGGAGGCTAAACTTCATGGTCAGCAAAATTTAAAGAAAAGTGAGGGCAAGAGTTCTAAAGAAAATCCTTGGCAAAAATTGAAGTCCAAGTCACACAGTGAAAACCTCTTTGAGGCACTAGCTGAAAAACAAATAAGAAAATCAAAGGACAAACAAAGTGACCATGCCAAGGATGAAAATCTCGTAGAGACATCCTTGGATGAAGATCTCAACCTACCTCTCGATCCTACACGTATGGAGGATTTATCAAAATTGTTAGTTGAAGAAACCATTGATGTCAATATTGGTACCAAAGAAGATCCCAAGATAGTAAAATTGGGAGCATCACTCTCGGCCAGAGAACAAAAGATGTTCACTATGCTACTATGATATTTTATTGATGTGTTCGCATGGTCTTACAGATACATGCCCGACTTAGATCCAACTTTGGTCATGCACAACTTGGTTGTGCACGCAGACGCTAAGCCTATCAAACAAAAGCTCCAAAAGATGCACCCAAGAGTGGCCCTGTTAGTTAAAGAAGAATTGAAAAGGTTGCTTGCAGAAGGATTCATCGGGATGATTGATTATTCTGAATGGATATCGAACATTGTTCTGTCCAGGAAGAAACCTATCGGTGTCTCGAATCTATAAAGATTTTAGGGACATCAATAAATCTTTCCATAAAGATGACTTTCCATTTCCCAACATTGACATGATCATTGACTCAATCGCATGGTACGAAATGCTATCGCTTATGGATGGCTTTTCGAGTTATCAAATTAAGATCGATGAGGAAGACCAACACAAAATAGCTTTCATAACTCCTTAGGGCACCTTCGTTATTAGGTGATGCCATTCGGCCTTAAGAATGCGGGAGCAACTTATCAAATGGGCCATGCAGTAATATTTCACGATATGATTCATGACATCATGGAAGACTATGTAGATGACATCTTGGGAAAGTCCAAAACAAGAGAGGATCATCCTATCATTTTGTGGTGTATCTTCGGTGTGTGCTATCTAGGAAACTATTAGGCTTCATCGTGTCAAGACGAGGTATTGAGGTAGACCCTGCTAAAGTGTTTTTCATCACAAAAATGCCTCCACCTGAGAATATCAAGAAACTACGTAGCTTGTAGGGGAAAATTCAAGCCATTCATTGCTTTATCTCCTAGCTTGCAGATAAATGTCACTCATTCACTCATTTTCTTAAGAAGGATGTCACTTTCATCTGGGGACCCGAGCAATAGCAAGCCTTTGCTTTGCTTAAACAGTACCTGGCTAATCCACCTGTCCTCATGCCTCCCACTCCAGGAGAACCACTTTTGCTCTATATTTCCACTACGCAATACACTATTGTACACTTTGCTCACCCAATACGACCTTAGCCATAAAGACAAATCAATGTACTATCCGAGTCGCTCCTCAATGCTTATGAATGTAATTATCCTCGATTGAAAAGGCTTGCTTGGTCATTGTTTTTACTTTTAGTAACTTCACCATTACTGCTAAATACTAAGACCAAGCTCATATAAAAGGTTGACCCACTCAAGTATTTGTTTTCCAAACCCACCTTCACAGGTAGAATGGCTAATTGGATCATTCTACTTAGTGAGTTTGATATAGAATTTTTCCATCAAAAATTAGTTAAAGGACAAGTACTTGCAGACTAGCTAGCGGAAGCACCTTTGCAAAGCACGTAACCTTTGAGTCTAGATCTACCAGATGCATCTTTGCTCTACATTGAAGAATATGTCGTATGGCAGATACATTTTGCTAGATATTTTATGTTTCATGATTCAGGTGCAGGAGTGGTCCTTATTACTCCTTCGGGTGATCCTATACCATAGGTTTTCCGCCTGGCCTTCCCTTGCATGAACAACATTGCAAAATATGAAGCTCTCATTGCAGGGATGAAGCTAGCCATCAAGTGGAATATTCAACATGTTAAGGTTGTAGGTGATTCTCACTAATCATCAAATAGGTTAATGATGAGTATAAAGTTAAGGATGACAAGCTCATACCTTACAAGAAGTTGGTGAAAACTCGAAGGAGTATTTTGTATGCATTAGCTTTGAGCATATCCCAATAGCGTAGAATAGATCGGCAGATGCTATGGAAACGATGGGATCTATGCTTCGTATTCCACCAAGGAACAATGATATGCCATTTTTCGTAGAAAATCTACACCAGCCCGCGTATGATGTGCCAGAATCTTGCCTGGCTTGTGAGGTTGTTGGTCCCTATTCCCCGTGGTACAAACCCATTTTCACCTATCTTAAGGACAGTACTTTCCCTCCCAATATCTCCCATTCTGAAAAGCAAAGCCTGATTCACCTAGATAGCCCATTACACCCTTTTAGGAGGTACACTTTATCATCGTGGCTACGATGGGAATCTGTTACATTGTCTGGATGTGACGGAGTCAATCCAGGTAATTAAAGAAGTACACGAAGGAGTATGTGGAGCACATACAAACGGAATGGTCTTGGCTAAGAAACTGTTAAGAGTAGGTTACTATTGGCCCACCATGGAAACCGATTGTTGTAATTATGTTAGAAAATGTGTGCTTCGCCAAACGTATGGAAATTTCATCCATGATCGATTGCAACCATTACAACCAATCACTACCCCATGGCCTTTCTCTAAGTGGGGACTTGATCTAATAGGGAAGCTTACTCCTACCTCATCGATGGTCTTACACATATCATCACAGCTATAGAATACTTTACAAAATGGGTGGAGGCGGTCCCTTTAACCTATGTCACAGGAGCATAGATTTCTAAATTCATCATGAATCACATTGTTTCCCGATATGGTATCCCCTGACCATTGTCACGAGATAATGGGAAGTCATTTAAGAACAAAACTATGAAAGATCTTTGTCAACGGTTCCAAATCAGATTGAAATGGTCCAAACCATATTACCCTTAGAGTAATGGACAAGTTGAGGAAATAAACAAGACTTTGCTAAGGATAATGGAGAAGATGGTTAGAAAAACTAGTCGAAATTGGCACCTACAAATCCACCGACCCTCTGGGCCTACCGAACATCAATTCACACTCCTATTGGTGCAACGCCATATTCCCTAGTGTTCGGGACAAAATCTATCATCCCTTTAGAGATCAAACTCCCATCCCTGTGAATTTCTCTTGGGACTATTTGGATAAGGATGAAGATTATCGAGTGGCAAGATTGGCTGAGTTAGAGCTCCTGGATGAGAGGCACATTCACACTCTTAATCACCTGAAGGTATATCAACACAGAATCTCCCGTAACTACAACAAGAGAATCATCCCTTGCCAGTTTGAGGTGGGTGATTTAGTTATGAAGGAGAACTAGTTCAACACCAGAGCAGAGCGAGAAAAGAAAGGGAAGTTTGAACCACACTGGTTAGGACCCTATGTCATAGTTGCCAAGTACAGCACCGGGGCATACAAACTGGCTCACCCCAATGGTGATGAGCTCCGAGAGCCAATGAATGCCATGCATCTTAAGAAGTTCTATGCTTGAACATGGCACAAAAATAAAAAAATACAAAAACATCAAAAAAATTAGAAAAAGAAAAAGAGAAAACAGGTCATCCACTAGTGAAAACCATGCAATTGTGGCACTTTGGACAAGTCCTTGGGTGAAAACCGATTTCCGGTGCCTCGGGAGGATTCGTTGTTCACAAGCATTCTGTATTGGGTAGTTATCTTTGTCTTGGACCTAGTTCTACCTTCGAGTTTCCTTGTGCACACGATCTAGTCCAGCCTTGATCCGGCTTTTCCTTCTTCTATTCATTTGTAAGGGACGTGGTCTTCCGTTATTCCCCATCTTATCTTTGGGGAAACTAAACGACTTCACCTTCTTGTTCATAAGTGTGTGGCTTCGCCTTGTATATTCCCCTCCTAATCTTTGGGGCATCCATGCTTTCTTGGTTACCTGCACATAGCTTTGGAAAACTGTTAAAAACACAAAAACAATAGAAAATTGTTTCGAGGAAAACACAAAAACAATAGAAAATTATTTCGAGGAAAACACAAAAATAATAGAACATTGTTTTGAGAAAACACAAAAACAATAGAAAATTGTTCCGAGGAAAAAACAAAAATAATAGAACATCGTTTCGAGAAAACATAAAAACAATAGAACATTGTTTTGGAAAAAACAAAAACAATAGAACATTGTTTCGAGAAAACACAAAAACAATAAAACATTGTTTCGAGAAAACACAAAAACAATAGAACATTGTTTTGAGAAAACACAAAAACAATAGAAAATTGTTTCACAAAAACCTAAACAATAGAAAATTGGTTTATGAAAACATATCTTACAAAAATATTTACTTGCATTGTCTTGTTTTCTTTCTTTGCTTGTTGCTTGTATAGTGTTTTACTGCTTATTTTTAGTTGTTTGTTGTTTGGGTGTACTTTTTCATAGTTTATCTTTTCTTTCTTAGAATAGATTCATTCTTTCTTGTGCATATTGTAGTGGGTTTCGACATGCTAGTGTGTTAATTCTTTATTTCTTTCTTAATGCATTTGGTTGTGTTTTGTTACTTGTTAATAAGGCATGGTGATTCATGGTGTATTGCATTAATTCCTGGTGTTCTTTGTAGCATTTGGCTGTGTTTCTTACATGTGCTCTATTTTGTTATCATTCACATCACATTACCATCACTATCATCACATCTAGCATCATCTATACATCATATATAAACAAAAATGCTAAGTTTTACATCATGCATGTATGCTAAGCTAATCATCACATATCATATCATCAATGGGGGCAAGAGGGGTTGCGCATAATCAAAAATATATCCCCCCGCACCAATATCATCATATCATCCCGTCCATATACATCAAAATAACACTTGAAAACAACATTTGATATTGTCTACAGATCTATCATCTACAATCTATAGCACGCCTCAAACGATCACGTGTGATCACCATCTCTCCTGAGTGTCAGAGCCTCACGAGTAAGTTTTCTAAACTGAGTGGTTAAAATGAACTGATTGCGATGTTTTACCCCCTCGGGGGGTATATTAACCTATTTTTCATCGATCAGACAGCCGAGACACCCGTTTAGCTCACCGTTTTCTCCTCTATTCGCTGTGGAATAATTATTTTTAATTAAATAATTATTTTTCTCTTATTTTTCACCGTATTGGGGCATTTTTTGTCCAATACCCCTTTCTTCTCCCCCAGACAATTTTATTGCTCCCTAGCAATTTTTATTCTTCTTCACACCCTCGTAAATAATTATTTTTCAAATAATTATTTTTCAAATAATTATTTTTCTTAATTTTTCCACTAAACAAGGACATTATTTGTCGTTTGTTTCTCTTTTCTTCCACCTAGGGCACTTTCTGTTGCCCCTAGGCCCTTCTTTTTCTTCTTCTCCTTTCTTCTATTGTTTATCATGGTTCAGAAAGCCAAAACAATACAAACATTTACTATATCAAAAAAATCCAAAAACAAGGCAAAAATTTTCAAAAAATTCCTAAAAGTAAACACCCTACAAAATGGTAAATTTCTTCTTACATTTGAAACTTGTGTCTTGCGCATGGTATTTTCTCCATATCCTATTGGTTTGTCTCACATCTTCCCGATTAATATGACTCGCGGATCACTAGATTCACAACCATTCACAAAAGCTAGTTGCTTGCTTCATTTGTACTCTGGGGCACTTTTGGTTGCCTGGTGTTGTTTCATTGCACACAAACATTTTTCATGGACCCCATGTCCATTTTCATTTCCCCTTGCATGTATCCTTGCTTGGGGCATCATTTTTAATCCTTGTCTTCAATCATGAACTTGTGAATCTCTTCAGCACTAATAACAAAACATTTGTACAACTGTCTTGACCGTTGTTGGGTTGGATATGTGTGTTCGTACTTGTTTTCCCCTGTTTCCTTCTCGTATTGCATTGCACTTTTGTATGTTGCATGGAGTTGGTATTTTCAGCAATGGACAATTTTTCATATTATGTCTTTTCATGTCATTCTACTTTGTCGTATGCTTATATTTTTCGTAAGGTGATGACATAGTTCTATGGCAATATGATGACATCCAAATTGTTTCAAACAAATATGCAGCTAGAGGCTAAGCTTCCCCCTAATCCATATTTCTTCTACACCACTTCCCTTTCACCCTAATAATTCTCCCTCTCATTGTGGCATTCTACCTATATCTCACCGTTTTCAATCGTCGATCGGCTTCTTCCATCACCGCATCGACACTCGAAAGGGCATCTCTCCCTCCTACTAAGTTTTCTTCTATCCCTTCAAAATTCCACCTATCTACTATCTTTGAAGTGGCATCACTTACGCCACCCCAAAGAGGGGAAAATGTAGACACCCATAACTACACCCAAACAATTCAAATACTTAAATTACATTAATTATCATCTTTCTTGAAAATTGATGACATATCGTCAAAAGCACTGATTTTCCCTCATATCATCATTGATTAATTACACTAAGCTAATTAATTAAGTTTCTTATCCAACAAATACCCTAATTAACGACCTTCCATTAATAAATCACTCCTTCTACCTAGACTAATTAATTATTATTAATTAATTAGCTTTCCCTTCAATTTAACCAATAAATCAATATTTAATTGATTTAATCACACCTTCTACCTAGAATAATTAATTATTATTAATTAATTAGCTTTCCCTTCCATTTAACCAATAAACCAATATATAATTGATTTAATCCCCTTCTAATAGCCTAAATTGTACTAATATTCTTCTAATTGGCTTCTATAAGCTTACACCTACCTATTAATTAATCACCTTTGATTAATTAAAGCACCCCCTAACTCCCATGACTTGCTAAACATGTATTAAACCCTTCTAAAGTAAGGTTACCTTTAATAAAGCAACCTTATCCACTCCTAATCATGTTTTACCTTTATCCCACATTCATGAGAATGTGTTGAATCCTTTATCCTTTGGGATATATAAAGAGCCCTCCACCTATCTTTTTACTTACACCTAAACTTTCTAAGAGAGTGAATGCAAAGCATATAGCAAAGAGACTAAGAGCTTGCACCTTGCCCTTTTGAGAGTTCATCATCTTGAAGAGTTAAGCCTATTTCTTAAGTTCTTAGGTCATATGGGAGGTGTCAAAGGGGTCTTGTAGCCCAACTTTGATAGGCCGTCATTCCTAGGTTACTTGGCATACTAAGGACAACTATTTTGATAGCCATGGAGCTTACTTAGGTCCATTCATTTATTTGTTGTTAGAGAATAGAGGAGTTTAGATATTTAGCATTGTTAGTTTCAAAGTTTGTATTGATGAATGCTTTAGCATATAACCCTTGTTTAATTGTTATCTTGATGGTATTTAGTTTGTTGTTCAAGTCTTTCTAAGTTAAGGCTATTTAGGTGTTAGTCTTTACTCATATTAGCATTCTTTTGAAAACAAACACATGCACACAAAACCAACAAGATTCTTCAAAAAAGGGATTTCCTTTGCACCATTGTAGCCATAATCTTTGGATTCTCCAAAATAGATTAATTCCATGCTTGGACAAGTGTTGTGTAAAGATCATGCAAAGTTGGAACCAAATCAACTTTGAGTTCACATGATCTTTGGTGGGAGAATGAATTTTTGAAGATCAAATGTAAACATCATGTAGAGACTAATTTGGGTCGAGTTTCATTCACAAAGTAGACGTGACAATAAAGAGTAGGGAATTCGACCATAAAGAGTAGGGCTACCATACAATGTTTCAATTTTGAATGTCTTGTTGTTGTCTGTAGACACCCCAATTTCACATCTATCCTAAATCAATTAATTCCCCTTCCTCATTTCCCACAAAAATACACTTCGAATTAATCAAATATAATTTGATTAATTATCCATTTCAAAAATCTAAAAAATAACCCAATCCTCATCACATGTCATTATTCTCCATGTTTTTCTACTATTGAATTAAAAATTCAAATTCAAATCCTCACCCACCATTCGTGGTCCCCACTCACCTAAAATCCTCCACTTATGAATTAAAAATATAATTCAAATCCTCAACCATTCTTCGTGGTCCCCACTCACCTAATCTTGCCCACATTTTCAAACCACCCTCTTAATCTTGCCCAAATTTTCAAACCATGATTACTTAAATTAATCTAAGTTAATCACTCCCCCAGGATATAAATACAACCTTACCCCTCCCCTCTAAAGACACGGAGAATAAGCTTGCATGCCATTTCTATGTTCTTGCATCCTTTGAAAAGAACATCCTTTTGCCTTGCCTCGTCCTAATGCCAAAATAGCCCCATAATCCTTTTTCTCATCTAGTGCAAAGTAAGAGGATCGTTGTTGCGAGTAAGGTCTTGCTCCGTCTTGAAGAAAAGCACCTACATATCACAAAATCGGGGCTCAATCCAAGTTTCCTAGCCCATTCGAGGTTTCTTTATGGAGCGCGAAGGAGGAGGTATGATTATTGGTATTTTACTTCTTTGTTAGTAGTGTATTTTCCTAGCTTACACTCTGGCATGCTTGATAATATAATTCATCTTGCTATAAGTGGAGGTATGAAGGAGGGGCTACCATACAATGTTTCCATTTTGAATGTCTTGTTGTTGTCCTTAAAGATGGTGATGGAAGAGAAGCTTCCTATACATTGCTCTAGTGCACATTTTATATATATTTCCTACCACATGAATTCCAAATAAACATCCATGCTTCATCGAACAATTCCTCATGTGGGTTGATTTGTCGAAAATTATCGAAATGGGGAGCATTCCACCCGTGAAAAATCCTTTTGGAGTAATTATTTTCATAAATTATTGTGATTCATAACTTCATTATATTCTCTACATTTTTAATAAAAAATGGACTCAATTTAATAAATAGATTCAATTTAGTTGTACTACTTTATTGATTGAAAATATAATTCTACATTCTACGAGAATTTAAAGATATAATAATTTTTCAATAGACTTTTTGTTATCCCCAAATTTGAACTTGAGAGAAAATTTGAGGTAATTATTCAAAATTTTCAATAAATAATTGTTTCTAATCATGTTCACTTTGAAAGAATATCAAAACTTGCCCAAGTATTGTGTTTTTCCTAGGTGTTCAAATAACTAGATTTTCTAAACAATTTTCAATGTAAACGCAAATTTTGTTTTAATTTTTGAAACTTGAATGACTATAAATTAAAATTTTGACATAGCAAAGTAGGGTCAAAATTCCACCATAGTTAATCTTAAGTTTGACTTTCTTTTGCAAGGAAAAAACTCCTACTTATTCTTGAAAAAGTTTTGACCCTACTTGGCAAAGCAAAAATTTAGATCATGTTTTGATCGGGATTTTGGTCTTTCAAAGCAAGGCCAAAAGTCTAACCTAGTCTTGCTAAAAATTTGACCCTTCTTAGGAAACCCAAAAGTTTGACTGGTCTTGATCAAATGATTGACCTTTCTTTATAAATCCAAGTTTACTTTTAATGTCTTTAGTTTCCATTCCCTAATTTAATCTATCTCTAGCCTTGATTACAAAATCAAAGTATTGACACACAAAAGTGTGATAGGTGTAAAATGTGTTTGGACCTCCATTCTCTCTTACAACACAATTAATGTTTCTTATTTATACTTCCCACACGTCTTAACTTTTGTAGTTAATGTAATGATTATAGATAGGATTTTTGAATTATCATTTTTCATGTTTTATTTGTAAATTCACATTGCTCCTCCACTCCATTCCTCTTATCAAATCTTGCAAATATTTTCTTCACATTTTTGTTAAAACCTGCAACAAATCCATTGTGAAGCTAGGGGGTGTGGAGAATTTCGAGTATATTACTATTTTACTTTAAATCAGTAAGGTTTGTAAGTTTACCTAGAGATAAGATTTTTTTATTTGTACCCTACTACTAAGGGTTTGTGAGAAAATATTTGTCCTTGAGAAAAAAATTTTCAACCTAACTCTTGCGCTCAAAATAACTTCATCGCAAAGTTTTGGTTGCAAATATTTCACAATATCTACAATTTTCAAATCCCCACTAGTGAGGGTCGATATTTGCAACATGTTTTGCATATCCAAAAGTCTGCAAAGTGTTGATCAAGGTTTCTAGTGTGTTTTACACTTTCAATAGTACATAAAGTGTGTATCATGATTTCAAGCATATTTTACATCATCAAAATCCCAATATTGTGTTGATCTTAATTATTACCCTAATTTGTCCATCATCAAAACAAAAATAATGTGTTGATAAAACATTTCAAAAATCATAATTTATATCTTAATTCACACCTTTAAAACCCTAATAAAATGCTAATCAAAATTTGGACTTACAAAAGTAACTCAAAAGTGTATTGATTGGAGTTTCAAGTTTTTTTACGCCATCTTCAAAGTTTGATTCTGATTACGATAAAACTTCAATTTTATTTTTGAAAAAATTTCACACAGATAGAAAAAAATGATTTACCATTTAGTGAAAACTTGATTTGTCTTTGTTAGGTCTCTACTACTTGTTGCCTTTGTCATACCAATCCCTTTTAGGCTATACTGGGAATTTATTACTATACTTTCTTCTAGGGTTTCTCTCCCTTTGGGCATCCCATTTAAAATGACCTCACCGTCTTCAAATCTGGTATTATAAACATAGCTTGAGATAGTTGAGCTTTGAGGAATGGAATCACGATGAAATGACTTAGTAAGTTCATTCGAAACTTCCATGAGGTAATTTTTCTCCGCTTGATGTGGTATTTCAAATTACTAAATTTAATGCTTCCTATAAATGGTTAAAGTAATTTTGTCTCTTTGTGTATTTTGTGGGTTGCATCCCCTCGAAATCATGCTCAAATCTTGGCTCAATATAGTATGGAATCCACATGGGGTTGGACTGAAAAGTGATCGAAACATGACATTTTTTTTTTCTTTTTGTTATTCGATCCAAAATGCCCCCACTATTATGGCTCAATAAGCCACTTGGTATTTTCACAACTCTCTTCTCATTTTTTCCCCATGGCACAAGGATTTATTGGTATGTAAATATACCACCGTTAAATTGCTCGTCTATGTCAAATTCCCTAGCCTACCCTTGCCATGTGTCCCATTTCTAACATAGAATACTAGTTCTATTGGTCGAGTAGTCTTCCTTGAAGTGGATAGGTTTTCCTTGCTCACTTGCGAGGAAGAACGTTTGCATTAAAGTTGATCTCTCTCAAGATATGAAAGAATTTGTGCAAATTTATATGGGAGACATCGCTATTATATACGAGGTCATGGATATTAATTTCATAACACTTGCCTCCATTTCTAGACATCCGATCAAAAATTCAAATATTGTTCTCTTTATTTCCCTCACAACCATCTTGTGTACAAATTAACTCTAAAACCAGTTAAATCCAAGTAGGAGGAAGGTTTTCAAGTTATTGGGGGCTGAAAAACATGAAAAAAACCCAACAACTTAAGGATTCTAGCTCCAATGGCCAATGGGAGCCACCTGTTAAGGAACAACCCCATAACATACAAGCTAAAGAGCCAATTTCTATTCCTAAATAACTAAATGTTTCTACCAACTCAGCTATGCACGATTGCAAAAGTACACCTATACGCCCACTCAGCCTCGATTCTCATGGACAAGAAAAATTCCATCTACAATGTCACTATGACGCAATCATCACTGCTACTTTTGCCAACTATATCACAAGGGCCCTCTAAAAGGCCCAAAATTCCTTCTCGCATCACTCGAGATCATAGCTCAGATTGTAGCATGGACTCAACTGAAGAAGAGTACAACATTGAATACACTCAATGAAAGAAAATGTAATTAAAGGATTTTTGGAGCATAATACTTCTAAATTCCTAAAAAAATAATATGATGCCCTTGATGGCTTAGAAGATGGTGACATGGCTCTTGGCAATAGTTTTCCATTAGTTTTCTATCTTGAAATGTTCGAGGTCTTACGGACTTGTCATAAATATGTTGTTCGTAAAAATCAAAAATATTTACAAATTTTGATATTTTATTTTCACATGAGGTGAAAATTACAATTTTTCAGTTATAGATGGTTTGTAAATCGATCTAGCATAACAACTTGGATTTCTCTAGTAATCAAGAAGCATGGCATATGGGTTTAATTTCCCTTTTTCACCCTAATGGGAAACCTTGTTAGCCGACCATGGCATCGACCCAACCTATCGTTGCATATGGGTCTTATTTAATGTTGACAGCTGCCCTTTTGGCCTCATTAATATTTATGCCTCTAATGATGGGACAGAAGGGCTGATCTATTGTGGTGGAGTGCCAACAAAATTCCTAATGTGTATTGGGTCATAAGTGGATATTTTAATATGGTTGAGTCACCCACTGATAAATGTGGCCACTTTCTAATGAGGTGGATAGCTAGTGAAAGGGAGGCATGGTTTTTTATGCATAATAAGTTTGGGTTTTATGACCCTAACACCTCTCACTTTCCCACATCAAAAACATGTTTTACTTCATGCAATATATGAGTTGGAACAAATCGAGTACTTAAACAACTCAATAGAGCTATTTTGTTAGCTCAAGATTACTTTACGTTTAATAGCATTTATTCCATACCAGTGGAGGTAATGCCTAATTTAGTCCTTTCATATCACTCTCAATACTACTTTGTATCACTTGCCATGATACATGCACTCTTTTCATAAAGGTCAATTCTTCCTTAATACTGCCTTGATACAAAGCATGGGCCCACACTCAATCATATCAAGCATTTGTGGAACTTAATTCCCTAGCCTAGTCATTTCCAGCGTTATCATCCACCTATGCATACCAACTAGATTCAATGGTGGGAGGATGTGATGACTCAGAAAACTAGATTCCTTATGATCTATGCAAGAAAAGCTGGAAAAAATAGATGCCACTCATACTCTGCTAACACCTCAGCTCTTATTTGAGCGGTGATGACACTTGAGGCAATATATTTTCTAAATCTATGCAACTTCATGTAGCAAATATTTTCCAACAAATTCAAATTGCTGACAATTACAATGTCAAGGGAGCACAGAGCTTATTAGCATACATTGTATAGTTCATATTTTAGGAGTGTTTATTTTGATTTATCCCTTTATTATCTCTTCCTTGGTGTATTCCATTATTCTCTCACCTTCTTCCAAATCTTTCTCTTTTAGTTTAAGGAAATGTATTTGATAATTTCTCCTATATAATGTACGTGCTTCTTCATAATAATATCAATGTGTGTAGAGTACTTCACTCCACATTCTTCTCTCCTATCTGCCTCCTACATTTTGGTATCAGAGCAGCAAACAGTCCTTTGGCCTGTGGAAAATAAAAGCAGACATTGAACAACCCTTTGGCATGGTAGAGATATGGAGACTTATGCATGGAAGGAGTCATGTTGTTGTTGCGTGGAGAAAGGAGAATCTGCGTGAAAAGAAAAGTAGAGACAAGGAAGTCTTCTTGACCTACGTGTGTGGAAGAATGCACATCTTGTATACTACGTGGTGGAGGAAATAGCAACCTACACTCTTTTTTTTTTTTTTTTATGCATACTACTAAGTGGAAATATGGAAGTAGCTAGTGTGTGAAAAACAAGAATATTTTTCACCTACTTTGACACCTGCATGGAGAATTTTTGAGACCTGTGCTTGCGTCTTTCAACTTGCGTGGAGGAAAATCAGACAAATATATTTGAGGTGTGGAGAATTTTTTTTTTTGAGACTGTGCTTTGTATCTTGTGAGCATGGAAGGACATGCGTGGAGCTGTGCGTTAGAGACTAAACCTATTTTGTCTTCTAATTTTCTGTAGCAAATTTAGATCTATTTGCATGAATGATGTGCAGAGAGGCAATTCTTTTTTTTTGGAAAAAACTGAGTGGAAATTACATGGAATTCATAGTTTGAAACTCCTCTCTGCGTGGAGATATTGTATTCTTGCGTGGAATCTGACCAAAGAGCCAGTGCAAGCAGCAAGAGACAAGTGTCTAGTCCCAAACTTGCGTGAAAAAAAAACAAATAAAAAAAGCACCTATGTGGAATTGCGTGGAAGATTCTTTGATCAGCATGAAGTGACTACTTTTCTCTGCGTGGAAGTCTAACACTGCATTTGAAGCATTTCTCTACTCGTAGCAACATGGGAAGACAATCATTGTTGCACCATAGAAGATCTCTAATGCTTGTTGCATGATCTGCATATCTTCATAAAAGAGTTGAAGTTGAACTACTGCATGAAATTTTGATACTGATACTCAACCAAGGCAATGTGAAGCTGATCCTACAACACTTCGCCGAATTTCGAGTGTAGACAACTTGATTGAGAGTGTCAATAACACGGTTGCCATAGCTGAAAGCTAGAATATTAACTCGTCAATCGAGAGAACACCATGAATATTCTCTTGAGAGCTCTAGGTTCTCCTTTTCTTTGTGAAAAAGCTTGAAATATCAGCAATCTAGCCTTCGATAAGCTAGTTCAAGAAGGAATTCTTGAATACTTCTTTTTCAATGTCAGCTACCAAGCAAAGCGGAGTACGGGAAGAATTACAAGTGGGTATGACACCGACTATGACGACAAAGCGAGAACACCCTAAAAATCATTGTTGTCTCATAGCATGTGAATATCATGAGCATCTACCAGCTAGTAATTCTCATCAGTGAGTCAAAGTTGTAATAACTCTTGAAATAAATAAATAATTTTATTTTTATTATGATGTCTACTCTGAAGTTACTTCTTTCTGATGCTCAATTTCTCAAAGGGTCCAATTTCAGCCTGGAAGAAAAAAATGAAGACAATCCTTCAGTTTGAAGGATTATGGGGCATTTTCACAGGGTCTGTGCCCACTCCCACAGCCCCCAATGAACTAATAAAATATGATATGGCTAGTGCTAAAGCCTTGATGCTGATAATGCTCGATGTATCGGTGATGATCTACAACCACATGTTCGAATGTGGAGAAAACAAAGGAGGCCTGGGACAAGTTGGCAACCATTTATGAAGCCAAAAATTAGACTAATATTCTTCATCTTTAGTCCAAGCTGCACACCCTCTCTATGGGGTTAGATGAGAAAGTGGAGGAGTTCTTACGTCATGTGGCTGAGCTGAGATTAGAGTTATTAGCACTCGGTGAAAGCGATGGATGGTAAAATTCTTATCAAAATCACCTTGAGAGCACTCCTTCTCAATTCGAGTCTTCGTCATGACCTTTGAATGTGTCTAAACAAACTGTGACATTTGAAGATCTTGTGAATTTAATGCAACAGGAAGAAGCCATCAATTTATCCCATGAGGAGTCTCAGGATAAAACCCTATTCTCAAAGCCTTATTGTGGCCAGAAGAATCAGAAGGGTCCCCAGAGAAGCCAAATCAAGTGCAACCAAAACAACAATAGAAAAATCAAAAGTCAAAGAGATGGTGTCACATTTATAGAACCAATACTCACGACACTAATCACTACTAACATAACAACTTGAAACAAGGGTCTTGAGTCATACAAGCAGATCCGGGTGCGAAGATTTTCAAAATTCCAAATGAAGTCCCCGCTAGAGAAAGCGAAGGGACATCTCACACCCAAGAAGATGATGAATCTGGTAAGGAAACATCGAAGGAGCCCATTGTGGTAAGAAACTTGTACTCATATCTCAAACTTCTCAGCCCACGAGAAAGTCTAGTTGATAGACTCTGGTGCAAGTAAGCATATGTCAGGTGACAAGAAGTTGTTTGATTCACTACATGAAGAAAAAATTGGAGATCGAGTTTGGATAATGGATTACAAAGAGTACATTGTAGAAGGAATAGGGAATGTCACCATTCCTCTGGGACCATAAAAATGTACACTTACAAAGGTACTATATGTTCCTAGCTTGACTAGTAACCTCTTGTCAGTTACTCAACTCTTGAATCATCACCTTAAGGTAGAATTCCTTGTTAAAAATGGCATTAAATCATGCTTAATCTCTGAAAAGGTATGGTTCTTTCTAAAGCATTTGTAAAATACAAGTTATTTGCTTTAGATATTATTTCATCTTCTGCAGTAGCTTTATCGCTTCTGATAGAATCAACTACCCTATGGCATTTTAGATATGGACACTTTTCGGTCAGCTCATTACACGGATGAGTTCAAGAGCAATGGTATGTCGACTACCCAAATTGTCCACTTCCTTGCTTATTTTCCTTGGCTATCTTGCGGAAAACAACATAGAGATCCGTTTAAGCGAGCACCTTCCATTCCAAGAAGTTTCGGAGGTAGTTCATGCCGATCTAAACGGCCCATTTCTGCTTCATTTTTAGGATACAAGTACTTCCAAGCTGTTCATGGATACCACTCTCACAAGATGTGGGTATATTTCCTAAAGAAGAAAAGTGAGCCTCTTGACATTTCCAGAACTTCTATCATCATGTTGTGAAAAGTGGACAATCACTTCTTCTACTTCACTCGGATCGAGGGGGAATTTACATCAAAGATGTTCATGGCCTTCTGAACCAACACGGCATTAAGAAGCACTGACTACTCCCTACACGCCCCAGCAAAATGGCATTGTTGAACGTCACAATCACACAGTGATGGAGATGGCTCGCTACATGCTATCAACTACAAAGATAGAAGAACGCTATTGTCTTTGAAGTAGTACAAATGACTATAGAACTTCTCAACAAGGCACCAAAAATATTCTAGAAAACAAAACACCAGAAGAGGTATGGAGTGGTAGAAAGCCATCAATTTCTCATTTGCGATTATTTGGTTGCACAACATATATGCATGTCCCAACTCAGAAGAGAAAGAAGGTAGAGCCAAAACACTCTCGTGTATCCTTATTGGCTACAGTGTAGAACCTTGAAGGTGTATCATCTCATGGATCCTGAGACAAAGAAAATATACGAGAGTCGGGACGTGGTTTGTGACGAGTCATCCTTTGACTCAATAGTATCAACAAAAGATCCACTTCCAACCACATCTCACCGATTAGTCTCCGAATCAGATGATGAGCCAGAGGAGACTACTCAGAGAAAAGAAATGCTACTAGGAGAGCTATTTGTTGACCTTGGAGAACTAGAGAATGTGACTCCACATCAATCCACAGCAACAACACAGTTCTTCGTAAAAGCAACCAAGTTATCGTCTGAAGAGGGTACAAAGCACTATCAAGGACTCACTTTTGCAACAACTCCCAGATACATCATCCAAAGTCAAAACAAGGATTCAAATAAGAAATGAGGTAAAATTTACACTTATGAGTTCACTGATGAATAGATCCGAGCCAGATAATGTTTGTGAAGCACTCATCAACCTCAGTGGAAGGAAGCCATGGATACATAATATGACTCACTCATGAAAAATCAAACATGGGAACTTATCAATCTACCTACAGGAAAGAAACCCATAGGCTGCAAATGGGTTTTCAAGACAAAATATAAGGCAAATGGATCCATCAAAAAACATAAAGAACAACTTGTAGCAAAAGGATATGCTCAGAAAGAGGGCATAAACTATAAAGAAACCTTTTCACCCACTGCGAAGATGAAGACCATCAGAGTGGTTTGCACACTTACAACACAGAAATGATGGAGACTTCAGCAGATGGACGTGAATAGTGCTTTCCTAAATGGTGATCTGAAAGAAGAAGTATACATGACCCAACCTAAAGAATTTATTGATGAAGAGCAGCCTAAGAAGGTATGTCATCTCATCAAATCACTTTACGAACTGAAACAAGCTCCCAGGGCATGGTATATCAAGATCAACGACCACCTTTTGCAACATGGGTTCACTCATAACCCCTCAGATTCCAATTTGTATATAATGAAGATACGAAAATAAATTTTCATTCTTGTTGTGTATGTAGATGATCTTGTGATCAATGGAAGTTTAGAAGATCGGAGTTGATATTATAAATAATGATCTCAAAATAACCTTCGACATGATTTGGGGCTACTACATTATTGTCTTGGCTTGTAGATATGGAAAAGGAGCATCACATTTTTGTCTCCCGGATAAAGTACGCCAAGCACTCTTAGAAAAGTACATAATGTCATTGTAAACCTATATCCACTCACATGGAAAAAGGCTGCAACTTTCAAGATTCTAGGACTCACCTCATGTAGACGTTACTCTCTATAGGCGGTTTGTTGGACTCATCTATTTGACATATACAAGACCGGATCTCTGCTTATCTTTGTCGGCTACTTTCCAAGTTCATGTAGGAGCCGAAGAAATGTCACTAGAATGTAGCAAAGCATGTTTTGAGATATGTCCGCGAACAACTGATTATTATGCGGAATATAAGAAGAATGATCAATTCTTCTTACAAGGATACATCGACTCGAATCACGCTAGATCTATTGATGATAGAAATTCAACTACATGATACATATTTCATCTCGGATCTGGACCTATCTTGTGGATAAGAAAGAAGCAGAATGTTGTTTCTATCTCATCCACAGATGTAGAATATCACGTTGCATGAGGAGTTGTGTGTGAAGTGATATGGTTACATCACATTTTGGATGACCTTGGAATTCCTAAAAAATAGTCACCTATTCTCTATTGCGATAATCAAAGTGTGTTGAAGCTCGTGCAGAATCCATTCTTTCATGAATGAACAAAGCATATTGAAATTGACTACCATTTCATTCGAGAGCACATCTTGAACCATCAAATTCAGCTCTAGTACTATCCTACTGAAGCACAAGTTGCCGACATTCTCACTAAATCTCTTGGAAAAGTGAAATTTGAACTTTTCAGGGGTCACATTCACAAGAATAATGTAATAAGGGGGGAATGTTAGCATACGTTTCCTAGTTCATATTTTAGGAGTGTTTGTTCTATTTTTTCCCTTTATTATCTCTTCCTTGGTGTATTCCATTATTCTCTCACCTTCTTTAAAATATTTCTCCTTGAGTTTAGGGAATGTAGTTGATTATTTCTCCTATATAATGTGTGTTCTTCTTCATAATAATGTCAATGTGTGTAGATTACTTCACTCCACATTCTTCTCTCCTATCTACCTCCTATAGATTTGAGCCAAGTTACATTAGTTAAAAATTGAATATTGACTCTCAAAATAATTATTTATTTCCCTCATAGCCAAGAAAACATATCAGAAAATTTTGGCCATCATGGAAGGTGGAGCTCTAGTTAACATTCCCAACTTATGTTGCAATCCTTTGTGTGCCATTACAAGCTTGTGTTTCAAGCTCAACAACCCTTTGTAGCTCGACAAGCTGCTCTTTATCAATGTTTGGGTGTTGTGCCATGCAAGTTGTCTAAGGCTCAGAAGGTGATATGTGACCGAATTCTCACCATTGAAGACCTTCATGATGCTACCATGCAGATGGCCAATGATAAAGCTTCGGGCTGCGATGGGTTCCCTATGAGTTCTACAAAGCCCTTTGGGATTGATCGGTCAAGACCTTTTCCAAGTTTATCTCGAGGGATTTTAGAACCAGACCTTAGGGCCACGAATCAACAAGGGGAATATTAAATTCATTCCTAAACAAGGATACCCAGAGAAAATTACTTCTTGATAGCATACCACCGTATTGAATGTATCCTATAAAATCATTTCTAATGCTTTAGCTATCTTTGCTTCATAATATCCTTCCAGCATTTTATTCACCACACCAAAGCAGGATTCATTCAAGGATGATATATCCTAGATAACATCATTGTTATTTGGGAGGGCATGGAATGGGCTCGCATATCCAATCAATTTACCATGTTCATAAAAATTTATTTTGAGAAAGCATATGATAGTATTAAATAGCACTTGATCTTTCCATGCTCCAAGCCCTTGGCTTTGGCCCCATCTTTATTCAATCACAAGCATTCTCTTTACAAATGCCTCTTCTAATATCATTATAAATGGCATGAACTCGGAACTCTTTGGGACTTGTTTCTCCATATGTCAAGGCTTCCCTTTGGATCCTATGCTCTATGTGTTGGATCTTTAAAGGATTTTATTATTTATCATCCCACACTAAATCTTAGGGGCTTGTTAGGGGAATCACACTACCTTTTGCATCTAGTTCTCAATTACCAAATGGATATTTTTAGATGACTCCTTTCTTACACTCATTGAAGATGAAGCCAACATGTATAATGTCATGTAATGCCTAGATTTTTTTTTCTAGCGTACGGTTCCTCAATTGATGGCGAAAAACCCAATGCTATCAACAATGTTTCCTCCTTGCACTTGATTGGATCGCCACTTTTGAATGGAATATTTTGGGTCATGGGCCAAAAAACTAGAATATTAGCTTACCAGACCTTTATCATTGGCTAGGAAATTCCAAATTTGTTCCAAAGTTCTTGTAGCCACACATGTTTACTACTCTTCATGTTGGGTTCCTTCCAAAGCCTCTATTCAGAAGCTAAATTTTTTTCTCAAAGCCTTTCTATGGGCTAACACCTCTACAGGAAGAGGTTTTCATTGTGTGGCTTGGGAGATATGTTTCCTTCCCCACAACTCTAGGGGGCTTGGCCTTATTGACATTCAATGCCAAGGGCGGGCACTATGCGTGAAATGGATTGTTAGAAGCATCACTGGCCAAGAAGCTTGGAAAGTGCTCCTGCGACATGGCATTGAAGAAGGCTCACCTTATGGCTGCCTTATGTGGAAAGGACTGGGGTTTATCAATCTGCTCATTACCCCAATGCATGTGAAAGTGATATGAACTTTTGTGCTTAAGATAATTTGGAAAGCACGACAATGCATCAAAACCTTGCTTGATAGAAAGGTGATGGTTTTCGTAATGGGCTTTCCATTAACCATTAATACCTCTTATGCTCACCAATATTTGACATAGATTATAAGTGTCTTGCGAAGTTTCATGAATCTTTGCGCTCAAAATTTCCAAACATAGAATTCACACCATTCAATATTTATTCTACAAACACTCACAATCTTGGTTCTCTTGGCCTGAAATTAAAACTCTTTTTCGGCTTTCCAACTAGGACCAGGCTAGTTATAATGAAGTGATCATCTTGGTCCATGACCACATGCTACACAAGATAGTTATGCATTATTCTCACCCTTGGTGGACAGATAGGAAATTGTATGTGGATAGTCTAGTTTAAAATTACTTAGCCCACTAAAGGCTACATTTGGCTCCCGCCTCATCTTCCCATGGTGGATAAACTCAACACGTGATGGGGAATTCAATCCACTTTGTCCTCCTAGAGTAGGTGATTTGACATTGTTTGGTCTATCTGTGTGGAACCAAAGATTTCCCATCTCCTCTAGTGTAGTTTTCACCAAGGTCTCCTATTGGACCTTGCCTTGATCAAATTGGAGTCCTAGATCCAAAATACTCATTTTACATCCATTTGGAAACTATTATGCATCATTTTTCTTTTGTTCAAAATCTCAACTTTCCGGAATTGGATTCACTCATTCTTTTTTTCGCTTAGACTAAATTGCTTTACTTGGCAAAGTATATCCTTTTAGGGGATAATCCCAAGCTTCTACCTATGTTTACACAGCAACCTATGTTGTTAGGGAAATTCTTTTTTGGATATGGAAAGAAAGAAATGATTTTTTATTTGTTGATTTTGCGGTTGATCAACATTTTTCTTATTATAACCAATTTATAGTGATCTCAAATGTGATGATGCGAGATCTGATTCCAAGTGAACAAAATCGTAGTAGAGGTGGACCACCTCTAAACATTGTTCTGCAACACTATAGGGAAGCCCAATGTAATTTTTCTTGCATGCCACCTTATCTAACTTGATGCTCCTCACCACTTAGCTATCGTGGTTGGCGTATCCATTTGGAATGACATTATTTCATCACGGGCTCGGACTCTCTAGTCCGTCTTAACCAAAGAAGTTATTCGTTTTTGACTTTTCGGCACGGTCAAAGATCATTGATATCTCATAATTAAAGGTGTCCTTCACCAGCTTTTCATTAGGGTTGAGGGTCACTTTGGATCATTGACACAAGTGGACATATCCTATAGCCTCCACACAACAAATTGTTGACGGGTGGAATCCACCCCTACCGCCACCATCTTCTCGAAAAATTCCCCACCTCAACCTCGTCATCCTGCACTCAAGGAGAGGCGGACCAGGGAGGAAGAAAATCTAAATGTCTTTGATATCTCGGATCTTTGGAAAAGAATTTCCAAGCTCGGGTTGGCTGGATGATCACGATGTTCCCACTTTGCGCATGTTTGTTGATCTTTACTTGATTTGCTTTTGCTATCATCATAGGAAGTGCCTAGTTTTTATTTTCTCCTAGGCTCGAGGCTATTTTGTTTCTCTTTCTCCTAGGCTCAACTTAGCTTGTTTTTGGTTTAGGGGTGTGCTCTCATACCACTTGATTTTTTGTTGAAAATTTTCTCATATGTTATTCAATTAATATAATATAAGATCCCTTTTCATCAAAAATAAAAATAAAATTCACTTTTTGTTTTAAGTCTCTCCCGTCAATGTTAGAATGTTTGAAGGGCAAACAAATATGCAATATGTATACACTCTCTTCCCTCTCCATTACTCAACTATGTGATCAAGCTTTACGGGATAAAATTATCTATAAAATTTATTGAAATCGTTTTAATTTATAAATATTTATATATAATTAATTTAAATTAATAATTTATTTATTATTTACTAATAGACAATATTAATTTAGTTATGTTCTTAAGACCCTAATGTATTTCAAATTCCATTTATATTAAATATATTATAATTAACCTTTATTTTTTGAGTAAAAGAAAACTTATTTAATAATAATTTAAAATTTAAATCATAAATTTATTATTATCATAATGAGGTGTAATGTATTTCTATTTATATTTAAGATAATATAATTTATCTTTATTTTTAAATCGAAAGAAAAAGTATTTAATATTGATTTAAATTTTAAATCTAAAATTAATTATTATCAATAATCGTTATTACATTCAATTATTTTAGAGTGTCACTTAAGGGGGTCAGCAAATTGAAATCACAATATTTTTGAGTAAAAGAAAACTTATTTAATAATAATTTAAAATTTAAATCATAAATTTATTATTATCATAATGAGGTGTAATGTATTTCTATTTATATTTAAGATAATATAATTTATCTTTATTTTTTAAATCGAAAGAAAAAGTATTTAATATTGATTTAAATTTTAAATCTAAAATTAATTATTATCAATAATCGTTATTACATTCAATTATTTTAGAGTGTCACTTAAGGGGGTCAACAAATTGAAATCTCAATGCTTACACTCTAAAATGTATGTTATAATAACTTGTTTTTAGGAAATATTATTTATCTAAAAATTAATGAGCAACAAAATAATTTTATTTGCTTTAGAAATAAATTATATCATGTCTTTTAATTCGAAAAATATTTATAAATATTATTTACAATTTGTTTTGTTATGTTAGATTCATCTTTTTCAACTAATAAATATATACAATGTTGTATTTTTTGGAAAAAATATTTTATAAAAATTTAATATTAAATTATTGATTAAAAATTTAATCACAAATACTATAATACCTCATATTTAAAATTTTATTGTAAAAATAAGTATACCTTAACAATTATTTATTTAAAAATGTTCATAGATGTCAATCTTAAACATTTTATTTTGAATCTTACATATACCACATGATTATTAATAACATTATTCTCTCTTTTTTTTATGGTCACAAAAAAATAAAAAAGAAAAAACCAAACTCTATTGTATGATCGATATATTATTATTTTTGACTTTATTTTCAAAATAATTCAATGAAAATATAAATTTCTGTTTCTAATAAAAAATCACTATTTCACCTCTTGTTAAAATTCTTATTAGTATACTTGCTCATGGAGGTCCAAGCTATTCCCTCAATCCACAGGGGTGTTTACTGCCCTTTCCTCCATCTGGGATGAAGAAGCGAAAGCGCACTGCATTGATGTCCCAGAATCTGTGATTGAGAAGGCCAAGTCCAGGTTTCCCTTTGCACTAATTGGAGCTTTTGCAGGCTATCGTCCAAATATCGATGCTGTCCGCAAATGGTGCGGACGGAAATGGGGCTGCTGGGTTGATATCATCGCTCTTCCCAGCCACGCCCTTTTGTTCAATTTTTCTAAGGAAGATGAGATGGTTAAGGTTCTCGACGCTGCTCCTTGGATGTTTGGAAGAACTGCCCTGCATCTGAAGCGATGGAAGCCAGGGGTTTCTCTCCAAATCAAGGAACTGCCCATTTGGATATCTCTGCCGGCTCTCCCAGTGGAATTTTGGGAGGACGAAGTACTTATTGGCATAGCAGCTTCAATGGGAGAGCTAATCTCCTTGGAACCTGCAACAAAAGCCAGAAGCAGGCTAGTAAGAGCACGACTATGTGTTAGTATGGAGGTGGGGGCTGTTCTCCCAAAGAATATCATTCTTTCTTCTCCCACGGGCCGTCTTGTGCAGAACATCATACCTGAAGACCACGGTTTGGTCTGTCACAAATGTTGGAAGGTCGACTTCCAAGCCAAACTATGCAAGTGTTCCACGGGGACAGTGGATGAAATGGACAGGAAAAACAGCAGAGAGGAGGTGCGGGTCATCGGAGGAGAGATCCCTGACCCATTGCGCACAGGAGACTGCAACAATGGCGAAACTAACCCGTCCGAAATGGCTCTGCTCGCGGCATTGCATGGCGACCTCTCTGCTCACGTGGGACAGGCTGCTACGGCGTGGAAGACGCGGGAAAATCCAATCAAAACAATTCACGAGTCAAACAAGGTAGATAGTGAATCTTCCGAATGGGAGACTGGGTCAGAGACAGATGTAAATACGGTAGAATTGGAGACTGCCACGAGGGAAGTGAACCGACAAAGAAAATCTATGAAAGATCATAAACAAAGACCTTTAAATGCAGATTTGAACCGTAGCAGAAGGAAGATAGACAGTACAAGTGAAATGATTTCATTATTGACTTCGGAGGCGAGGGTTTCAAATTCTGTCTCACCCATATTAAAAGGAAATTTAGAGGTGGTTCTCGACGTGGATGACGAAAACAAGGCGGACTGGAGCACTGTTTGTAGGAAATCTTTCCGCGGTTTTCGTGGAGGGGGTGCGCGCCGAGGCACTTAGGATGGATGTAATTGTTCTCATCGGCGCTGTTTCTTTGTTGTTTTCTTGCTGGGTTTTACGGGTTTTAGTGTTGTCTTTGGTAGGTTTTCTTCCTACTTGCGTCCTTGTTGTTTTTGACCTTTTGTTCTTTTGCTCGCTTGGGCACATCCGGCTTCTGAGCCTTCTCTGTACAAGGGTATAGTCCCTTTCAAAAAACTATTTGCCAATAATAAAAAATAATCTTATTAGTATAAAGAATCCCTATTCACATAATACCTATAGACATAATTAATATGTCATATTCTTATCAATATAAAGAATGTCTATCCACATAATACCTATGGACATAATTAATATGTCATTGTTGCACCATTAAATCTTACTTATAATTATCATTGTAAAATACATATCAACATAATTATAGACTTAATTAAAAATTTAATAAACAACTATACTTTTAATGAAAAATGCGCATCTAACTTGGTTGAAGGGCCCTTGGTCTATTGGTGGTCATATATGGCTTTCTATGAGTCTAGTAGGGATCATACACTCAAAGGGATAGTTGAAGGTGATCACTAGTTTCATTGTACGCTACTCATATTTATATATCTGCTATATGTTTCCTCCTAAACATAGCTAGAAATGCCGATAAATTATGTAATCTAATACACAACTGTGTACACTAAACATAAAAATAAAATAAAAATTACACATTTCACACATTAGTCTCGTGCACTCACAACAAAAACTATTGTGAAACACAGAAGCCATGGCCACATAAATGCATTTTTGTATTTGCTGATAATGTAAATGAATTGTTAATTGACATAACATAACAATCGAAGGCTTCCACGAGCAATTTTATTCAATTATGTTAAAACTCAACAAAAAAAAATCAATGATCTATTTTACTGGCGTCGTGTGCTCCTCTGGAATTGCCCTGAACTATTCGGAGGCTTTGCTACGGAGCCGTGGGGAACCAAGAAAAACAACAATAAAAAACAGCGCATCAGATCTTAAGATTTCCAATGTAGAACAATAACATATTCATCATAGTGCATGGCAAAAGGGACACACAACCAAAGAGAACTATAGGTCTTCTCGTTTGCAATTATTTAGGCATGATTTGCAGTCTAAAAGCGGACAAAGAACATAAATTTAAAATGTATTCATATAATTAGTTTTCTCTATAATTCAAGAGGAAATTCAACTTTGTTCGGTCATTAGAAATTGTTATAATCTAATATGTACAGTAGAGAATCACTAAAACCATAGTTACCAAATACGTTAATGTAGTATTTTTCATATTTTTTATTGAACTGTATAAAATTTAGTATTTTACAATTGTAAAATTTAAAAATACAGGATTTAGAAGATGTATATTGATTATTATTGTTTTATAAAATACATTTTTAAATTATGGACCCCTCTAAAATTCTAATCAAGATTTTTTTTATGGATTTTTATTTTTCAATATTATTTAGAAGATTATGTAAAAATTAAGGAAACTATTATGGTATTTTTTTTTGACGAATGTCTTTTTTTCCCTGTATTTGAAGGCCATCCCTTTATACTCGTACAACAAATGCTTCCTTGACTAAAACCATGGCGTAAGAAAGTGTGCCAACCGCAATGACCAAATTCATATATATTTATTAATCTTAGTGGTCATTGTAAAGATTTTACAGTACGTAGTTCGTGGGTTATGCGAGGATATAGCAGTACAAATACATTTGAACGAAGAAGCTTTGAAGCCTGTGATTTACGAGTATAGTACTTAATGATAAAACTATGGCAGCTGCTTCTATGGATGTTTGTGGTGCTGTGTATAGATGTAATCAGTGTGAGCAGCCAGAGTCCTACGGTTCAGACACTCGTCTTCATCTAAACTATCACAGGCTAATTCTTCTGAACTCTGCTCTAATTCATCAGCTTTAAATCCCTGCAATAAACATAGGCATATACCCCCAATTCATTACTCAAAATAATCACATACCCAAAATTCATAATTCCACATAAATAAATACCCACAGTTCAGTACTAAATAAAATCATATACCCAGAAGTCAATAATCAAAGTGTTCACATACCCACAGCTCAATACTAAAAAGGATCACATACCCACAATCCAATACTGACAAAAATCATATACCCACATTTCAAAACTTATAAATTTCATATACTCAGTACCCTAAAAAAAAATTGAAAAAATTTCAGATAAAGAAACCGTCCAAATTATTGAAAATTTATGTGTTGGAGAAAATAAACGAATCTTACAGCCGGTTCAAGAGATCCCTGCAATCTGTCTTCTGTGTTGATATAAGCAGATCCTTCCTCCAGTAATTCTAGATGAAACAAGTAATTATTTTAGTGAGAAAATGGAAGGGAAGAATCTTAGACAGCCATGTCAGTTCAGTTATTTTCTGCAGACAGACCTGTTTTAAGTGGGGGGTCGCCATTGCGAAAGTTAGTAGAAGAAGAATAATGGAAAATAACACGAAAAAGCTGGAAGTCCTTTTCCCATCTGTTTTGTCCATTGAAAAACTCTTTTATTTCTGTGTTCCCAAGACAAAAAAAAAAGTCTATTACAAATGAGCCTTATACATACGGTGTCGATGTTTGATGAAATTCCCAGGGTTTCTTCAATAATATAGAGTTTTGTATGATGGAGAGCAGGGCACTCGTGAAGGAAATAATGATGGGAGATAAAACAAGAGGACGTTTTGCAGCCATGGTCCACAGAGAATGGCCCCACCCAAGCCTTTTTCGATTTGATAAATAAAGTTTCTTCTGTCTGTATTCTTCTCATTATATTCTATGAAAAGTCCAACTGGGTTTGGGCAAAATTTGGAGAAGCATTTTGCAGGAGCGGGGACATTTGTAGGTGAGATGGAGTCCATAACCAATGGATTTTCGTCTCTACGTTTGTGGTATTGGAAGGTTGTGGTTTAATACATTATAGATAAGACAAGATAATTGTATTTTAACATCTCGGTCAAAGTAGCTTGTAGATCTTAAATTGATTGTCTACCACTTTTTTTTAAGTCCTAGGAAATTTGATTGCCTTTTGTGTTTGTTTTTACTTTGCTAGCTATTTAACTTTTTAGAAAAGAATTCAAATTTTATTTGATATATTTATAGAGTTATATTCTAAGAATATTAAGTATATATAAAGTTATATAAAGTTCATGACGGAATATATATATAGTTGTTATCCTAAATTCACCCTTAAAAGTAATTTGGATAACTTGTATAATTTTTTCAGGGTTGAGTAGGTAGAAATGGTAAGAGGCGAAAAATCGGAGTTTTGGAGATCCCTTTGGCTCTTTTTTAACCCTCCCATCCAAGAAAAAATCAAAGTTAGAAAAAGCTGAAAAAATCCAAAAAAAGGTCTCTTTTAATGTAGTGCGAAAAAAGCGGAAGTTTTTGTCCTAGGCCGCACAAGTTCACGCGGGACAGTTGGGACCCGAAAACCTGAAATGGCCACATTCCTTTGTTGTGCGGCAAAATCGAAAAAATATGTCCCAGACGGTCCGCGGGACATTGGGACATCCAGGCCGTGCATCCCGAAATAGCCGCTTGAGATAGTTCAAATCGGAAAAATCAAATATTTTTGTCCCATGCCGTCCATGAAGACACGGGACATAAATATTCACGGGACCCACAAAGATGAAAAATCTGATCAACAAAGCAATGCAACGAAAGCGGAGGTCAATGGCCCGATCAACGTCTAGACAAGCGAGAACACCAAAAGCCGAAATCTCTCGCACCAAGAGGTAATCGAGAAAAAAAGCAGAGAAAGGAGACCTAAGCGGTTCGAGTACGCATGGGACATGAGTTCCCCAAAACCCGATTTTTCCTAAATACCCACAATAGAAAGAGAAAGTCAACATTTGACTCCCGAACTTCAAACGGCCATAAATTTTGACCTCGAGCTCGATTTTCACAAAATTTGACTTTCTGGAATGGGCACAACGTCCTTAATTTTAGATGAGGGTAACTATATAAAAGAAAGGAAACATGTTTAGCTCCGTATAGTAAATACCCAATCTCGTTAAATGATAGAAATGCCTAACAAACCCCAAATAGTTTCCCACACTCAAAAGCCATAACTTTTGCATTTCTCGTGAAATCGTAGAAAATTGGTACCGTTGGAATCATTGTTTTGATCCTGACACATAACAATCAAGAAATTTGAAATTTTATGAAGAATTGATTGAGTTGTTTCTGAAAATGTGGCCAAGTTCATATGATGTTTAATTTGGTAGTTGGGATGCATTCAATGAAGCATGGGCAGACATTTCTCACTGCTACAAGTTATGGGATAGTATGGGGGCTTTTGCAAGAAACATACCACTATTTCACTCTATTTACTACCTCTTGCAAGTGGTTGAAGGACAAATTTTGGGATTTTCATTTTCCCTCTCTCTCTCTTGTCTCAAATTTTTATAAATTGGAGTGTTGGGCTCATTGTTAAAAAAAATATTTTCTTAGTAGAAAAACTCTATCAAAATTATTTTGTGAAGCTAATGTATTCAGCAGCCCTTGTAGTGGACTCCTTAATCTAGACCCTTATTCTGTAATAGATTGGATTGTGCATATCAATGAAGCAATAGATACAAGTTTGTGGATACTTCTTCCCCTGCTATGTTTATTTGCATTATTCTTTCCCTTTCAAGATTATTACAAATATATTGTGTCTACCTTATAATTTGCAGGGATTCATTCTCATTTTGCATGTATGGAATATTGTTGTGAATGCATTTGCTAGAATGTGGAGAACTGTTATCATCCCTTCTAGTATGCACTTTACTTCTACTTTCCACACGTTGGAATATTATTCTCACACTCTCCTTTTCTAGTGTATCACCGCTTTAGTGTATGATTTTCTTTCATGCACTCTCTCTCCTTGATCCCTTGGAAAGTTAGATTAGGATTATATAGTTTTGTTGCATTAGGGTAGATTGTGGCGGGTAGTTTAGGAGTCGAGCTAGCTTTCTCTAGAGTTGCATCTCGTGCAAAGCAAGTCCCAAAACTTAGAGATAGTACCCATGTTATCCAATCACATCGTGAGCTCCAACATACATATTTGCACAAAACCATAGGGTGCTATGATTAAGAGATAACAATAGTTTTATTGGTTGGTAAGGTATATAGTTTACAATTTCATAAATTATTGTGATTAATAATATCATTACATTGTAATAAATGGATTCAATTTAGTTTCTTTAATTACTATGGTTTAAAGTACTTTCTTGATAACCTACAACTCTAAATTCTACCATAAGTTGACCATATAATGATTTTTCAAGTAGCTCTCTTGTTATTTCGTATTTTGTGCCAAGAATGTGTCTCAATAACTTGCACTCCTAAGTCATCCATTCTATAAGGGTATCGAGGCAATGAGTAAGAGACACACATGAACCAGCACACATTGGATAGATTTAAAAGGACTACAATGAGATCTAGGGTTACATATCTAGAGCATAGTAATCCCTACACTATCTCAACCTTGGGTTTCCAAGGCCCACATTAAAGATAGAGGAGAGTAAAATAGTAATATATCGATAAATGGGTTTGAAGAGGTATGGATCGATGATAGATAAGGAAAACATGCACAATGTAATTGAAATGAAAGTAAAGAGAAGCTAAGGAGATGATAAAATAAGAGCACTATGCTAACTAGCATCAAGGTACATGTCATAATAACCTAACATAAAGCAATGGAGAAGGGAAATGAACTAATTTGTTTAAAATGACAAAAGTAATTATACTACTCACCCTGCACTGTAGGGTTGTCACGATACACCGATCTCTCTAGATAAGTAACACACTAAGAGAGAATTACTATTAGGTGGAGAAGGGGAACACCATTCCTATCCTAGACTCAAGATACATGAACAAATAGTGCAGCAATCTAATGAAAATTAAGAATGTCCAATCCAATTCAACCCAACCTGCAAGATGAACCAAAAGTTAAGTGACCACATGTGGATATGACACAAAAGATAAGAGAATGTGGTAATTTTAAGATTCAAGGTTCCTTTCCTCATGAATGTCAAGCTATGACAAGTATATATACAATGCCATCACCATGGGAGATGGCATCGGCCAAGAAAAAACTTACACCAACATTGGCACCCATGAGGGATAGTGTCGGCAAAGGAGAGTAATGTGAGGTAATATGTCATGCAAAGTAAAAATAGGTTTCATAGATCAAGTAGATGGATAGACAAATTTACGAATGGTAAAATGTAAGAAAAGTGTCATGAATGTAATGTGTATGAGACATAAAGGGAAAAGGATAAATAATGCAAAGAAAACTAATGCAAGGACAAAACAATGAAAATCTCCTGTGTATTTCCTCTAACACATTATGAATATGTGAGTAATCATTGCCCATTCTAGGCAGGACCCTCAAGGAACCCACTCAAGAAATAGATGCATCGGTGAACCTTATCTACACAATAAAATATTTAATAATAGGAATGAAAGATGAAAATTGAAAAAATAAGTGTATACATATGCCGCGTGCATTGATAACCACATATTGCAATAGAAAAAATGGGTTGATCAAAGAAATTAAATTGTTCATAACACCAAAATCCAAAGTAGATATGGAAAGTAAGATCATAAATGACTAGCTAAAAATATTAATACCCACCAATGCATACCCGATAGTGTTACTCATCCCACCATTTTTGGGTGCAATCAAAGCTGCAATAACTATGAAGAATAAGAACAAAATAAAAACTAGAGCATTATGAGTAAAATAAGACATAAATCACCTATCGAATGATCCATGTGATGGATGTCATGTTATATATTGTAGGATGCGCTATGATGATATGTTTTCAAAAATAGGCCAAAGTCAAAAATTTCAAAAGTATGTATGTAATCGGTAAAAATGAGTGGTATGATATTACAATAAAGATACAACAAATGACACGTGTTGTTGAGTTTGAGAATGAAAATGATGGTCACTTGAAGATTTAAGTTTATTGTGACCAAATTTTAATAGAGAAATTGTGTTTTATAACTACCGATTTTTTAATTTTATTTGGTTATTTTAAGTTATAGAAGTGAGATAAATGAGGTCTTGAATCAAAAATTTGTGTGTATTTAAACATTATGGCATGAGTATGGGCTAGTGATGGAGGATGATGAGGTGATGCATGGGAAAGGGAGTGACCATGGGTAACTCGACTACATTTAATTTTATTGGGTAGATTAGGGACTATTTTGTCTCTTTACTTTTTCAGATTCGTTAGAATGTCATTCTTGTCCTAGCTTGTGTCATGGGGTAGGTCAGGATAAAATACAAGTGGGTTTGGGAGGAATTTTATTTTGGTTTTTTTATCTTTAATATTTCTACAATTTAAGTTTTTAAGGATAAGATCACTTTTTGGAAGAATGCCATCTTCTCCTTTACAATAACAACATTGATGGTGTCGGTGTGGGATTTAAATGAAGCCATGGGATGATTGCATCTGCCATAGGACCAATGGTGTTAGGGAAGATTTTTCAAGGGCCGTGAGTGTCTAGCCAAGTAGCAATGGCGTATGAAAGATTTTTTTATAGATTGTATACTTTGATTTTTCACTCGTAATTGATATGCCCGATTCTAATTTTTGATTTTTGTCATTGTGTGGATGCAGGAAGATCGTATGATCCACCTATAGTGAATTTTGTATGTATCATGCCTGCGTGATATGATCATGGGACTAAGATAGGTAGAGGTGACCCAATTACAGGGGTCTGCGATTTGGGGGCATCATGTAAATGCCTAGGATACCATTGGATTTGGATATATTACACATAATTTTAGGCAAATGAAAGACTAGATCAAACACCTTTTGGTGGTGGAAGAGACAGGACACCAAGGAGATGGCACTAAATTTTGAGAATGTACATGGTATTCTCAGCTTACCTATTATAGGAACTAGTATGTATTCTGATATGAGTTCAGATGCTACATAACAAAGATCCTTCATCGTATGTGCTATTGGGATTGGCGCATATGATGGTAGTATGCTATTCACTTGACTCGGCATAGTGGAAACTGTAGGGATTCCCATTTTGTGAAAGGTAGTTACGGAGATCGTCGTGGCATGATTATTATGCAACATGGTAGATGGATCCATCCCATTGTTTTTTATCATGGTATGTAGAGATTTTGTAGATCATGGGGTTTTTTTAAGATGAGGTACCACCATATTGGTATAGTTTGTGCATTATCTCTACAAGGTTAGGCGTAGAGGTTCCGAGAGTCATGTGACACATCATATTATTGAGAGTGTGTATATATGAGGGGTTCTTGATGTACAAGCCAATAGGGATACCATAAGTAGTACTAGCGGATGCTCTGCGATTACTTTAGTGGGAACAACGGCCAACGGTGGGATCACTTTCTTCTAGAAATGAGTTCGAATGGAAGGAAAAAATCAGTGGATAAATGAGTTCCAATACGTTGAATATTGCTTGTTAGATCTCGTTCAACAATTTGATCTGATTTTTGAGTCAGAGATATTCCGAACCATGATGTGTTCAGGATAATAGTAATTAATGAAAAAGGCTTGTACAAACTATTGAAGCGATGCTATCTCCGACGGTCCAGGGGGAATCAGAATTAGGATATTTCGGGTTATTCATCAACATCACGGCGAATATGATCAAAATATTAACAGCTCCTATGTAGATCAGGATTTGTGCAACAGCTACAAAATCCGCGTTCAATAGAATATAGAATAGGGATATACAAATAAAAGAGAATTATTTCTAGCAAGCACGATTACGCTCAGATGATTTTACATGACACCCATATGTAGGGAATGTGGATCAGTGGCCTAGTTTTCACAGAGTACATATCTTGGATGCAATCACTTAGGTGATATGAAATTATGTTTATTGTGTGGAAACCCATGTTGTGAGAAGAGTCTTGAGCCAAGTTAGGTGACCAATGCCTAATGTGATATCACCATTGCCACTATACGAGTGTTTCCATGTCCAAGAGGCTATAACATCATAGATTAGGTAACGAGATTCACAACCCCATAGGGTATCACCAATAGGTGCACATGGCTAGAGGTATCATAAGCATGGTGGGGATGCTTAGGGCCTACTACATGTTATAGTAGTGAATGGCTTAAAGGATGGATCGGCGAGGATATGGCGGTACAAATTTATAGGTTGGGGAGTGCAAGTAGAGCAGATCCTAGAACCATATGAAGAGTAGTAGGGAAGCCAACACCATGAATGAGGTAACCTACAATGTTGTGGCAAGAGGAGGTTACTTGACGTTGATTCGTGGTTAAGGTTTTTGTGGATCGAGATGGAGGCCTAAACCATAGTGCAGAGGGGACATGATATTCGAGACATGAGACAAGTGACAACCATACATAGGAGCAACACCTCGTTTTGATGATAAGGACAAGGAGGTATTCGATGGAAACCGAGATGGTGAGACAATCATGGAGAAGCTCGAGAAGCCAAATGTGTGTGTCATTATGTTATTTAGATGATTTTTGTGGAATAGGTCTATAGTATGCTTGATATTACGAGTAATATGTATCATTTTTTTATTTTGAAGATCAAACGGTGGAAGAGTGGAAATCCGATAGAGATCGTCCACCATGAGATCCTAGATCCATTTGTGGATGTTCAAGATAGGGGCGATGATGGATCTATTACTATTGGTGGTAAGAGATTCGGTGAGATTACTTTATCGGGTTGGAGAAGGATCCTGAGACACTACGAAGAGATAGGGATGTAAAGGTGTTGGAGGCTACTGGTAGCATAGATGTGATGTTGTAGAGTATATTATATGTGCATGAGGCCCTAGTTTAAGAGAAGAAATATCTCTTATCAGATTCCCAAATAACTATGGAGTAGATCACTTCGTTTGAGACACAAATGGCCGAGAGCATAGGAAGAGCCTTCTAGAACTAGATCTAGCGTGGAGTCCCTAGCTCGCATAACCATAGTTATCAAGCCACAACCCCATGTACCAAAAGTGTTGAGAGACTATGTCATGATGAATCTAGCACTATGATACTTCTCAATCGGGAACTCCTCGTGATATGATTATTTAGTAATGCACGGCTTTTGGTTTGGTGGTAGTAATATGAAAAATGAAATAACATACATAATACAAGAATACCATATACTATGATACAAAGGTATGCTAACAAATATGAAATATGAGTGTAAATTATATTATCATAATGAAATTGTTACAATCTCACCCATGAAGTAATCTAAGTGTTAGCAACTCCACTCACCTTATAACAATAACCATCAGAAAAACTTCACAATTATCCCTCATATGGGCTTCCTTAAAGCACACCTTCTAAATGATAACTTCTTAAACACACTTTCTCATACAATATTTCTCACTATTTCCTTCTATGCTAAATGAGAGGGGTGGCCTCTCTATTTATAGAACTTTTGAGATTAACCACCCTATCTTTAAGATATGATATGAAATCCCTTCTAGCCAATCATATTACATACCTTAACTCTTATCTTTACATGTAGGCTTATCTTTTGAGATAAGATCAAACATGTCATTTCACATGGGTTACACCTTTCTAGAATTTTTACTACTAAAATACACAAAATATTTATGACATCACTCCTTTTCATTGTTACAAATATAATATTTCTAATTCCTAAGTATGTAGACCCTATTTACTTTTTATCCTTTTAACATTACCTTGACCACTTAAGACAAATATTTAATTTTTACCACAAAATTCCTATTATACTTTTACTATTACCGTGATTGTACATTATTGGCAGCATTGTTATCTCCAATAAGACGCTACTACTAATTATACTTAACAATAACCTATTCCTAATATATACATTAAGGAAATATAAATCATGTAGGAAAATTTTAATGTAAATAACTCGTATAGTGGATGAGGGTTCATGAGCAAGAATTTTCTTGGGCCAAATCAATGTATTTATTTTGTATCATTATGTCAATGTATAGATACTAATTCAATATATATGTATAGCTACTAATTCAATGAATTAGTATCTATACATTGACATAATGATATATATATATATATATATATATATATATATATATGTTTATGTATATGTATCATTATGTCAATGTATAGATACTAATTCAATATATATATATGAGATGATTTTTATGGTATTTGGTTGATTTTATATTTGTTGATTTTCTTATCATTTTCCTTCTTCAAGCATGTATGTATGTGCTAATACCATGGTACCTAGGAATAATGATAATGTGATAGAAAATTAAACCCGATAAGAAGGGGATTGGAAGGATATTGTAGTTTCCACTACCCTTCGACACTTTTGATATTGATCATGATACTGTTGACTATATTATGGACATTATTATAGTTTTGATTTAGTATGGTGTTAGATGTTAGATCATGGATTATTGTTGACTCTAATTCATATATGATGCATGATGATTGTTAGAGACATTTTATATAGATGTTGACATGCTGTTGGACATGGTTATATATATATTTATGGATGTTGTTAGGACATGTGATATTTTGATATATTGAGTAGACCAAGAAAATTGAATTTAAAATTGATAATTATATAGTTGTTGATGAAATTGTAAGTGATATTGTTGATTGTCTGGTTGTTGTTGTGATTCATATATATATATATTGATGATTTTGAAATTATAATATATTCATTTTGATGTTTTGATATGGCCACGAGGCCGAAGGGGTATTTGTATTGTGCGAGTTAAAAATATCACAAAAACATCGGGGATTGGAGACCAACAACATTGGAATTATAGATGAATTCAACAAGGTCACCATGGCAAATAGTTTTGTTTGTGTGTGTGTTTATTAGTGTTAGGGATTCTGTTAGTGCAAAATCACGGCACCTACGGATGTTGATCGATTTCTAGTTTGATCATGCTAGCATCCGGTGTGATTGCACAACATGGAATCCTTTCTCCAAGTGTGGGACTTGCGAGAAATGAGAAAGGAATCTCCGAGAGAAGGTTGGTTCTATTCCTCTGTTCGAGATGCACACGAAAAATGTAGAGGGTTTACTCAAAACCTAATCTAATCTTGCCGAGGAGACAGGGTAAGAAGATGCATAAAAATAAACCTAAGCTAATAGAGGTGATGCACCAAGGAATGAAGAACATCTGTCTTGCCAATAAACACAAACCATTAAAAGCGTGATGCGAGATCATGCACGAGATAACAAAATTTGCGGTGAAAGATCGGGAGGATGCAAATGAACACGAGAGAGGGTTGAGAATCATCCTGAGACATGCATTACTTGCTCCAAACATCGATACAATACACTAAAAATGCCAAGAGGCAAAGTTGCATTACAGATTTTAAATGGGAGGTTCGAAACCCACAAATTCACCCGCCAAAGAGAAGAAGAAGGAGGGGAAAACAGAATGTTCGACCTTCGTAGAAAGAAGCCCCTCTTTACAATATATAGGAAGAATGAGAGAGGGAAGAGAGAGGAAAGTCAGATCTACCCCAACCACTTCTAGGTCACATTTAGTTCATCTCATTATGGCAGAAGCGGTGAATCCTGGCAAAATGGCGGATGCAGCAAAAACAAATAACCTGCTGTTGTATTAACACTTGTTGTTGAAACATCACTTCGTCTATTATTACGTTCTAGAGGCATTTCTTAATTTTATCTCTCCAACCGAACCAAAATTCAATATTGACTAGGGAAATATGTAGAGAATTTCTCTAGCTTTCCATTGATATAAAGAACGTGAAAATCGAGCTCTGGATCGAAAGTTATGGCGATCCGAAAATTTAGGGCAAAAATAAGACAAACGGATCGGCGGGAAAATATTTGAATTTTTCCCGCACTTTGTCACTTGGATGACACGTGTTAGGCTCTGATTGGCTTTACAATTCTCTCTTCTCCCCTTTTCGTGGGTTTTCCTTGAAAATTTTGACTTTTCTTACACTTTGGAAAAAATTTCATTTTCCCCGCGCCCCGCCACTTGGGACACGTGGCATCATTTGGTTCGTCGACAGGGGCATGGGGAAAACCTTTACCTTTTAGTTTTTGCCAAAACTTTGCTAAGTTTCCAAAACTCTCCCGAGCTCTAAACTCACCTGCTCCTTAGGACACGTGTCCTGTTCTGATTCGTCCGTGGGCCTCCTTGTCTCTTTTCGGCTATTTCACCTTTTCACTCGCGTCGTCCCTCACGTACCTTTGGCCCGGATGTCCCAAACTGTCTGGGACAAAAATCTCTCGAACCACCCGATTTGGGCTTCCTTGTCCCTCTTTGCGGCGAAGACACGTGGCAAGATTCCATTCGCTCTCGGCTCTTTCGGCTTTTCGCGTCCCGCGTGTACTTTTGGCCCGAGATGTCCCAAACGAAAGTCCTCTGTTTCGGCCGAACCAGCCGGTTTGTGTCCTCCACGTACTCTTGTCCCAACTATCCGGAATGTCTGGGACAAATACCTCTGAACTGCCTGAAATGGACTGACTTGTTTGCTCTTTGCCACACGCCTTTTCGCGTCCTTCGTGTCCTCGCGTACTCACGGCCCAGATGTCCCAAGATATACGCACAACAGTTAGTCAATTTTTTCACCTTCGGCCGGTTCACCCTTTCGCGTCCCGCGCGTCCCCATGGCCTGGATGTCCCTTTGCTGCGTGGACCACTGGCGGTTTTTCAGCCGATTCGGGCCCCGACGTCCCAACTGTCCCTAGTGCTGCCTTAGTCGATTTTCTCTGTATTTCGGCCTCAAGCCTGGCTCTTTGCAACTTTTTCACATACTTTTAAAACGTTGGGTTTTCTTCTTGGACAGGAGGGTTAGAAAGAAACCGAGGGGACCCCAGAAACATGATTTTTTTCCTTGAATCAATATACTTGCCTGGGACTTGAATATCGATGCATGTTATCAAAATTACCCTGGGGGTGAATTTTGGATAACAATTTTGGCAACTCAGCGGGGTCATCTGCCTACTAGATGAATGATCAGTAGGCTGAAGCAATCCATTGGGCATGGAGTCATGAGTTATAGCCGCAAACTGATCTAAACTTTGAAAACTCCGTGTCCTTGAGCTATTGAAACATTTGTTGAGCTGGTTCTCTTGCGGCTGCAAATTCTTTTCCAAGAGCTTGATGAACTGCAAACATGCACATACCAGAAGCAATAGGACATGTACACAAGCACTTAGGGAAATAAAACTACTCTAACAAAGTCTGATAATGCATAAGCACTTAGAGGAATGGAAATTCTAAATTAATATTTACAAGGGTCGAAGCTTTCTTTCTAGTAGCGAGTGTTTGAGATAGATCCCATTGACTAGAATCTGAAATTCTTCACCATCCAACTTAGCCAGTCGGAAGGCATTGCTACCTTTGCATCCAATGATCATGTAAGGGCCACTCCAGATGGCATCAAATTTGGAATGCTTTCCCGGATTCATAGGATCTGCATCCCATTTCAACACTAGATCTCCAATTTGGAAGGTTCTAACCTTGGCTTTCCTATCAAAATTCTTCTTGATCAAGCCTTGATCCTTCTCTATCACCTGGGCTACATGCTCTCTAATTTCTTGGAGCTCCATTAATTCTGCATATCTAACCTCCATGGGTTCAAATTCAGCTAGTTCCAACTATTTCATGAGCTCCAATGCTAGCAACTCAAGTGATATAGGTAGAACTGCTTCTTTCCCATACACAAGCTTGTATGGAGAGCTTCCTGTAGACCTCTTGGGTGTGATCCTATCAGCCCATAGGGCTGATTTGAGCTTTGCATGCCAAGTCCTTTGATTTTCATCTAGAGTCCTTCTGATGATTCTTAGTAGGTTCTTGTTTGTAGACTCGGCTTGACCATTACCTTGAGGGTAATAATTTGATGAAGTGCTGAGATACACACAATTCTTGACAGCCCATTCAGTGATCTTTGTGCCAAGGAATGTAAATGCGTTGTCTGATATGATAGTGTCAGGGGCGCCAAACCTCGTGACTATCCCTTCATAGAAATCTAAGATATTAGATTCATTTTCCTCCTTGAGTGCCACTGCTTCGGTCCACTTGGTGAAATAATCCGTTGCTGTAAGTATCCACTTGTGGCCTTGACTTGAATTGGGATTGATGACTCCAATGAAGTCCAGTCCCCATTGCATGAATGGCTGATTTACTGAAATTGGACGAAGGGGCAGTGCTGCTAACCTCTCTTTCCCTGTGAAGAATGCACATCTGTTGCATTTTTAACCCATGGGTAGAAATCACTTTGAACACTGTGGGCCAATAATACCCTGCCTTCATTATCTTGAGAGTTGTTACTCGTGGGGAGAAATGTCCTCCGAAATCTCCATCGTGAAAATCTCATAACACCCTCTCAATTTGACTTGTCCCAATGCACCTCAATAGAACTCCATTGATGTATTTCTTAAACAAAACACCATCAACAAGCACATATGGAATGGATTGTAATCTAAAGTATCTCCTCTTTTCTTTTCTCATTTCTGGAGGGCATAGGCCTGTCTCGTAGGAAGTGTATCATATTCGAGTCCAACAGGAGTGGGCACATCATCATTTTTCTGTTCCGACCATCCTGTAGTAGTAGGACAGCATCCTCTTCACTTTTTGACCCATCTGGTTGTTTGGAAGTGAGCTGCTCACACAAGCCTTTTCCACGAACTAGCTTGGTCACTTTGATTTCAATATCATATTCCATCACCCAAGTGATCCAACCTACTCTCTTCTCGTTTAAATCCTTGTTTAGGAGGAAGTCCTTGACACCAGCATGAGACACCAGCAGTTGAATCTTATTGTTTGAGACCAAATGTATGAACTTCTTTAAGCTCCTAATCATGACAAGGACATGCTTTTCGATGAAAGAATACTTTATTTTGTAATCTTCCAAGGTTTGACTGAAGAATGCTATGGGCTGTTTTAAACCTTCTCTATTCAGCTATGTCAAGATAGCTAAGATTGTATCTGATCCTCTAAACGCATACAACATGAAGTCCTTTGAAAAGTTTGGGTTGATAAGAGTTGGAGCTTGTGATATTGCATGCTTGATGTTTTCAAAACTCTCTTTGCCTTCTGCTATCCATTTGAATGCCAGATTCTTCTTCAACATCATTGTTAAAGGCTTCACAAGAGTGGAAAAATTAGGCACAAATCTGCGGACAAAGTTTATCCTTCCTAAGAAGCTTTGAAGAGATTTCTTGTGGTGTGGCAATGGGAGTGTTTGGATGGCTTCAACCCTTTTAGGATCAATTGTTAGCCCTTCCCTAGAGACAATGTGACCCAACAATTTTCCTTCGTGTGCCAAGAATATACACTTCTTTGGATTCAATGACACTCCGAACCTTCTACACCTCTGAAACACTTGTCTGAGGTGAAAGAGATGGTCTGCTGCATTCTTTGAGAAGACAGTGATATCATCTAGGTATACTAGCACTATATTGTTGATTAAGCCTTTGAATGCCATATCCATAGCTCGTTGAAATGTTGCTCCGGAATTTGACAGTCCAAATGACATCTTCTTGTAAGCATACGTGCCCCATTTTGTAGTGAAGGCCATCTTGAATTGATCTTCTTCTTTCACCATTATCTGATTATAGCCTGAATATCCATCTAGCAATGAAAACTTTCGAACCAGCTACTGATCTGCAATATTTGTTCCATTGATGGAAGTGGATAATGGTCCTTGAGTGATGCTCTATTTAGATCACGAAATTCCACACACAATCTTATTTCTCCATTTCTTTTTCTTACAGGCACCAAGTTTGCAACCCAACTTGAGTGTTTGATGGGGAAGATAATCTTGGCCTCAATGAGCTTTCTTAACTCTTTTCTCATGAGAGGTTCGATATGAGGATTCACTGGCCTTTGCTTTTTCTGACAGCCTAGATTCCGAGATCCAACTCAATAGTATGGTGTGCCAACTTTGGGTTGAAACCTCTTAAATCTTTGTAAGTCCAGGTGAAGACATCTGGGAACTCTTGCAAAGTGAACAAAATCAGAATTCTCTTGTGGAGTACTTACTTTGCTAATTTGCAATATCTTGCCTTCATCTACTAAAATAGGCTCTGAATCTTCACCCTTTACTTGAATGTTCACTTTCTCCTTCCGGAAGTGATCATTTGGGTTGAAGATTGACTCCAAGGTTATGAGGCCTTTTTGTAATTTGTTAGTTCTCAGCTATACCACTTGGTCACCATATTTGCTGCTCCGGCTTGTCTTGATTTCTTATGGAGAACTCAGCCTCTTCTTGTAGGAAATTAACAATCTATTGATCATTCTCAAAGACTTTCCAGCTTGTGTTGTTATCCGGAATAGCTGGTCTCACAACTACTTTGATATGAGGCTGAGATTTTTCACTTTTGATATTTTCTACAACGTCAAATGCAGCCCCAATTGCTTCAGTTTATCTCGTTGCTTCATTCCTTTTTCTTGGGATGGAATTGATGCTAAAAGCTTCAAAATCTTCCATAAGATCCCATACCCGATTTTTGTAGCACTTGAGCAGATTATTCTTGACAGCATGCTGCCCCTTAACTTGGTTTACGATCAGCTCACTATCACCAAATACTTGCAAATTCTTGATGCCTTTCTTCTTTGCCCAGTGCAGTCCATGAATTAAGGCTTCATACTCAGCTGTATTGTTTGAGCAAGAAAACTGAAAACGGAAGGCTGAGTAATACTTTGTACCTTGCGGAGAAATGAGCATAGCTCCTCCTCCTGCACCTTGTCTACTCCTTGACCCATCAAAGAACAATTGCCATACTTCATTCTTGTCTTTATGATCTGGCTTGGTGATGTTGGGGAGAGGTTGATTCTCTTCATGTAAACAATAAACTCCTAGCTTAGATTCTCGATAAGGATCAAAATCCTGCACCTTACTTACCCATTCAGCAAGAGTCAAATCTGGGATGCTTCCTACCTTGGTGTCAGCTTCATCAGTGCTTGGATGATCTTCTTGATCAAACGCTGAACAATTGGTATTGATTTGGCTTGTAGTGTAAGGATCAATATGAAAGTTTGCAATAGGTTCAGATCTGATTATGGCCTTAGTTCCATACCTTGTTCTAAATAGCATGTGTGACCAATCTGCCGAAAGATAGCCTCCAATTTTAGTAGTGAAGTCTCTTGACAAGCACAATGCAAAGAGTGGTGGTAGGTCTATGACTGAGACATCTTGCAAAACAACCACGTTGGGACAGGCATGTAAAGTAAGACTCAAGTTTTTAATCACTCCAACTATTGCTACTTTGTTGTTCCATCTAATTGCACTACACCCTTGGAGATGACTTCATATTGGAGTCCTAGCTGATCAGCTATCTGTTTTGGTATGACTGAGCTGCTTGCTCCCGAGTCAATCATGCAATTATGTACCAACTTGTCTCCTATGATCAATGAAACATAAAATGGAGGGGGCTTCAACATTTTACCTTGCTGTCCTCCATGATTTCCTTCAGGCTGGGCAGCATTTGTGAGTACCTTCTCTTGCATTTGGACCTATTGATTTGAAGTTGACTAGTCCTTCATGGCAGCTTGTAGGAAATCTCTTTGTCCTGGGATAGATAGTGATTCCCACATTGATATGTTTACATTTTCTTCCTCATCTGATCAATGATACTGAATGGAGATGAAGTGTCCCTCTGTTGTCCCTTGGCCTGCACATTCATCCCTTGCACATGGGCAGTGGCAACTGGCATTTGGGTTGGTTTAGGAGCTGGTTTGGGTGCCCCTTGCGTGTTTGGAACTACATTTTGTTTGCCAGCGGCTTGTGGAGTGGTAGAAGGTTGTGGATTACTTGGGGCTAATAGTTGTTCTTCACCCAAATTTCTCCTCTTTGACCTTGTGTTGGCTGCAACACTTTGAGAGGGTATTTGATTCATACCACAGAAATCTTCAGCCTGCCAATTGACAAGAGTAGTTTCATTCGGAGATGTTCCTTGCTGAGGTGCTTCTTGCTGCTGATCCTCTTCGTGGCTGGACTCTTGCGACCCACCAATGGTTTGCACCATAAGAGCTTGATTTAATGCACTGTTAAAGCACATTGATTGGTTATGTGGCTGACTGCATGGGAAACACCAATCATATTCTTGGGCCATGTTATTTTGGACTGGCACTAATGCTTTAGAAGCAGATACGACATTGGGGTTATAGGGCTGAAATGGTCTATTAGCGGGAGGCCTTGTTTGATTTATATTTGCAGCTGGATTAGGAGGCCATTGTGGTTGGTATGGCTACCTGTTAGGATAAGCTTGGGGTTGATAAGAAGGTCTAAAACCTTGGGCCTCTTGCCTTTTGATAGTAACTGACTCATTTCCCAAATTTTACAATTGTTGCATGACCTCTTGGAGTTCATTTAAAGTACTAGAGGATGAAGTAGAAGTCTCATTTGAACTTTGATTTTTAGAAGTGGGAATAGGAGCCAAAGTGGGTGCTTGACTAGTGCTTGGATTTTCTAAGTTTGGATACTGAGGGCATAGGAGGCCTAGGAGCGGTTTACGGCTTGAATAAGACAGGTTTTCGGCTCTAATGGCAATGCTATAAGCAGCAGGTAAGGTTGTGCCTCCCATAGATTGAACTAACATAGAAATATCAGAATTCAAAGCCTTAAGATAGTATAGAAAAGCACCTTCTATTGCTGGCCTTACTGCCACTGGAATCCTCTCCCAAGACCTTTGAAATCTGAAGTTGAAGTCAGTTAGCTGCTCGTTGGGAGCTCTCTTGATAGTTGTCAGTTGTTCTAGTAGAGACAAATTGTCTCCCTTTTCCCCAAACTACTCATTGAGAACTATGCATAACTGATTCCAATTCATGATAGAACCAGCTCCAAGGCTCCTAAACCATTACAATGCCTTCCCTTTGAGCGAAGATGCAAAGATTTGTGACCACATCCATTTCATTTATCTCATGGATTCCTGAGACGTTAGCATTGTCTTTGACATGATCACCAGGAGTGGTATGATTTTCCAGTGAAAAATGGAATGTTCTTCAACGCTGCGATTGGGCTGGATTTTGTGCATTGAGGGCAAGTGGGCTCTTTGCCGGTGAAGTTGACAAAGGGGTTTGGTGGTTGCGCCATTCGATTGGCACGAGAACTCTAGTTGATGAGAGAAAAGGTCTACCAGGTGGAGGTGTAGAGAGAGTTCTGTTAGGTGGAGATGGTGATCTTTGAGCTCTTCTTCTCCTTCTTTCTCTGCTGGACATAGGTGCAGATAAAAAAACAATCCTTCCTCCCTAGTTCTTGACTTGGTTTGTATTCTTCTCATAAATTTGCCTGCGGCTTGGACTGCTGAAACCAGTCGATTATGCCTCTTTTGGAGGACCGCTAGATGTGTGATTTTAAAGCTCCTTCAAAGCTGGAACTTACAACAAGTGCACATCGATCTTGTTGTAATGTTGTGAAGACCTCTAAGGTCCCACGGAGTGCCAAAGCTGTTAGTGCAAAATCACAAAGACACCTGGATGTTGATTAGATTTCTAGTTTGATCATGCTAGCATCCAAAGTGTGATTGCACAACATGGAATCCTTTCTTCAAGTGTGGGACTTGTAGAAATGAGAAAGGAATCTCCAGAGAAGGTTGGTTCCTATTCCTCTGTTTAGATGCACACGAAAAATGTAGAGGGTTTACTCAAAACCTAATCTAATCTTGCCGAGGAGACAGGGTAAGAAGATGCATAAAAATAAACCTTAGCTAATAGAGGTGATGCACCAAGGAATGAAGAACATCTGTCTTGCCAATAAACACAAACCATTAAAACGTGATGCGAGATCATGCACAGATAACAAAATTTGCAGTGAAAGATCAGGAGGATGCAAATGAACACAGAGAGGGTTGAGAATCATCCACAGACATGCATTACTTGCTCCAAAGATTGATACAATACAGTACAAAATGCTAAGAGGCAAAGTTGCATTACAGTTTTAAATGGGAGGTTCGAAACCCACAAATTCAACTGCCAAAGAGAAGAAGGGAGGGGCAAAACAGGAATGTTTGACCTTCAGAAAGAAGCCGCTCTTTACAATATATAGGAAGAATGAGAGAGGGAAGAGAGAGGAAAGTAAGATCTACCCCAACCACTTCTAGGTCACATTTAGTTTATCTCATTATGGCAGAAGCGGTGAATCCTGGCAAAATGGTGGACTGTCTAGCAGAAACGGCGAACTGTCTGTTGTATTAAAGCTAGTTGTTGAAACGTCACTTCTATCTATTATTACGTGCCAGAAGTGTTTCTCAATTTTATCTCTCCAAACTGAAGTGAAATTCAATATTGAGCCCAAAATTATGTAGAGAATTTCTCCAGCTTTCCATTGATATAAATAACGTGAAAATCTGAGCTCTGGATCGAAAGTTATGGCGATCTAAAGATTTAGGAAAAAATAGGCCAAAACGGATCGGCGGGAAAATATTTGAATTTTTTCCCGCGCTCTGCCACTTGGATGACACATGTTAGGCTATGATTACCTATGTAATTCTCTCTTTCCCCTTTTCATGGGTTTTCCTTGAAAATTTTGACTTTTCTTACACTTTGGAAAAAATTTCATTTTCCCCCCGCACCCGCCACTTGGGACACGTGGCATCGTTTGGTTCGTCGACAGGGGCGCGGGGAAAACCTTTACCTTTTAGTTTTTTGCCAAAACTTTGCTAAGTTTCCAAAACTCTCCCGAGCTCGAACTCACCTGCTCCTTAGAACACGTGTCTCGTTCGATTCGTCATGGGCCTCCTTGTCTCTTTTCGGCTATTTCACATTTTCACGCCCCGCACGTCCCTTGCGTACCTTCGCCCGGATGTCCAAAATGCTGGGACAAAAATCTCTGAACCACCGATTCAGATTCCTTGTCCCTCTTTACGGAAGACACGTGGCAAGATTCCATTCACTCTCGTCTCTTTCGGCTTTCCACGTCTCGCGCGTACTTTGGCCCGAGATGTCCCAAATGAAAGTCCTCTGTTTCGGCTGAACCGGCCGGTTCACATCCTCCACATACTCTTGTCCCAATTGTCCCGAGAATGTCCTGGGACAAATACCTCGTAACTGCCTGAAATGGACTGACTTGTTTTCTCTTTGCCACACGCCTTTTCACGTCCTTCGCGTCCTTCGCGTACTCACGGCCCAGATGTCACAAACTATCTGCACAACATGATTAGTCAATTTTTTACCTTCGGCCGGTTCGCCCTTTCGCGTCCTACACGTCCCCACAGCTCGGATGTCCCTTTGCTATGTGGACCATCTAGCGGTTTTTCAGCTGATTCGGGCCCCGACGTCCCAACTATCCCTAGTGCTGCCTTAGTCGATTTTCTCTGTATTTCGGCCTCAACCCTGGCTCTTTGCAACTTTTTCACATACTTTTAAAATGTTGGGTTTTCTTCTTGGATAGGAGGGTTAGAAAGAAACCGAGGAGACCCCAGAAACATGATTTTTGCCTTGAATCAATATACTTGCCTAGGACTTGAATATCGATGCATGTTATCAAAATTACCCCTGGGAGTGAATTTTGGATAACAATTCCCATGGGGGGATCACCTTTAAATGTGACCAAGGGATTTTATGTATTTCTTTTATTTTTGGTCCCTTTTGTTTAATTTTTGCATGTGTTTATTTTGTGGTGCACTTACCCCTTTCATTATTTATTTAATGGTGTGTAAATATTGTGAGTAATCATATTGTTTAGTTAATTAATTAAAATATGTCATAAGAATGTAATTAATAGAGTTGTAGACCATGTTTTAAAGTGTGTAAGTAATGTGTAAGTGACCTTGTAAGTGATGTGTAAGTTACCTTTTAAGTGTGAAACACTCCACCTTCTTGAAAATTTGAATTTGTCCTTGGAATTCAATTTTGGAGGCTTGTGGGACAAGTTAAACTTATCCCATACCTCTTAAATTTACATACCAACCTTGCCTATGGTTAGAGGGTTACATTCAGAGCTTTCTATGCATTTTTATAAGTCAAGTTGAATGTTGTAATTGCACTTTTCTTACATAATTTAATTTCAGTCCTTATGGGGTATGGGATTGTTTGAATGTGTAAGTAAATATGTCATATTATTCACCCACCTATTTATTATGCATTGGATAATGAATTTTACTTTGTGTTTGGGGTTGAGGATGTGTGATGGGTCATTCCACTTGGATCCACCTCATCCTCTTCTCTTCCATCTCTACATATTTGAATTCATTTTATTGATTGGGGGTTACACTATGTTGGTTTCATCACTTTTGGAGACTTCATTTTGGGAAAAAAATTCTTGTTGTTTTGGGAGCTCTTGCTTGGAGAATTTTTTTGGAAGATTGATGCATGCTTATCCTTGGCTATTTTGGATTGCTTGCACTAGATAAAGCTAGTTTTTGGAACTTGGAACAACTCCATCAAGGAGAGGTAAGAGCTTGGCTCCTAAAATTCTCTTCTTTTAATTATGTAAATTTTCTTGTTTGAATGTTTTGGTATATATTGTGGGTTGTTGGGTATATGGCCTAGGAATGGTGTAGGAGAGTACTATGGGGTATTTTGTGGGAGGGACAAGTGGTTTTAGGGAGGTATAAAGGTGGAGCGATTGGGGAATTTGGGTTTCACCTTACAAATAAATATCTTGCATTTCTTTACCCATTATGGGGTGCCATAAGAGATTGGGGAGATATAAGAAAATGTGAGGAATAAGGTGTACTTGGGGGAGGCATAAGAGCATGACAAGGTTTGAAATGATATTCATATATATATATATATATATATATATATATTATATTTGGTGGGTTGTACTCAAGTGGTGATACCCATTTTTCCCCTTGGGAGGCATAAGCAACATCCCCCATAGCTTCTTGCTCCTTTGGCTTGCTTGATGAAGCCTTTGTGTTGTTTTTCATGTTTTAATGTAGTTGTAAACTACATTTTGTTTGGGACTGTGTCTCTTTGTGAAAATGTTGTGTGTATGTTTTGTGGAAGCCTGTTGTTGCCATGAGTTGGATCACATCTTCTATTGCTTTGTGGTTAGGGCTCAGGGGCCAATGAAGAAGGATGGATTC
>CM031244.1:688844211-688963092 GCA_018340775.1 Taxus wallichiana var. yunnanensis | reverse complement strand
AGTCAACCATCAATGTCTAGGAGAGAGATAGTATTATCCATGAAATTGTGTAACTATATTTAATTGTTAAATGCAAAAGAATATGGATAAGATATATTAGTATAGAAGTAACTATTTTACCATGATGTGTAATCATAATATCCATAATGTAATAGGAAAGGATGTGGAAATGGTAAAAATTAAGTAAAGTATTCAAAGGAGGAAGCTTGAATCTCTCAAGTGTCAAATAATGCCATGTATCAGATATTATAAGCTGTCAGCCGAATGACTTATGTAATCATCATAAACGTTGAAGGATATAACTAACAAAAGAAGAAACCAACTCTAATATCTTTCATAATGATCTCCCGAAGTGTCATCCATAGTCCAACTATCCAAAATGAATGTAATAAGTAATAAAAATACCATAATCTAAAATATGTGTGGTTTCTGTCTACAATACAATTCTATAAAAGGAATTGGCGACATTATACGATATTCTTGTAAGGAGAAACATCTGATAAAAAAGTGGACCAAGTTGCAACACCATGACTCTACATACACAAAAACATGGTGACATGATATATTGCATGCTATACACACACAACCAAATACCCAATATTTAATACCTATTAATCCAAGAAGTTTGAGTGTTCGAACCTCCACCTTGATTCCAAATGTAATGCCCATAAATACACACCCAATAACTCCATGACTTAATAAATCAAGAAATTATATTTTTTTAAACTCTCATTACTTGTTACAAGACAACATATGAGCTTACTTGTCAAAACTCAACATCACATGAGGCTCTTGTAAAAACATAAACCCACTAATACAATAGGATAACATAATGTATTCACAAAATCATGTACTTTGGACAATATTTATCCTAGTCTCATACTACTATAATTTAAAAGGTTCTTTGAGAGAAGAAACTAATAATTAACGCTTATCTTTTGGTTATCTTGTTTTATTTTTTTTTCGTCATTCTTTGCCACTTTTCATCCAAATTTTTATTTTTTTCTCTTCATTTCTTGCAAGTTTACTCTTGGTCGAGGTGCCTTAGTGGTACTAGGGCACCCCATTCCTTCTTATAGTTTCTTGCCACTTTTTGGGGTCTTTCTAGTTGTTTGGCATCTTTATCTTTCTTTTGGTCAAACTTTTTGGGGTTAATTACGATATTAGATCAAGCTAACCCCCATAAATATAAAGTTATGATACCATAATGAGGGACCTATTATCACTTACTACTATCAATCCATCTAGAGTTGCATCCATACACCGATTGGAGATCTCTTGCATCCACATAGCTCCATCATCAAGGAACAAGGATAGGACATCTACATCTCACATCATAGGGGAGGGATACTATTCTATTCCATCCACACATTCTATTACATTTTCTACACATAGTTATTTCTCACTACCTCACAAAGTCACTAACACAAGAGCAAACCTAGGTAATTTCTACACATACTAGAACATAGAACTACATCATGTCTGAGATGTAGTACAATGCTCGATTAGTAAGTCCACCATTTTGGCAGCTAAGGTTAGTCGATACCTTCCTATGTATGTATTATTTTTTAGAGTTTGATGCTTGTTTTGGGGTCTTATAGGTTTCTCTTTCATCTTGGAGCATTAGCGACATCTAGCAAAGGATCTGCACATTGAAGGTTCCATGTCATCTTACGGCTCTATAAAAATAAATTTTTGATCCTTTACACAGTAACAGAGGAACCAAGATTACAAACCAAATCAATCGCAGACACCATAGTTCTCCTCAGCGCTCTAGTCCAGCTAGATCCTCAATATCAATCCTTTTCTACGGACTTTAGAAAATTGTTCATTCTCCTAATTTTTCCAATCATCTATCGACACTCTTTGAGAGATATCTATTATTAGCTAAGTTCTTTCCTCACTTTATTTTTCATATTAGGGTTAGCATTTCCTTTTGCATAGTTGTTTAGCTCATTTACATTCTTATTTAATGCATTTATTTATTTTATCATAGTTGTTCATAGCTTAGATTAACTATCTCTATGCTACATAGTTAGTCCATTTTTAGTTAATCACATAAGGTTCACATCAATGTATTACTCAAATTATGTAAGCTAAGACAATTACCTAGCTATAGTAAGAAACACAAAGATAGGCATACTCAACAACATGGCCTTTTAATATTTTACATATTTATTACATTTAGATGTCCATTGTATGAACTTATATTTTTCAAGTGAATTAAAAAGATAAAGTGTAAAATTTCCTATTTTCAAACTTCAATTACTTTATTTCGTATAGCATTAGTCTTTAAAGGAGAATGCACTATTGGTTCCATTCTTAAATTTAATTAATTATTCATATGTCATTTGTTAATTGAATTCATTTTAAAAAATACAAGTCTCCTAATACTTTTCTTACATTAAAGCTTTATTTCTGAAAATATTTTTAGTTGATGTTGAATTTTACGCTCATTACGAAAGGGAACTAACATGAAGCTGATGGGGAGGAAATATTATGATTCAAAGGAGATGAAGGTCAAGTTACCCCTTTCCTTAAATTTCCCTCCATTAGATCAAATTTATTCTCTGTTATATTTACTATAGTTTAAAATTTAATTTAAGAATTTAACATTTAGATGTCATGAATTTTTATTATTATATAAGAGTTTTTATTGGCTCAAATTCTTGATATCTCCAAGAACAATTCATATTCATTCCTAACAACAAGAGAATGCCTAAATCAATTATAAGGAATTCAAGTATAACTTTATTCCTAAAGAAATATATTATTTTTTAACACTTCCATTACACTTACATGGTTAATTTGGTCTCTTATTGGCATCCCTTTATGAAAAAATGAGTTTCAAAGTATTTACTTAAAATCCTTAAGAATACATGATTAGAAGCATTTTAAACTATCATGAATCACAAGTGATTCATGTTCAAAAAAGAGCTTGTATTTCAAGATTATATGATCTTGCATGGGACATTTTCTCGTATCTTAAATATCATAAAATGACATAGCTAGGTGCTACTGGACAAAATTCAGTTTCCCCATTTTCTTAAGTAAACATCTTCCAAAAATAATTTCATTTGCTAAGATTTAGTTACAATTTCCACCCACAAGTTAATAACTTAATCAACGAGGTTTACCCTTTCTTTGTAATTCCAATTACATTAGGGCTCTACAACTAACTATAGATTAGTTTAAGGTGTGAAAACATATTTATCCCTTAAAACCTTCATAAAATACCACGTGTTATGTTGTTATTAGCCAAGGTAAAACAATTATCTTTGAGGAACTGAATCTAGATCATTAATAAGATTCGATGCATAGTACAATGATCATTAATAAGATTCCAATGCATAGTACAACTAGTTCACTAACTCCCTTGTGTCATCTAGATACCACAAATATTTCATTCAATGATGAAATTAATCGTAGATCTAGCTTAATAAGAAATTGGAGGTCCAACTAGGATACCAAGGAAGTGTTAGTTCTAGTTACCCGTTATATGGAAAGGTCCCACCACATATTCGTTACTTCTAACGAAGACTCTTAAGTTATAGAAATCATATTTTGAAGATGTTTCTTAGGTTTAGTACAAGAATTCTATTTGTGAGGATTAATTTTTTTCTTAAGAAGTTAGCATTTTGCAAACTTGGATGTGACTAGATTGAGAGAGATTGTAAAATAAGGTTAAATACTAACTTCATTTATATATTTTGAGAATAATAAGTTACTACCAAACATTTTGATTTTTATATGAACCATAATAAATATCCAGAAAGTAATTGCTTGATCATATAAATCATAAGAAGAACATTTAAATAAAAATGAACTTAACACCTGTGAACTAAACAATACACATATTACCCATTTGCATTGTCAACTATCTTCTTTTTTCTAGAAAACATAGTTTTTCCTACATTAATTATGTGTCACTCCTACTAGTATTCAAAGTTTAGCTTTTAAAAAAAGCATATACAAACCACATAGTTTTCTAGGTATAATGCTTCAAACATAAGAATCAATAGGAAAAATGGTATAATGCAGTTCTCTTTAATTCAATTCTATCTAACATTTGTAATGTATATTCGTGTACAATATCTTAATGTCATCTCACTGATTACAACATATCACACTCTTAATCCTTTTTGTTCAAAGTACCTACATCCCACACAAGGTCAATCCTAGGACTGGTATAGAAATCCCTTAAACTCAAGCATTAAATAAAACATTCATCATTTAATGTAATTCAGGAAAAGGTAAAGAAATAGATAGAGACATTGAGAGAGAGAGATCATTTTATCACACATTCACATTTTCACATTCCTTCGTACTTTTCTCTTTCAATTGTAAGGAGAGTAAGGAAGAGAAAGAGTATAGAATTCATTTTATTTTCTATTCACCATATCATAACCACATAAATCATGTATCCATTTATGGATTATGTCAAATCCATATAAATTTTTAACCCATTTAAATTTTCAAAACTAATAAAAATTTCATAATTATTTCAAAAGAGAGAGAAGGGAAGAGAGAAAATAAAATAGTTTCAAAAAACCATTCATACAAGAAATTTACAAATTCCTACTTTATAAAGTACAATACTACATTTGAAAATATTCCATGAGTAGTTAGAAGTCAAACGGGACCTCAAAATGTTGGTCTAGCTACGGTTTCAATATTGTGAAAGATGACCACAATGGATAAAGTACGTATAAACAAAGCCCGAACACGCTCATTTTAACTTCAAACATAAAGTTTATTAATTCCTACTTACTCAAAAGTTTACAGAAAATTCATCACATCTAATGGAAGTCAATTATAATTAGTAAGGATCACGACACCAAGCCAACTCTAAGGTTGTTTATCATAATAGCGTTAGAAATCTTGTTGCATAATGACTAGTAAAGGGCCCAAAACCCACTTGAAAAACTAACATATGAAAGTGTTTTTTTCAAACTAAAATTTGGTTACAATTCTCTTTTTCACATTCTAGATGTAGATGGAGTGTCTTTCTATTTCACCCAATCAAAATGACAATTATACACAAAAGCGACATTGTATTTTCTTAATACGGAAACATTACCTTTACGTGAATTAGATGTTAAGTTGGACTCAAAACGTGTCATGTTTAGATATTAACTTAAATTCCTTATCTCATTTAAGGGCCTTTATGATGTCTTGGGTTCACATGGATGATATAAGAGATTTTAATTTGCGGTACAACTTGGTTTGGCCACCCACGTGTGTGGTTTTCAAGATAAATTTTATGCTATGTTTTAAATATGTATTCAAATAGGGTAAAAGTGAAATCGCACACACCAGTTGAATCTTAAACTATCCAAAAAAATATTTTAAAAATATAGAAAGAAAAGAATAGAAAACATGAAGTGAAGAAGTGTGTATTTTACTACGAGAGGAAGGGAGATCCATACATTTTTCTTGACACTTACTACGAGGCATCAACTAGAGTATTTTCACCATTGATCTTGATCGACAAAAAGAATTTAGTTGAAACTTTCTAATTCCATTTCCACAAATCCATTTCATGCATATACAAGCAATTACGTCATTCCACGGGACCATTTTGCATCAAAAAATAGACCAACGTGATTTTTTAAGACTCTTATTTCTATTTTTGTCTCCAATCAATAAATCAAACACTACCTTAATGCTTCTAAACTCATTGCTTAACCATATTTATGTCTAATGTAATGTTACTAAATATATGATATGCTTCGGGGCCTTTTGAATTAATGGAAGCATGATAAACTACACATTGCATTTTTTGCATGTGAAAAATATATCACAAATAATATTCTATCTATCCTTGCACCACACAATTATCACAAAATATCCTTTCTCATCACATGACTATAAAGCTGTTACTATTGGCCTAACACTATCACACAATTTTTGACTCTTTATGTTTACTTAAAATCTTTCTCAGCAAGAATGATTTCATGTATACACCTTTCATTGTGAGTAAGATCCATGCAAAACTACATTTATTGTACTTTTATGTCTTTATCTTTTGATAACCTTAGATACAATTTTTTTATTGTTGAAATCACCTCTAGATCATGAATTGTTACATGTATATATTTATTATTATTATACAAAGTCTAGGAAACCCTTGCGTTATGTGTCCACACCGCAGACTCAACAACATTATTTCCCAAGTTTGTAAGAACAAAAATACTTTGAAAGTATCCATGGCATGTCATGTGCCTTTCATTTCAATTTTTTATGCTCGGATACACCCTCTAATACAATATACCTACTTAAAAAACATCCACCGATATGTGGAACTATTTCAAAAAAATTCATGTTTTTGGTATCTATATCTGTGATTTGCATTCAAGCATAAAAGAACATTTATAGCTACATCCAGCCATCTGATTAAAACAACCCATTTGAATGGGGACTAGGGGAATGCGGTGGAAAAGGTGAACTGATTTGGTAGCCACATGTATGTTGCATTTGTGAACTAGTAACAAAGATTCATAACTATTCTCATTCTTTGTTCGAGACATTCCCTACAAAAAAATTCAAATCATTTCCTTCTTTCAGACCACATTTCTTTAAGGAATTTTTCTAAAATTACATGTTCCCTAATATGTGCATCCACATTTTACAAGCATATCTACAAGAAAATAATATTTACAAAGAAATATATAAAATAAAACTCTCTTTTATCTTTCACAAGTCTCCATGCCAACTCAAAATCTCATAATTTTATATAAGAGAAAATAATACTAGAAGGGGTTGAACAAATTTATTTGATTCCCACTTTAAAAACTCCTTTTTCATACCTTTCAAATGAAACAACGACCAATATCAAAATTGACACCAAAAACAAATTTCTTGTATGCTTTGGTGATGAGGATACATAATCCAAAGCTCCCATTTCAACCCGTAAGGAAAATATACATATACAAGCTGGAAACGTGCGAGGATATTGTCTTCACCCAAACCAAATGTGGTTTCTTATAACATAATTTTTGGCATTTATTCCAATGCGAAAGTCCATAATATCTCCGACATGATAGAATTATTTATTATTATTATTATCATAACTAAGATTTCACATTTCTGAATTGAAAACGATCGTGGTTGATAAGTGTTTATGATATGAGATCTAAGGTTTACAATGACACCCAAGATGTAATTGGTGAGAAATCGTAATGTTAGGAAAATTATCGCCACTAAAATTATTGCTTGTATTATTGGAGACCAATAAGGAGAGGCCTACTGAACACCTCAAAGAATATTCATTCTAACATTGATCACAAATTTCAAAATATAACATGGACAAAACCTCTAGACTATGAAGTTTTACCTTTTAGATTAAGATGATGTTTCACTTTAGGACATACCGATGTTGATTGTTTGATGACAAAGTGTAAAAACGAGAGAGCCATTTGGTGGAAAAATTCCCTCCGAGAACATTTTTCTTTAATACCGAGGGACATTTAAATTCAAATAGATATTTCGAGGAAGTGGCTGAATCAATCATTAAAAATCCACTTAAATAAATTTCAATTGAAGGAAACAATGAAAACTTCAATGATGAAATTCTAACGAACAAAAATGTTTAACCAGCTTCTAGCAAAGCGGATGAGGAAAATGTTTCTCCTCTCTTTCCTTTAAAAATAGTACATATCATTTGATGGAATATCTTGAAGTTATTCTTCGTATTGATGAGGTTTTAAAAGGGTGGGAAATGGTACATAACAAGAAAAATGCATTCACAAGAAAAACGGTTCTCCTACTTAGTTTTCTCATTCGTTATTGGGCATTTGTTTATTTTTGCATCTTATTGTGATTAAAGTATTATCTTGGATTTTAGTCTTTATTTGTACACTAGGTATAGCCGCAGTGAAAAAAATAACGATTTAACCTATATAAAAAAATCATATACATATTACAAAACATTAAATTAACAATATATATTCATTACTATTCTCTTATATATTTCGACGATTTTTGTATAATGATTTGTTTACTTCAACAAGTTTCTTTACATATGTGACGCATTAGTTTTCTTATTTTAGAAAAAGAACGGGAATATTAATTATATGAGTTCTTATCCCTCATTTACCATTTTTATTACCTTAGTATATATGGGTGCATTCCCATTAAAATAGTGAAATATATAGACTCATAATTTGTATATGACTGATTAACTAAAATTGGAATAAATTGAAGGAAATAATAATCCTAGTTAATCTAATTAGGAGGATAAAATGATGTATAAATGTAGTAAATAACATAAAGTAGATGTAAATAAATATGCTAAGTAAAATAAAACCCTAGATGTGCAAGAGAGTAGGGAAAAGTGTCTTAGATGATTGTTGTAGATGGTCATACAATGTTGTAGTTCTGAGAATAAAATCTGCAAGTGAAGATGAATACTCAAGGACCCTACGAAGGGAAGATCTAAAGGATGTAAAGTGACTCGGGTTCTGCTTTAGTGTCATTGGGCACCCCTAGGCGTCATGGTCTACAATCTGGGCACTCAGAAGACTATAAATGCTAGAAACCTGTAATTGGTATGGTCGCAAGCTAGTTATAAACCTTCTATTTTTGTCATGTTGGATCTACTAGATGATCTCTAAAATGACTCGGAATGTAAAGAGAAGTATCAAACCCTAAAAAATAAAAGATGCATATGAGTGTGTCGATCGACTGTAGCCACCAAACTATTAGACTTATTGCTTAGTGTTGCACTCACATTTTGGACCCAAATGTAGTTCTAATGCATGTGTGCATTTCATGTCTTAGGTTCTCTCATGTCATTCACACTTTGTGAAGTAGCGAACAATAGTAATTATAGAAAATGTAACTAACGTGTGTGAATGGAATAGAATATAATCCCTCCTTATGAAGTGTATGTGATGTAGATCTCCTTGCCTAGATGCATGAAACTATGGAGATAAAAGTGATGCAATGGATGCAACTCTAGATGGAGTTATAGTAGTATGTAGTGTTATCAACTAGGACCCTCATTATTGTCTTATAGCTTTATATTTATAAGGCTCTCAAGCTTAATTTAATAATTCATCCCAACAAGGCTGAATGAGAAAAGCGATAAGGATTAAAAACGTCCGAGAAAGGCCCCAAAGAGAAGTGAAAAGGGATGTGCATAGATCGGGCACCTAGAGTGGGACGAGACGCATACCGTGGTGTACTAGTATAGTGTGGTGCCCTGATTTTGGGCTAGAATGATGGGGTAGTTGTAAAATGGGTGGATAAGTGAAGAAAATATGAGGGAATGATGAAATAAAATATTAAAAAAACAAGGGAAAAAGTTGGGATTAATTAGTACTTGTTCCAATCGAGAACCTTCTAAATAGTAGTATAAGACCAGCCAAATTATGTACAAAGTGCATAAGTTTTTGTATACATTTTCCCCCACTTCATGTGGGTGAGCAGAAAGCTCGTTAAAATAAACTGTAATGTGCACAAAATTCTACTCTCAAATAAAAATAGAAACTAATAATTTAATAGTCAAAATTACGGTAAATTGTGTTCTTGTTTTAAAAGGGTTTGCAAGGTTAGACATTATCCAAAATTAATAAATTTCCTGATTAAGGTTTCTACATGACCTTGTGGAAGTTGGAATTAAATTAATAATTAAATATTATTAATTTACTTCCTAAAAATATTTATGGTTTAAAACATTTACCAAGTTTCATTAGTTTACTTAATTACCATGCACCAAGATTACTTTATTTCCTATAACAAAAGTTTAACTATTTTGTCTAGCCACTAAGTGGCCCCATTCACCCAATTACCCATGAACCTTTTATTTAAATTTCATTCCCACAAAAAACCTCCCACTTAAGTGATGTAGGGTTTAATCTGAGCCATTATATCAAATCTATCCTAGCCATTGGATTTGGGTTGCCCTAAATATCCTTATAGGTTTTTTTATTTCTATTTGCCACAATTTCATCCTCATTTGTTCATTCTTGTTTTACAGGTTTGGAAGAGGAGAAAGAGGAGAAGCCATGAAAGCAAGAAGTGAAACCATGGAGAAATTTCCTTGGTTCTAGTTGCAAATGGAGAAATCTTCCTCCATTCTTCTCTTCATAGTTTAGTTTATTCAAGGGTTTTCTATTGTAAGGTTCCTCATTTTCTTATTGTAGAGATTCCACTATGAATTTGGTTTTGTTATTTAATATATACATTCTTTGAGTTCAATATTTGGGGAAACCCAATTTCATTAGATCAAATATATTCTACACGCTTGGATGCCCATAAAAATATTTATATGCTTAAATAAATGAGTCTCGATCATTTCTAGCTATTTGTAGTTTAATATTAAAGTTTTAAAGCTTAGATTTTCTTTAAATTCAATACGTATTTTCACAGTAGTTATTTTTATTTTTCTATCATAAGTGACTAAACCTCTACAATAAGTAGTCTAGAGGTCCTGTCACCACCGCCCTACGGTGGGTAGTTCATCGACCTCCACTCTACATTGGGAGGTGGTTCTGAAACCGATGCTCTACATAGAGCGGTGGTTCTATTTCCGAAAACATAACCTTAAATTCAAGCATTTTTCAAACTATTTTCTACTTAGGTTGGTTTCTAAGGAAATATTTACTTTAATTAAGGTGTCTACAATTCATTAGTTGATAGGTTGATTTCATATATTCATTTCATGACTTAAATTACCAAGCACATAGCTTTTCCATTGCAATAGTGTATAAAAACAACTACAAGATTTCTTTTTCATTAAAATTACTCATAAGATCTAAAAGATAGAAAATAAATTCAACCAATTACTAAGTACCATTTCTTTTCTCTACACAAAAAAGTTATAGCCATTCCAACAAGGCAAGTCAAGCATAGATTTAGTACATTCTTCTCTTCCTTTTAATAAAAGAAATCTTGATAATAAAATCTATAGGAACTTTTATTTGTTACAATAATACAATTTTTAACAAGGCAACAATACACCCCCTTTTCTGAAGAGCATAGTTCATTTTTCTTTCAATAAAAATTTCTTCTTTCTAACGATACGAAAGAATAAGTTACAAGTTACAACTTTCACTATTTCAACATTGAAACAACATTTCAAAGGTGCTTATTTTGGCTCCAACATAGCATGACTCCTTCAAACTTCATTTTGTTCTCTTCCACCTCTTCAAATTCTTCAAATCATGGTTCATAATACAAGGAAAGGGGTATATGTGATTCTCTCCACCCAACCTATAATCCAAAAAAATAGAATACATCCTCTTATTGGCCCTTGAGCTTGAACCAATAAATAATAAGGGTATTATGGAACATTTAAAAATTTTCACATAAGGCTTCCACAACATGCATTCCAAAAAATAGCACATTCAAATAACACATTCAAACAATAGACTCAAATAATACACTCAAACAATATTACAAATTTCTCAACAAGCACAAAGGAATGAGAAAAAACCAAAAGGGAGTAATGGAATATGGACACCACATCCTTTTATCTCCCAAGTGATGTAGGAGTTCCACCAAAAACCTCCATTTGCATAACACAAAACATAATCAAATCCTTATTTCTATAATTACAAATGTCAAAACTATATCCATGTTATCCTTTTCACTCCCCATAGGTTGAACTCAAATTCACACTCCATCCAAAATGCATGCCTCATATCTCCCTTTTCCCTCCCCAATGGTCCCATAAATCCATATACCAAACACAACTTAAGGCAAGCTACCCATTCACAATCAAACATAACAGCAACACTCATTAAATATACAAACAAACACAATTTCTATATCAAAATACATTAATACAAAAATGTGAAAAGAGGAGATCCTACTATCCATCAACACATTGACTATTCAACTAACTTTTTCACTCTTGACATAACACGTTGAGGCACCATGCTTGCTTGAAAACCTTGCCCAAATTTTGCCTTTGGAGGAGTGTCGAGTTGACACTTGTTGACTTCAACCGATCTATGGACTTTTAAAGCCACCCTTTTACTTGTTAGACTTTGGGCTATGTGGCAAGCTTGCGCTCATTTGGGTCTCCACTTTGGGAAAAATTCTTGGAGATGTTCCACATTGACACTTAGCATTCTCTGCTTACACATCTATACTTAGCGAATTTTAAAGCCCGCCCTATTCTCCTTTTGACTCTGTTTGACCATTTGCTATGTGGAGGGCTTGTGCAAGTTTGAGTCTCCTCTTGAGCTTCCTTCCTAGTTTGGCAAGCGGACACCTGCAACCTTCGTTTTAGTTGAACACTTTTCAACACCCCAAAAATTCTTTGGGAATATGGACATGCTAAAGCCTAGTGCAAGTTTGGGGTTACCTTTTTAGATTCACCTTTGGAGAAGCACCGTTAGGACATGTTGCTCCTTCGGCTTCCTCTTCCATAATTAGTCCTTTTTGGGCATTTTCCTAAACCATTTCAATCCCTAGGACTTTGGATCTTTGCCATTTCTTCCCCTTCTTATTTTTGTTCCTTTGCATGCATCGCCTCTTCTAATCGACCATACTATTTCATAGTTTAGTATACCTATAACTTGAAGAATGGATTTAAGACATGGAAACGGCTTAACAGAGTCATTTTATTTTACACAAGGTCCTTTATTCTTTCTCAGCCTCCACCACTCCATGATTGAGTCCTGTGACCATTTGCGGGGTTTGAACTAGTTTTTAAGGTTCCCTCATGCGGGGTCATGGCCGATCCGATATTTGAGCCGAGGGGTGAAATATGGATAACAATGTGGTGAATCATAGGGGTATCTACTTGCTAGATGAAAAGACAAACTTCCTTTTCATATTCATTGGGCATGGAGTCAAGAACTATATTCTAACATTTATTCTCGCTTCTTATTCATGGGCCCCGTTATGCACTCTCAATTTTCATAAGAAATATCGAAATGAAGGTTTCTGAGAGTAGACACTTGTTTTGACCCAAAGCTTCATCTACCTCTCTAAATGGACTCGCGTAAAAGCAACAAAACAACACCACAACTATGTAAAAATTGAAATCATGCATGCTCCAAATAGAACATGCAGAGCATGCAAAGCACTTAGGAAAAAAACAACCTAAACTACAACAATGTGATGTGCATAAGCACTTAGAGGAAAGAGAAACTAACTACTATATATAGGGCGAGACTTCCCTTTTAGTAGTAGTGCTTAAGGTAGATCTCGTTCACTAGAATAGGAAACTCTTCACCTTCCAATGTAGACAATTGGAAAGAATTTCTACTTTTGCATCTTGTGATCATATAGGGGCCACTCTAGATGGTGTCAAATTTGGAATGCCTTCCTGGTTTTGCTCGATCTGCATCCCATTTCAAAACTAGGTCTCCTTCCTAAAAGGTCCTTGTCTTTGCCTTCTTGTCAAAGAATTTTTGGATTTAGGCCTGATTATTTTCTATCACTTGGAGTGTTTACTCTCTAAATTCTTCCAATTCTATCATCTCCACATACCTAGCCTCCACCACTTCAAATTTATACATCTCTAGTTGCTTCACGAGCTCCAATGCTGGCAACTCAAGTGATATAGGAAACACCGCTCTTTCCCATAGACAAGGTTGAATTGAGAGCTGCCCTGTAGATATCTTGGGCATTATTCAATCATCCCATAAGGCCATTTTGAGATTTGTCTCTCGGGTCCTCCGATTCTCATCATGATTTCTTCTGATGATATTTAACAAGTTCTTGTTAGTGGACTCAGCTCAGCCATTACCTTGAGGGTAATAGTTTGATGAAGTGGTCAAATAAGTTCCATTCTTGATAGCCCATTCTATGAGCTTGGAACCTATGAATGTTAATGAATTGTTTGATATGATGGTGGTGACAATCAAAATCTAGCCACTATCCCTTCATAGAAATCTAGGATACTAGACTCATTGGCTTCCTTGAGTGCCACTGCCTCAGTCCACTTGGTGAAATAATCTGTCAAGATCAAAATCCATTTGTCACCTTGGATGGAATTTGGATTGATGACTCAATGAAGTACAACCCCATTGCATGAAAGGTTGGTAAACTAAGATTGGATGTAATGGAAGTTTTGCTAGCCTTTCCTTGCCTTTGATAAATGCACAATTCTTCCACCTTTTTATCCATGTGTAGTAATCACTAAACACTCTAGGCCAATAATAACCTCCTTTCATGATTTTGAGTGTTGTCACTCTTGGTGAAAAATGGGTTCTAGCTACTTAAACATGGAATTCTTCTAGCAATCTCTCCACTTGATCGTCTCCCAATTCATCTCAAATAGAATGACATTGATGTCTATTTTGAACAAGACACCATCAATAAGGACATATGGGATGGCTTGTAGTCTGAAATGCCTTATTTTTGCTTTATTCATCCCATGAGGACACGGGCCTATTTTAAGGAAGTTTACCATGTCTTGGGTCCAACAAGGATTAGGTTACGTCATCAATTCCTCTTCTTCTTGATCTTCCTATAGAACAAAACAACCTCCTTTTCACTTTGCTTGTTTCATCTTTTTGACCTAAGGCTAGTTTCTCACACAAACACTTCTCATGGACCAGCCTAGTGACCATGATCTTAATGTTATATTCCATGACATGAAAGATCCATCTGCACATTTTTCATTCAGAGTCCTGTCTAAGAAGGAATTCTTTAACTCCCTACATGGGAGACCAATAGTTGGATTTTTTGTTTGAAACGAAATACTTAAAATTCTTGATCCTTTGACCACTACTAAGACCTACTTTTCAAAGATGTACTTCACCTCATAATCTTCCGGACTCGATCTGAAGAAAGCAATTGGTTGTTTCTGTACTTTCTGCTTCGTGCTAAAAAGATTACATAAATTGTATCACTACCGCCAAAGGAATACAATATGAATGGGTTTGGAGAAATATAGATTCAAAAGAAATAGGGATTTTGATATGGCTTCTTTCATAGCATCAAAGCTCACTTTTCATTCAGCTTTCCACCTGAATGCTAAGCTCTTCTTTAGCATCAATGTTATTGTCTTAACAAGGGCAAAAAGTTTGGAACAAACTGTGGAAAAATTCATTTTTCCCAAGAAGATTTAAAGAGTGTTCTTGTGACTTGGCAACAAGTATATGCTCTTATTGCTTGAACTCTCTATGGTTCAATTACCAATCCTAGATAGATCCTTTTTGTACAATATGTCCTAGAAGCTTGCCTTCAAATGGGGCCATTTAGTAGTGAAATAATATGCATTTTGGGGGTAGCCATCTGAGAATGACCTAGAAACTACTTGTAAGATTTTCTCCATTGAAGGGAGTGGGTAGTGATCTGGTCTATGAGGGAGGCTACATTAAAATATCCAAGTCAACACATAGCCTGATTTCTTTATTTTTCTTCCTTACTAGGGCCATATTTATAACCCAACTTGAGTGTTTGATTGGAAATATGATACTTGCCCCTATAAGCTTGTTCATCTCCTTCTTCATCGAGGCTCAATATGTGGGTTCACTAGTCTCTCCTTCTACCTGATGGCGATGAGTAGATGGATCTAATTCAGTTGTGTGTTGTGCTATCTCTAGATTTTACCCTCTTATTTCTTCATAACTCCTAGGAAACACATCAGAAATTCTTGGAAAAGTTGTATGAATTCATACCTTTCCTTCTAAGGTGGTCACTTTGCCAATTTGAAGTATTTTGTCTTCTCCAACTGGGATTTACTATGAATATTCTCCTTTGATTTGCATGTTAGCCTTCTCCTTTCGAACTGATCATTGGGATTGAAAACAGATTCTAGTGTCACTAAACCTTCGGGAAGCTTGTTTGTATGCAATGCGTACTATCTGATTTCCATATTGCTTCTCTAGTCTTCTTTGGTTTCTAGCAAAGAATTCATCTTCTTCTTTCAAAAAGTTAATGATCTCCTTATCATTTTTGAATACTTTCTAGCACGTGTTGTTATCTGGCACTACTGGCCTCACAACTATATGGATATATGGCTGCTCTTTGTCTCTTTTGATGTCATCAACCACATCAAACATTTCTCCAACTGATCCAAGTTTATAAGCAGCTTCATTCTCCTTCCTAGGTATGGACACAATGTTGAATGCCTAAAAATCCTCCATGAGATCCCATACCCTACTCTTGTAGTTCTTGAGAAGGTCATTATTGACAACATTTATTCCTTTGACTTGATTTGCAACTAGTTCACTATCACCGAACACTTTGCAAGTTATTAATTCCTAGCCCCTTGCCCAACAAATACCTTTGAGTAAAGCCTCATGTTCAACAATGTTATTTGAGCAAGAAAACTAGAATATGAAGGATAAATAATATCTCATACCTTTGGGGGACACAATCATGGCTCTTGCTCCAACTCCTTGTCGACTCCTTGAGCCATCAAAGAACAATCACCATACCCCATTGTCATCCTTGTATTTTATCTTAATTAGGTTAGGAAGAGGATGATTCTCTTCATGTAGGTAGTAGAAACCTAGCTTAGATTCTTCCATCTCCCTATAGGGGTAAAAATCATGAATGTTTTTGGCCCAATCATCGAGATTCAAGTCTGGGATACATCCCACCTTGGTATTTTCTTGAAGCGCTTAGGAGTTCTTCTTGATCAAAATATGAGCAATTGACATTGCTTGGGCTAGGCACATAGGATTCAATATGGTAATCAGAAATAGGTTCATATATGATTGTGGCCTTTGCCCCATACCTTTTCCTCAAGAGCATATGTGACCAATTAGCAGACAGGTAACCTCCAATTTTGTGAGTGAAGTCCCTGGCAAGACACAAAGAAAAATGTGGTGGAAAATCTATGATTGACATGTTTTGCAAAAAGTCACATTAGGGCAAGCATGTAGAGTGAGACTTAGATCCTTGATGATTCCCACAGTGGTCACTGTTGTCCCATCTAATTGGACTACTCCTCTAGAGATGAATTCATATTGGAGACCCAATTGATTAGCTATTTTTTTTGGCATCATAGAACTACTAGCCCCAAAATCAATCATACAAATGTGTACCAATTTTTATCAAATAATCAATGATACATAGAAGGAAGGAGGTCTCATGTTCTTACCTTTTTGTTCTTCATGGTTTCTCCCTAGTTGAACTGCATTGGCAAGCACTCTCTCTTGCTTTTTAGGGGTGTGATTTGAACTATACCAATCCCTCTGAATGGCGGTGACTCCCATAGTGAAATGTTCACACTTGTCTTCTTCATTTTCTCAATAATATTGAATGAGCTATATTTTTGGTGCCCCTTCCAACACACATTCCTTTCTTATACATGGTTTGTTACAACCGGTGCCCGATTGGGTTTGGAAGGTGGCTTGGATAGGTTTTGTATGTTGGTAGTTGACTTGGAGCACTAGGACCTTGTGGAGTAATGGAAGGTTGAGGGTCACATGAGTTAGTGGTTGGCCCTCTCTAATAATTCTCTTTAAGGACTATGTATTAATAGCAGCCTGATTTGATAAGGGAACTAATTCATCCCACATAATTCTTTAGTCTACCAATTTACTAGCATAGCTTCATTTGGGGGGTCATCGTCGACACTAAAATTTTCCTCCATAATTTCTATTTCATTAATGTATGTATTAGGAATAGGATGTTGTTAAGTATAATTAGTAGTAGCGTCTAATAGAAGATAACGGCGCCACAGTACGGTGTCACCAATAATGTGGAGTACGGTAACAGTCAAAGTACAATAGGAATGTTGTAAAAAGTAAATATTTGTCGTAAGTGGTCCGGTAATGTTAAAATGTCAAAGTTTGGGTAATTAGAGAAGTAGGGTCTACATGATTAGGAATTAGAAATATTATATTGGTAATAAGGACAAGGAGTGAGGTCATAAATATTTTGTGTATTTTATTTGTAAAAAGTCTAAAAATGTGGAACCCATGTAAAATGATAAGGTTTATCTTATCTTAAGAGATAAGCTTACATGTACAGATAAGAGTTAAGGTATGGAATATGATTCGTCAGAGTGGATTTCTTATCCTATCTTAGAGATAGGATGGATAAGCCTGGAAGTTCTATAAATAGAGAGGCCACCCCCCTCATTTAGCATAGAAAGAAGTAGTGAGAAATATTGTAGGAAGTGTGCAAAGGAAGCCATCAGTTAAAGGTGTGTTGAAGAAGCCATCAAGAGGTGTAATTGTAAAGTTTTCTCCAATAGTCTTAACACTGAAGTACCTCATGGGTGAGATTGTAACAATTTCATGTTAATATTATAATTTACTTTGATATTTTAGATTTGTCATCATTCCGTCTTATCATAGTCGATGGTATTCTTGTGTTATGTTGTTGTTTTGTTTCCAGATTACATCCACCAAACTAAAGGTCATGTGCATTAGTAAATAATCATAAAGACGAGGAGTTCCCGTGAAGAATTATCATAGTGCCGGATTGGTGATGACATTTTGGTTCCGCTGCTTGGGACCATTCCTCGTTGGTGGATTTTCCGAGAGATATTCCCACTTAGTCAAAAATCAATTGGAGGGTAACCTTGTTTTTACTGTGCATAGTAGTTACCATGGTAAAGTCATTTTTACCGTGAATAGTAGTTACCATGATAAAGTCATTTTTGCTGTGAATAGTATTTATCACAGTAAAGTCACTTTTTACCGTGAATAGTATTTACCGCAGTAACTTCACTTTTTACCGTGAATAGTGTTTACCACAGTAAAATCAGTTTTTACCATAGTAAGTCAAGTTTTACCATAGTTTACCGTGGTCATTTCTATAGTAATTCCAATTATTTGTGCACATAAGTCTTGTTGATTGTACTTGTGGGTTGGTATTTCATGGTGGTTACTTTTGAAAATGGGAAAGATTCCTATTTTTTTCAGCTCAATCTAATGAAGATGCTTCTTCTTTCATTCAAGAGTTTAAGCGATCTTGTATTTGTAATGGCCTTATAAGAAGGGAACAATGGACTGAATTTTTTCCTACCTTTTTGGATGGTTCCGCACTTAGGTGGTTTGAAACACTAGGTGATAATGTGAAAATTCATGGGATTTATTAATTGAAAGTTTTCAAGAATTTGGTGAACAACAGAAATATGCAGATCTCATGATCGAGATCACAAAGCTATCCCAAGGAGAGAAGGAGAAGATAAGGGATTATCATGCTCGTGTTCTAGAGCTAAGGAGGAAGCTCGATGCCCAGATCCGGAAGGAAGGACTAGCGGATGGGTTGATGAATGGCGTGGATAATCTCCCTCTGTAAGCACTTCATTCTTGGGATGAAGCCAGAGATCAGACAACGAGTGAAGTATGACCACCCAGCTACCATTGAACAAGCAAAGGAGATTGCAAGAAGGCAAGAAGAAAGCATGGAAGAGGAGCCCAAAGAAATTGTTGCTAAAGTAGAGCCTACACCAGCACCTTTGGTCTAGAATCCACAACCACCTTGGTGAGCACAAATATTTCTCCTAGTACATCTACCGAGTATGAAGATCTCGCTCAAAAAGATGGGCCGCTTAACTATTAATCTTCTTCAAGGAAAGGAATTTAGTTCTCAGGAGGAGATAGAGGTCCAAAAGAAATATTTCAAGTTGTTTGTTATGGTTGTTATATAAAAGGGTCATTATAAGTATAATTGTGTCAGATAGAGCTTCTACATCCGGTACAAGAGATAATGATAAAGGAAAAGCACTGTGAATTCTTTGATGTAGTAGATAAGAGCAGTAAATAATGAAGTAGATGTGTTTGTAACAAAAAGAAAGAAAGAAAAAGATAATCAAGATGGAAATGATCCTAAGAAGATGAAAGGAGAAACTAGTAAGAAACATAGGAGAAGAAAGTTGGGTGTGCAGGATTTTCTGATTTCACAGGGGCAAGGACCATACTCCATCTTGAAAGATCTGTCCAAAAGGCCGCAAATATTACATATGGTCAACTCTTGGCTATGTCTTCTCGAGAAGAGGGGAGTCATGCGAGGTGGACTCAATGCTCGAAGAAGGAAGGAGGTTGAGGTCCCTATTTTGGGGCAGAGGCAGATCCCTATGCTCCACAAGCCGAGGTATTATGTAATGGTATTTCAATTCATGATGTCTTAGTTGATGGAGGTGCTGCAGTTAATGTAATGACCGAGTCAGTAATGAATATGTTGGGTTTAAAAATTGATCACCCTTCAACACTTATGTTAAGGTCATTAAATAAGGGAAAACTAAACTAGAAGGTGTAGTTTCAAATGTGGCAATATCTCTGTTATGGGTGTTGTATGTGTGGTAGACTTTCAGTGATGAAAATGGTACTGCTGTGTACCCAATGTCTGCTGGGAAGACCATGGCTAAGGAGAGTTCATGCAAGAAACTACCGGAATGAAGGTTTCATGACACTTGGACGTGGTAGAGAGAGGGTGAAGATAAATGTGATCCTCGACATCATAAGGCGTAACCCGTGGATTCAAGTGATGAAACCGATGATCGACATCCTCTCGATTACTCTAGTACCAAAGTGAAGTGGACATCAAGATGAAGAAAGTGAGGTGATGTTTCAAACCATGGATATCCTTCCAGTCACACCAACTCATGACCCCATAAAATTATCTGAAGAAGAAGTTTACGATCGTCTCCAACAAATAAAGATTGGTGATGCTGTGATGGAGAGTGAGAAGGAATCCTACCTCCAGCTCTTTCAAAGGTACATACACCTATTCACTTTTGATTACAAGGAACTCCGTCAAGTAAGTTGGGTAGAACATTGTATTGAGCTGGTAGATGGTGCTAAGCCCATAAAGTAAATGCCATATAGAATGAATCCTAATTTTTCCAAGACTGTAAAAGAAGAAATAGATAAGTTGCTTGATGCAGATTCATATTTGTCATGGAGAATTCGTAATGGGTTTCTCCCATTGTGATCTCAATAAAAAAGAATGGGAAGCTACGCATTTGTGTTGATTACAGGAAGCTCAATAAGGCAACAAAGAAGGATCATTACCCTCTTCCATTTTCAGATCAGATCTTGGACGAAAGTAGCTGGCCAGGAGTGCTATAGTTTTGCTGATGGATATAGTGGCTACAACCAAGTTCGTATAGCAGAGAAAGATCAGCTGAAGACCACGTTCACCACTCCTTGGGGAACATTTGCTTATAGAGTTATGCCTTTGGGTGTGTAATGCTCCAAAGCAACATTCCAACGTTTGATGAATAGGGTGTTCGAACCCTACATTGGGACCTTCATCAGAGTATTTTTGGATGATTTTTGCATCTATGGGAGCAAGTTGGACCACCTGCACCAAATGGAGACAACATTTCAAAGGTTAGATGAAGCACAAGCCTCACTAAACCCTACAAAGTGTGTCTTTGGATGTTCTAAAGGTGTTTTGTTAGGGCATGTTGATCCAGAGATGGTATTGGTACTCGATCCCGATAAAGTTTCAAAATCAAAGATTTACCATTTCCTTAATAGAAGTAAGTTGAGATCATTTTTAGGCCATGTGGGTTACTATAGAAGGTTCATCAAGAATTTCTCAAAGATCACACACCACTAACCCAGCTTCTTGAAGAAGGATGTTACTTATGAACCAGAAATAAGGCGCATGAAGCTTTTGACAATCAAGGAAGCCCCGGTGTCTTCACCTATTTTGAAGAATCCAGATTGAGCAAGCCATTCATTGTGTACACCGATGCCTCGATGCAAAGACTAGGAAGTACTTTGAGCCAAAAGGATGAAAATGGGAATGAACATCCAATTTACTTTGGGAGTAGACAAATGAGCAAAGTGATGAGGTAAATTATACTCAGAATCGAAAAAGAGGCTCGCTATCATTTTTGTCAGTAAAGAAGTTTAGAAATTACTTGCTAGGCAAAATTTCTAGTTCAGAATAGCATCATCGTGCTCTAAAATATATTGTAAATAAGCCTAACCCATCGTGGAGGATAGCAAGATGGATAATTTTGCTACAAGAATTTGAATTTGATATTATAGATAGCCAGAAAGAAGCATGTCAATGCAGATGCACTCTCTCGAGCCTATGATGGTTTAGGATCATCTTGTGATGATGATGATTTCCCGATGCAAGATTGTTATCCTCGACACAATCCCTAAGTGAATACATAGATATTTGGAATTATCCGAATGAATTCAAGTTTCCGATGGTGCCAATGCAAAGACTAAGAGAAAGATTACTCAAGCCAAATGGCCATCCATATTCTATTCTCGCATGGAGTATTATTTCGAATAGGACCTCGATGGAAGACAAGAGGGCAAAGTTGGACGTGATCAAGGAAAGAACTGCTAGAAGAATTCCACAATGGTACATGTGGAGGGCACTTCTCTGACAACTTACAACAAGAAGGATCTTGGATGCAAAGTTATCACGCCCACTTTTTAAAGATTGTTATAATTATTGTAAGACATGTGATATTTGTCAAACACATGGTAACCGTAAGACTTCATCAGCTCCATTATGTCCTATTCTTCCCTTGGTCCCTTTGAAAAGTGGGGAATAGAGACATTGAGGTCCACTTCCAACTACATCACGCCAAAATAAGTATATTGTAGTTGCATGCATTATTTAACCAAGTGGGTCAAGCTAGCCATTGAAAACAGCTTCCATGGATGAAGTGGCAAGGTTCATATATGAACGCATTGTCACCAGATTTGGTTGTCCATTAGAAATTGTAACAGATCAAGGAAGCCACTTCATTAATGAGGTGGTAGAAGCCCTAGTCAATAAGTTTTCTATTAAGCACAGAAGGCAACAACATACAAGCCAAGCACAAATGGACAGGTGGAACGAACAAATTTTGTGTGTGTCAAATTCTAGCAAAAGATGCATCCTGCAGTACATAAATGGGATAAAAGGATTCATGCAAAGATTGTGGGCATATAGGGCAACATCAAAGTCAGCAACAGGATACTCCCCATTTCAATTGGCCTATGGCATTGATCCAGTTCTTCCTATTGAGTTTGATATTCCCACTGTGAGAGTTATGAAAAATGAAAGGATGGATGAAAGTGATTCAAGAAAAGAAAGGTTGGTACATCTTCATTTGCTAGAGGAAATGAGGGAAATAGCAAAGGATACAAGCCATAAGAAGAAAATGAAGGTAAGGAATACTTTGATCAAAAGATCCGATGGTCTCCATTTCATGTGAATGACTTGGTCCTAGTATATGATTCCATATACAAAAAAGAAGACAGAGAAAATTTCTTCCAAAATGGATGGGGCCCTACAAAATAGCAGATGTGCATGAAAATGGTACGTACTGACTGGAGGAATTGGATGGCACTCCCATTACGAAATGGGTCAACCACGACAAGTTGAAGATTTTCCAAGCACCATAATAGTCTACTCCGAGGACGGAGTAGAAGCTAGGAAGGGGGAAGATGTCGACACTAAAATTTTCCTCCATAATTTCTATTTCATTAATGTATGTATTAGGAATAGGATGTTGTTAAGTATAATTAGTAGTAGTAGCGTCTGATAGAAGATAACGGCGCCATCAGTATGGTGTCGCCAATAATGTGGAGTACGGTAACAGTCAAAGTACAATAGGAATGTTGTAAAAAGTAAATATTTGTCGTAAGTGGTCCGGTAATGTTAAAATGTCAAAGTTTGGGTAATTAGAGAAGTAGGGTCTACATGATTAGGAATTAGAAATATTATATTGGTAATAAGGACAAGGAGTGAGGTCATAAATATTTTGTGTATTTTATTTGTAAAAGTCTAAAAATGTGGAACCCATGTAAAATGATAAGGTTTATCTTATCTTAAGAGATAAGCTTACATGTATAGATAAGAGTTAAGGTATGGAATATGATTCATCAGAGTGGATTTCTTATCCTATCTTAGAGATAGGATGGATAAGCCTGGAAGTTCTATAAATAGAGAGGCCACCCCCCTCATTTAGCATAGAAAGAAGTAGTGAGAAATATTGTAGGAAGTGTGCAAAGGAAGCCATCAGTTAAAGGTGTGTTGAAGAAGCCATCAAGAGGTGTAATTGTAAAGTTTCTCCCATAGTCTTGTTGAAGTACCTCATGGGTGAGATTGTAACAATTTCATGTTAATATTATAATTTACTTTGATATTTCAGATTTGTCATCATTCCATCTTATCATAGTCGATGGTATTCTTGTGTTATGTTGTTGTTTTGTTTCCGTGATTACATCCACCAAACTAAAGGTTGTGCATTAGTAAATAATCATAAAGACGAGGAGTTCCCGGTGAAGAATTATCATAGTGCCGATTGGTGATGACAGTCCACTTTTTTGAGCTCCTTGTTACTAATCCCACTCTTGGCTAGCTTCTTCTGGCACTATACTAGTTTACACCATCAAGGCCTAATTTGAGAGCACCATTAAAGCACGTTGATTGGTTATGTGGTTGATTGCATGGAAAACACCAATAATATTCTTGTGTCATAATTTTATATGTAGGAACAAATTTCCTTGATGTTTAAGTTGGGTTTGGATCATTTAACTCGAAAGGTGTAGCATCTTAGGGCTTTCCTCATTTCTTGCTATTATTTATAGTACGATACGGTGGCCTATTTTAATTATCCGGGGTCTAGCTTGATATTGATCCTAGGGTTGATATGGCCTAGAAATATGAGCCTATTGTCTTTCGATGGTCACTAGCTAATTCCCAGGTTTTGTAGTTGCTTCATCACTTCCTGAAGTTCCTTAGAGGTGTTAGATGATGAAGTGAAAGCTTCAATTGAGATTTGACTACTAGGGTTGGGTATAGGAGCTAATGTAGGTGTTTGGATAGTATCTGGGTTTCCTAACTTAGGATATAGAGGCATGGATGGCCTAGGATAAATTTTCCTAGCCTAAATAAAACGGTTCTTAGCCTCTATGGATTGGCTATAAGGTCGTAGGTAAGGTTGTGCCCCAAGTGATTGAATCATCAAAGAAATATAAGAATATAATGCCCTAAGAAAGTATAAGAAGGATCCTTCATTAGTGGGTTTTACCGCTGTTGGAATCTTGTCCCAGTCTCCACTGGAATCGAGGTTGAATTCTAGAAGCTACTTGTTTGGGGCTCTCTTGATTGTTGTTAGTTTCTCCAAAAATACAAGTTATATCTTTTCTCTCCAAACGGTTGTGAAGAGTTGTGCATAGCTGATTCCAATTTTGGATAGAGCCTACCTCAAGAATCCTAAACCATTGTGAATCTTTCCCTTCGAGTGAAGAGGCAAGAAAGTTGACTGCAATTTCCATCTCATGAATCTTGTGGATTGTAAAGACATTTGCATTATCTTGGACATGATCACCAAGAGAAGTTTGGTTTTCCCAAAGTGAAATATGGAATGATCTTTAGTTTTGCAATTGGAACCGGGTTTTATGCATTCAAGGCGAGTGGACTACTATTGGAAATAAAGTTGACATAAGTATTTAAGTGAGCCATTATAATTGATCGAGCACCCTTTTGATTGAATGAATGGTCTACCAAGATAAGGTGTTGATAAAGCTCTACTTGGTAGAGATAGATACCTCTCGGGATCTTCTTCCTCTTCTCCCTCTATCGGGGATAATTCTAGATAGAAAAATAGTCTCTCTACTCTATTTCTTAACTATGTTTGTATTATTCTCATGAACTTATTTGAACTATTGAAACTAGTAGTTTTGTTACTTAGTGGAGTCACCTAGGATGTACGATTTTAAGGCTTCTTAAAAGCTAGAATCACAATAAGTGTACATCATTTCCTACTATAATAAGATGGAGAATTCTTAGTCCCACTGAGCATGCCAAAATCGTTAGTGCAAAATCATAGCACCCCCAAAATGAGTTCCATAATTTTTCTTTTCTAAGGCGGGGTCATTTGGTGTGATTACATAACATTGAACTTTTCCCAAGGTGTGCGATGTTTCAAAAATGGAAAAGATCTCCAGATTAAAGGTTGGTTCCTTAATCACCTGTTTAGGTGCATACGTGAGGATTTGCAGAGGTTCTATCTCTATACCTAATCTAAATATTTCCAAGGAGACATAGATAAAAGAGTATAAGAAATAAGAAATGACTAAACTACGAGGTGATGCACCAAAGGAATGGTGAACACTTATGTTTCAATAGACACAAACCAATAAATTGCATATGATAAATAAGAACAGGTAGCCATATCTGTAATGAAAGACCAAATGAAAGAAAAAGAGACAAGAAAGGATCTAAGTTCGATCACAAATGTGTTTTATTACTCGTGGATTGATACGAGCTTCATTACAAAGTAGCCAAGAAGTAGAAATGTATTGTAATTTTAATGGAATGCCTCAACCACACAAATACCTTTTCCGAAGGAGAAGGGATCTGTAAAAAAATAATGTTCAACACTTTACAATGAATCCTTCCCCATATTTATAGATTCAACCTAAGAGAAGAAAGAGAGAGAGAAGCTGGGAAATATATGTTGATGTTCAACCACTGTTGTTAATGCTTCTTATAAAATATGCTCCCAAATCCATCTTTACTAAATCAATCCTTGGTTTGGCATCTTAAAGGAAGAGGAAACAGTGAAATAGATCAAATCTAATCTAGTTGTTGAGGTAAGAAGATCCTACATTGAAAACCTAAAGACATTTCCTCCATTTTCTTCACCTAACCTCCTCGACATTAAATTTTCAGACCTACATGTCATGGACGAGGCCGAGATCTTTCCAACGATTGTCCGATACACAATATTTTGAGCCCCGAGTCAAAAGATATTCTCCTTCGAAGTTTGTATCAAGTCCGTATAAATGGGCAACAAAACAATTTGAAAAAATGGGTTCCCATTTTGATATGGGACACTTGGCACCCTTTTGTTATTTGGGAGATGCGCTTAAATTTTTATGTATGTGCCTTTTGAGCAAAAAGAAAATTTTCACCTTTTCTTTTGACTCTCCACTTTAGCATTGACGTAGGCTCAAATGCTCACTTTTTCCCTTGGGGAGTCGCATCCCATTTTGCAACTTTTATCCCTTTGAGATAACAAGGGGCAAAAAAATGACTTTTCCCAAACAACCCACTTCTCTGCTGGGACACACGACAGTCACCGATGCTTGTTTGGAAACCCTTTCTCTATTCAACCCTTGAATCAATTCCATTAAGACACTTGGCAGCCTCCTCTAGCACGATCGATGCATTCACTATTCAAATAACTCTATCACTCTTGGTAAACATGTGGAGGCAAATGCGCTTGCTTGAAAAACCCACCCAAATTTTTCCTTTGGAGGAGCATCGAGTTGACATTTGTCGGCTTCCACTAATTTGTGGACTTTTCAACGAGTCCCTTTTACTTGTTAGACTTTAGGCTACGTGGTGAGCTCGCGCTCATTTGGGTCTCCACTTTGGGAGCATTTCTTGGAGATGCACCACACTAACACTTGGCATTCTCAACTTACACATCTATACTTAGCCAATTTTCAAGCCCTCTCTATTCTCCTTTTGACTCTGTTTGACCATTTTCTACATGGAGGGCTGGTGTAAGTTTGAGTCTCCACCCTGATCTTCCTTCCCGGTTTATGCCAAGTCGATACTGCACCTTCTTTTTAGTTGAAAACTTTTCAACGCCCTTCAACTTCTTTTGAGCTCTATATGCATGGAACCCTAGCACAAATTTGGGCTTCCCTTTTGGATTCACCTTTGGAGAAGCACCATTACGACACATGGCTCATTCCATCGCCTCTTCCATACTTATTCATTTTTAGGCCTTTTCTTGAACCGTTTCGAGCCCAAGGACTTTGGAGTGGTAATGGGCGCCCCATTCCTTTTCACAGTTTCTTTCCATTTTTGGGTTCTTTCTAGTTGTTTGACATCTTTATTTTTCTTGGTCAGAATTTTTGGGGTTAATTACGATATTAGATCAAGATAACCCCACAAATATAAAGTTATGATACCATAATGAGGGACCTATTATCACTTACTACTATCACTCCATCTAGATTTACATCCATCTACTTTGAATTGGAGATGTCTTGCATCCACATAGATCCATCATCAAGGAACAAGGATAGGACATCTGCATATCACTTCATAGGGGAAGGGATTTTATTCTATTACATCCACACATTCTATTACATTTTCTACACATAGTTATTTCTCACTACCTCACAAAGTGTCACTAACACAAGAGCAACCTAGGTCATTTCTACACATACTAGAACATACAACTACATCATGTCCGAGATGTAGTACAATGCTTAGTTAGTAAGAATACATGATTAGAAGCATTTTAAACTATGCATGAATCACAAGTGATTCGTGTTCAAGAAAAGAGCTTGTATTTTCATTATTATATGATCCTATATGGGACATTTTATGTATAATAAATATCATAAAAGGACATAGCTAGGTGTTATAGGAAAAAAATTAGTTTCCCCTTTTTTCTTAAGTAAACATCTTCCAAAAATAATTTCATTTGCTAAGATTTAGTTACAATTTCCACCCACAAGTTAACATCTTAATCAACCGAGGTTTACCCTTTACTATAATTCCAATTGCATTCGTGGCTCTAAAACTAACTATAGATTAGTTTAAGGTGTGAAAATATATTTATCCCATAAAACCTTCGTAAAATACCAACGTGTTATGTTGTTATTAGCCAAGGTAAAAAATTTATCTTTGAGGAACTGAAAAGATCATTAGTAAGATTCAATGCATAGTATAACTAGTTCACTAACTCCCCTTGTGTCATCTAGATCCCACAAAGATTTCATTCAATGATGAAATTAATCGTAGATATAACTTAATAATAAATCGGAGGTCCACTAGGATACCAAGGAAGTGTTAGTTCTAGTTACCCGATATATGGAAAGGTCCCACCACATATTCGTTACTTCTAACAAAGACTCTTAAGTTATAGAAATCATATTTTGAAGATGTTTCTTAGGTTTAGTACAAGAAGTCTATTTGTGAGGGTTAAATTTTTGCTTAAGAAGTTGGAATTTTGCAAACTTGGATGTGACTAGATTGAAAGAGATTGTAAAATAAGGTTAAATATTTTTTAAGAATAATAAGTTACTTCCAAACATTTTGATTTTTTGTATGAACTATACTAAATATCCGTAAAGTAATTGCTTCGATCATATAAATCATAAGAAGAAATTTTAAATCAAAATGAACTTAACACTGTGAAATAAACGGTACACATATTGCCCGTTTTCATTGTCAACTATCTTCCTTTTTTCTAGAAAACATAGTTTTTCCTACATTAATTATGTGTCACTCCTACTAGTATTCTAAGGTTAGCTTTAACAAAAGGCATATACAAACAACATAGTTTTCTAGGTATAATGCTTCAAACATAAGAATCCTAGAGGAAAAATTGTATATTCACTTCTATCTAACATTTCTAATGTATATTCATGTACAATATTTCAATGTCATCTCACCGTTTACATCCTATCACACTATCAATCCTTTTTGTTCAAAGTACACCGCACGCCACACTAGGTTAGTCCTAGGACTGGTATAGAAATACCTTAAACTCGGGCATTAAATAAAACATTCATCATTTAATGTAATTCAAGAAAAGGTAAAGAAATATATAGAGACGTGGAGAGAGAAAGGTCATTTTATCACACATTCACATTTTCACATTCCTTTGTACTTTTTCTCTTTCAATGTAAGGAGAGTAAGGAAGAGAAAGAGTCTAGAATTCATTTTATTTTCTATTCACCTTATCTTAACCACATAAATCACATATCCATTTATGGATTATCTCAAATCCATATAAATTTTGAACCCATTTAAATTTTCAAAACTAATCAAAATTTCATAATTATTTCAAAAAGAGACAAAGAAAGAGAGAGAAAACAATATAGTTTTTGAAAACCATTCATACAAGAAATTGAAAAATTCCTACTTTATAAAGTACATTACTACATTCAAAAATATTCCATGAGTAGTTAGAAGTCAAACGGGGACCCCAAAATGTTGGTCTAGCTATAGTTTCAATATTGTGAAAGCTGACCACAATGGATAAAGTACGTATAAACAAGGCCTTGAACACGCTCATTTTAACTTCAAACATAAATTTTATTGATTCCTACTTACTCACAAGTTTATAGAAAATTCATCACATCTGATGGAAGTCAATTATAATGAGTAAGGATCACGATACCAAGGAAACTCCAAGGTTGTTTATCGTAATAGTGTTAGAAAATCTTGTTGCATAGTGACTAGTGGGGCCAAAAACCCACTTGAAAAACTAACCTCTAAAAGTTTTTTTTGTCTAACTGAAAGTTCGTTACGATTCTCCTTTTCACATTCTAGATGTAGATGGAGGTGTCTTTCTATTTCACCCAATCAAAATGAAAATTACACACAAACACTTGATCGTATTTTCCTAGAATGAAACATTACCTTTATGTGAAATAAATATTCAATGACTCAAAACGCATCATGTTAAGATATTAAATTTAATTCCTTATCTCATTTAAGGGCCTTTATGATGTCTTGGGTTGACATGGATGATATAAGAGATTTTAATATCCAGACAACTTGGTTTGACTACCCATGTGTGTGGTTTTCAGGATAAATTTTATCCTATGTTTTAAATGTGTTTTTGAATAGGGTAAAAGTGAAATCACATATAAAATTTGAATCTTAAAATATCCAAAAATATATTTTAAAAATATAGAAAGAAAAGAAAAGAAAACATGAAGTGAAGAAGTGTGTATTTTACTACGAGAGGAAGGGAGATCCATACATTTTTCTTGATACTTACTACAGGCATCAACTAGAGTATTTTCACCATTGATCTTGGTGAAAAAAGAATTTAGTTGAAACTTTCTAATTCCATTTCCAAAATCCATTTCATGCATATAGAGAAATTATGTCATTCCACGGGACCATTTTGCATCACAAAATAGACAAACGTGATTATTTTTATACTCTTATTTCTATTCTTGTCTCCAATCAATGAATCACACACCGCCTCAATTCATCTAAATTAATGGCTTACCCATATTTATGTCTAATGTAATGCTACTAAATATATGATATGCTTCTGGGCCTTTTGAATTAATAGAAGGATGATAAACTACAAATTGCATTTTTTTCCATGTGAAAAATATATCAAAAATAATATTTTATCTATCCTCGCACCACAAACTTATCACAAAATATCCTTTCTCATCATAGCTATAAATTGTTACTATTGGCCTAACACTATCACACAATTTTTTACTCTTTATGTTTACTCAAAATCTTTGTCACAAGAATCATTTCATGTATACACCTTTCAGTGTGAGTAAGCTCCATGCAAAACTACATTTATGGTACTTTTATATCTTTATCTCTTTTGATAACCTTAGATACAATTGTTTTATTTTTGCACCTCTAGATCATGAATTGTTGCACCTATAGATTTATTATTATTATACAAAATCTAAGAAACCCTTGCGTTATGTGTACACACCTTAGACTCAACAAAATTATTTCCCAAGTTTGTAAGAACAAAAATGCTTCAAAAATTATCCATGGCATATCCGTGCCTTTCATTTCATTTTTTTATGCTCAGATACAACCTCTACTACAATATACCTCCTCAAAAAACATCCACCGATATGTGGAACTCTTTCAAATAAATTCATGGTTTTGGTACCTATATCCATGATTTGCATTCAAGCATAAAATAACATTTATAGCTACATCCACCATCCTAATTCAAAGAACCCAATTGAATGCAGACTTGAGAAATGCGGTGGAAAAGGTGAACTGATTTGGTAGCCATATGTATGTTACATTTATGAACTAGTAACAATGATTCATAAATATTCCCATTCTTTGTTCAGACATTCCCTACAAAAATTTCAAATCATTTCCTTCTAAGACCACATTTCTCTAAGTAATTTTTTCCGTATACATGTTCCCTAACATGTGCATCCACATTTTACAACATATCTACAGGAAAATAATATTTATGAAGAGAAATCTAAAATTAAACTCTCTTTTATCTTTGAGAAGTCTCCATGCCAACTCAAAAGCTCATAATTTTATACGAGGAGCAAAGAATACTAGAAGGGCTTGAACAAATTTATTTGATTCCCCCTTTAAAAACTCCTTTTTCATACCTTTGGAATGAACACTCGACCAATATCAAAATTGACAACAAAAAACTAGTTTCTTGTATGATTTGACTAATGAGGATACATAATCCAAAGCTCCCATTTCAACACGTACCAAAAATATACGTACACAAGTTGGAAACGTGCGAGGATATTGTCTTCACCCAACCCAAATGTGGTTTCTTATAACATAATTTTTGGCATTTATTCCAATGCAAAAGTCCATAATATCTCTGATATGATAGACTTATTTATTATTATTATTATCATAACTAAGATTTCACATTCGAATTGAAAATAATCATGGTTGATAAGTGTTTATGATATGAGATCTAAGGTTTACAATGACACCCAAGATGTAATTGGTGAGAACTTGTAATGTTAGGAAAATTATCGCCACTAAAATTTGTCACTTTTATTATTGGAGACCAATAAGGAGAGATCATTTTATCACACATTCACATTTTCACATTCCTTCGTACTTTTCTCTTTCAATTGTAAGGAGAGTAAGGAAGAGAAAGAGTCTAGAATTAATTTTATTTTCTATTCACCTTAGCATAACCACATAAATCACGTATCCATTTATTGATTATGTCAAATCCATATAAATTTTTAACCCATTTAAATTTTCAAAACTAATAAAAATTTCATAATTATTTCAAAAGAGAGACAAGGGAAGAGAGAGAAAACAATATAGTTTGCAAAAACCATTCATACAAGAAATTGACAAATTCCTACTTTATAAAGTACAATACTACATTCAAAAATATTCCATGAGTAGTTAGAAGTCAAACGGGACCTCAAAATGTTGGTCTATCAATATTGTGAAAGCTAACCACAATGGATAAAGTACGTATAAACAAGTCCCGAACACGCTCAATTTAACTTCAAACATAAAGTTTATTAATTCCTACTTACTCGAAAGTTTACAAAAATTCATCACATCTGATGGAAGTCAATTATAATGAGTAAGGATCACGATACAAGGCAACTCTAAGGTTGTTTATCGTAATAGCGTTAGAAATATTGTTGCATAATGACTAGTGGGGCCCAAAACCCACTTGAAAAACTAACCTCTCGAAAGTATTTTTTTCTAACCGAAAGTTGGTTACAATTCTCTTTTCACATTCTAGATGTAGATGGAGGTGTCTTTCTATTTCACCCAATCAAAATGAGAATTACACACAAAAATTGACTGTATTTTCTTAAGATGGAAAAATTACCTTTATGTGAATTAGATGTTAAGTCGGACTCAAAACGTGTCATGTTAAGATATTAAATTAAATTCCTTATCTCATTTAAGGATCTTTATGATGTCCTGGTGGACATGGATGATATAAGAGATTTTAATTTGCGGTAAAACTTGGTTTGGCCACCCATGTGTGTGGTTTTCAAGATAAATTTTATGCTATGTTTTAAATGTGTTTTCGAATAGGGTAAAAGTGAAATCACACATACCAGTTGAATCTCAAACTATCCAAAAAATATATTTTAAAAATATAGAAAGAAAAGAATAGAAAACATGAAGTGAAGAAGTTTGTATTTTACTATGAGAGGAAGGGAGATCCATACATTTTTCTTGACGCTTACTACAGGCATCAACTAGAGTATTTTCAAAATTGATCTTGATCGACAAAAAGAATTTAGTTGAAACTTTCGAATTCCATTTCCACAAATCCATTTCATGCATATAGAGCAATTATGTCATTCCACGAGACCATTTTGCATTGAAAAATAGACCAACGTGATTGTTTTGAGACTCTTATTTCTATTCTTGTCTCCAATCAATGAATCACACACTACCTTAATTCTTCTAAATTCATTGCTTAACCATATTTATGTCTAATGTAATGTTACTAAATATATGATATGCTTTGGGGCCTTTTGAATTAATGGAAGCATGATAAACTACACATTGCATTTTTTTCCATGTGAAAAATATATCAAAAAGAATATTCTATCTATCCTTTAACCACACACTTATCACAAAATATCCTTTCTCATCACACTATAAACTGTTACTATTGGCCTAACACTATCACACAATTTTTTGACTCTTTATGTTTACTTAAAATCTTTCTCAACAAGAATCATTTCATGTATACACCTTTTAGTGCGAGTAACATCCATGCAAAACTACATTTATGGTACTTTTATGTCTTTATCTCTTTTGATAACCTTAGATACAATTTTTTTATCATTGAAATCACCTCTAGATCATGAATTTTTACACCTATAGATTTACTATTATTATACAAAACCTAGGAAACCCTTGCGTTATGTGTCCACACCTCAGACTCAAAGAACATTATTTCCCAAGTTTGTAAGAACAAAAATACTTGAAAGTATCCATGGCATGTCTGCTCTTCCTTTCATTTCAAATTTTTATGCACCAATACAACCTCTACTACAATATACCTCCTCAAAAAACATCCACCAATACGTGGAACTATTTCAAAAAAATCATGGTTTTGGTATCTATATCTCGTGATTTGCATTCAAGCATAAAAGAACATTTATAGCTACATCCAGCCATCCCGATTCAAAGAACCCATTTGAATGCGGACTAGGGGGAATGCGGTGGAAAAGGTGAACTGATTTGGTAGACACATGTATGTTGCATTTGTTAACTAGTAACAATGATTCATAAATATTCCCATTCTTTCTTCAGACATTCCTTCCAAAAATTCAAATCATTTCCTTCTTTGAGACCACATTTCTTTAAGGATTTTTTTCTAAAATTACATGTTCCTAACATGTGCATCCACATTTTACAACATATCTACAAGAAAATAAGATTTACAAAGAAATATATAAAATAAAACTCTCTTTTATCTTTCACAAGTCTGCATGCCAACTCAAAATCTCATAATTTTATACAAGAGAAAATAATACTAGAAGGGGTTGAACAAATTTATTTGATTCCCCCTTTAAAAACTCCTTTTTCATACCTTTCAAATGAACATCGACCAATATCAAAATTGACAGCCAAAAACTAGTTTCTTGTATGCTTTGATTGATGAGGATACATAATCCAAAGCTCCCATTTCAACACGTAAGGAAAATATACGTAGACAATTTCGGAAACATGCGAGGATGTTGTCTTCACCCCAAACCAAATGTGGTTTCTTATAATGTATTTTTTGGCATTTATTCCAATGCAGTAAAGTCCATAATATCTCCGACATGATAGAATTATTTATTATTATTATTATCATAACTAAGATTTCACATTCCTTAATTGAAAATGATCGTGGTTGATAAGTTTTTATGATATGAGATCTAAGGTTTACAATGACACCCAATATGTAATTGGTGAGAACTCGTAATGTTAGGAAAATTATCGCCACTAAAATTTGTCGCTTGTATTATTAGAGACCAATAAGGAGAGGCACTACCGACACCTAAAATAATATTCCTTATAACATTGATCTCAAATTTCAAAATATAACATGGAGACAACCTCAGACCGTGAAGTTTTACCTTTCGAGATGAATATGATGTTTCACTTTAGGACATACCGATGTTGATTGTTTGATGACAAAGTGTAAAAATGAGAGAGCCATTTGGTGGAAATATTCCCTCCGAGAACATTTTTTCTTTAATATCGAGGGACATTTAAATTCAAATAGATATTTCGAGGAAGTGGCCGAATCAATAATTAAAAGCCCACTTAAATAAATTTCAATTGAAGGAAACAATAAAAAATTCAATGATGAAATTCTAACAAACAAAAATGTTTAACCAGTTTCTAGCAAAGCGGATAAGGAAAATGTTTCTCCTCTCTTTCCTTTAAAAATAGTACATATCATTTGATGGAATATCTTAAAGTTATTCTTTGTATTGATGAGGTTCTAAAAGGGTGGGAAATGGTACATAACAAGAAAAAATGCATTCACAAGAAAACTCTGGTTCTCCTACCTAGTTTTCTCATTCATTATTGGGCATTTGTTTATTTTTGCATCTTATTGTGATTAAATTATTATCTCTAATTTTAGTCTTTATTTGTACACAGGTATAAATTAAATCAAATAATAAAGATTTAACCTATCTAAAAAATCATATACATATTACAAAACATTAAATTAACAATAAATATTCATTACTATTCTCTTATATATTTAAACGATTTTTATATAATGATTTGTTTACTTCAACAAGTTTCTTTACATTGGTGACACATTAGTTTTCTTATTTTAGACAAAAGAACATAAATATTAATTATATGAGTTCTTATCCTCATTTACCATTTTTATTACCTTAGTATATATGGGCGCATTCCCATTAAAATAGTGAAATATATAGACTCATAATTTGTGTATGACTGATTAACTAAAATTGGAATAAATTCAAGGAAATAATAATCCTAATTAATGTAATTAGGAGGAGAAAAAAAGATGTATAAATGTAGTAAATAACATAAAGTAGATGTAAATAAATATGCTAAGTAAAATAAAACCCTAGATGTGCAATGACAGTAGGAGAAATGTCTTAGATGATTGTTGTAGATGGGTATACAATGTTGTAGTTCTCGAGAATAAAATCTGCAAGTGAAGATGAATACTCAAGGACCCTACGAAGGAATATCTAAAGGATGTAAAGTGACTCGGGTTCCCGCTAGTGTCATTGGGCACCCCTAGGCATCATGGTCTACAATCTGGGCACTCTAAAGACTATAAATGCTAGAAACTTGTAATTGGTATGGTCATGCAAGCTAGTTCTAAACCTTCTATTTTTGTCATGTTGGATCTACTTTGGATGATCTCTAAAATGACCTGGAATGTAAAGAGAAGTATCAAACCCTAAAAAAATAAAAGATGCATATGAGTGTGTCGAACTGACCATAGCCACCAAACTATTAGACTTATTGCTTAGTGTTGCACTACATTTTGGACCCAAATGTAGTTCTAATGTGTGTGTGCATTTCATGTCTTAGGTTCTCTCATGTCATTCACACTTTGTGAAGTAGCGAACAATAGTAATTATAGAAAATGTAACTAACATGTTTGAATGGAATAGAATATAATCCCTCCCCTTATGAAGTGTGTGTGATGTAGATCTCCTAGCCTAGAAGCATGAAACTATGTAGATACAAGTGATGCAATGGATGCAACTCTAGATGGAGAAAAGGATAAGGATGAAAAAGGGCTAGAAAGGCCCCAAAGAGAATTGAAAAAGGGATGTGCATAGATCGGGGCACCTAGAGTGGGACTGATACACCCCGTGGTGTACTAGTATAGACTATGGTGCCCGATTTTGGGCTAGAATGATGGGGTAGTTGTAAAATGGGTGGATAAGTACAAGAAACTATGAGGGAATGAAGAAATAAAATATTTAAAAACAAGGGAAAAAGTTGGGATTAATTAGTACTTGTTCCACTCGAGAACCTTCTAAATAGTAGTATAAGACCATGCCAAATTATATACAAAGTGCATAAGTTTTTGTATACATTTTTCCCCACTTCATGTGGGTGAGTGGAAAGCTTGTTAAAATAGATCAGTAACATGCACAATATTCTACTCTCAAATAAAAATAGAAACTAATAATTAAATAGTCAAAATTACAAAGAATTGTATTCTTTATTTTAAAAGCGTTTGAAAGGTTAGACATTATCTAAGATTAATAAAAAATTATTAATGTTTCTAAAGGAGCTTCGAAGTTGGAATTAAATTAATAATTAAATATTATTAATTTACTTCCTAAAAATATTTATGGTTTAAAACATTTACCAAGTTCCATTAGTTTAATTAATTACCATGCACCAAGTTTACTTTATTTCCTATCACAAAAGTTTATCTACTTTGTCTAGCCATTAAGTGGGCCTATTCATCCATTTACCCATGAACCTTTTATTTAAATTTCATTCCCACAAAAATACCTCCCACTTAAGTGACGTAGGGTTTAATCTGAGTCATTATATCAAATCTATCCTAACCATTGGATTTGGGTTGCCTAAATATCCTTATAGGTTTATTTTTATTTCATTTTTCCTAATGTCATCCTCATTTGTTCATTCTTGTTTTACAGGTTTAGAAGAGGAGAAAATGAGAAGGAATGAAAGAAAGAAGTGAAACTTTGGAGAAATTTCCTTGGTTCTAGTTGCAAATGGTGAAATCTTCCTCCATTCTTCGTTGTTCATAGTTTAGTTTATTCAAGGGTTTTCTACGAAGATGGTTCCTCATTTTCTTATTGTAGAGATTCCGCCGTGAATCCGATTTTTCTATTTAATATATACATTCTTTGAGTTCAATATTTGGGGAAACCCAATTTCATTAGATCTAAGATATTTTACACATTTGGATGCCCATAAGAGGATTTATATGCTTAAACAAATGAGTTTGATCATTTACTAGTTGTTGGTAGTTTCATCTTGAAGTTTTAAAACTTATATTTTCTTTAAATTCAATACGTATTTTCACAAGTAGTTATTTTTATTTTTCTATCATAAGTGACTAAACCACTCGCCCTAAGTATTCTAGAGGTCCCTGTCACCACCGCCCTACCTCGGTGGGCAGCTCATCGTCCTCCACTCTACATTGGGAGCGCTTCAAATTGATGCTCGCATAGAGTAGAGGTTCTGTTTCCTGAAAAAATAACCTTAAATTCAAAAAAATTTCAAACTATTTTCTACTTAGGTTGCTTTCTAAGGAAACATTAACTTTAATTAAGGTGTCTACAATTCATTAGTTGATAGGTTGATGTCATATCTTCATTTCATGACTTAAATTACCAAGTACATAGCTTTTCCATTGCAATAGTGTATAAGAACAATTACAAGATTTCCTTTTCAATAAAATTACTTATAAGTCTAAAAGAGAGAAAAGAAATTCAACCAATTACTAAGTACCATTTCTTTTCTTTACACAACAAAAGTGATAGCCATTCCAACAAGGCAAATCAAGCATAGATTTAATACGTTCTTCTTTCACCCTTTTCAATAAAAGAAATCTTGATAATAAAATCTATAGGAAATTCTATTTTTACAATAATACAATTTTTAACAAGGCAACAATACACCCCCTTTTCTCAAGAGCATAGTTCATTTTTCTTTCAATACAAAATTTCTTCTTTCCAACAATATGAAAGAATAAGTTACAAGTTACAACTTTCACTATTTCAACATTGAAACAACATTTCAAAGGTGCTTCTTTTGGCTCCAACATAGCATGACTCCTTCAAAATTCATTTTTTTCTCTTCCACCTCTTCAAATTCTTCAAATCATGGTTCACAATACAAGGAAAGGGGTATAGGTGATACTCTCCACCCAACCTATAATCCAATAAGAATAGAATACATCCTCTTATTGGCCCTTGAGCTTGAACCAATAAATAATAAGGGGTATTATGGAACATTTAAAAATTTTCACATAAGGCTTCCACAACATGCATTCCAAAAATAGCACATTCAAATAACACATTCAAACAATAGACTCAAATAATACACTCAAACAATATTACAAATTTCTCAACAACCACAAAGGAATGAAAAAACCAAAAGGGAGTAATGGAATATGGACACCACATCCTTTTATCTCCCAAGTGATGTAGGAGTTACACCAAAAAAAGCCTCCATTTGCATTACACAAAACGTAATCAAATCCTTATTTCTATAATTACAAATATCAAAAATATATCAATGTTATCCTTTTCACTCCCCATAGGTTGAACTCGATTCACACTCCATACAAAATGCATGGCTCATATCTCCCTTTACCCTCCCCAATGGTCCCATAAATCCATCTCCCAAACCCAACTTAAGGAAAGCTACCCATTCACAATCAAACATAACCACAACACTCATTAAATATACAAACAAACACAATTTCTATATCAAAATACATTAATACAAAAATGCAAAAAGAGGAGATCCTACCTCTCCATCAACACATTGACTATTCAACTAACTTTTTCACTCTTGACATAACACGTGGATGCACCATGCTTGCTTGAAAACTTGGCCCAAAGTTTTCCTTTGGAGGAGTGTCGAGTTGACACTTGTCGACTTCCACCGATCTATGGACTTTTAAACCCTCCCTTTTACTTGTTAGACTTTTGGCTATGTAGCAAGCTCGTACTCATTTGGGTCTCCACTTTGGGACAAATTCTTGGAGACGTGCCACACCGACGCTTAGCATTCTCTACTTACACATATATACTTAGCCAATTTTAAAGCCCGCCCTATTCTCCTTTTGACTCTGTTTGACCATTTTCTATGTGGAGGGCTGGCGCAAGTTTGAGTCTCCTCTTAAGCTTCCTTCCCGGTTGGTGCCAAGCCGACACTGAACCTTCTTTTAGTTGAACACTTTTCAACACCCCAAACCTTCTTTGGGAATATGGACACACTAAAGCCTAGTTCAAGTTTTGGGTTCCCTTTTTAGATTCACCTTTGGAGAAGCACCGTCGGGACATGTTGCTACTTGGTTGCCTCTTCCATACTTAGTCGCTTTTTGCGCCTTTTCCTAAACCATTTCGATCCCTAGGACTTCGGATCTTTGCCATTTCTTCCCCTTCTTATTATTGGATCCTTTGCAGCATCACCTCTTCTAATTTGACCCTACTATTTCATAGTTGAGTATACCTATAACTTGAAGAATGGATTTAAGACATGGAAATTGCTTAACGTAGTCATTTTCTTTTGCACAATGTCCTTTATTCTTTCTCGGCCTCTGCCACTCCATGATTGAGTCCCGTGATCAATTTGCGGGCTTTGAATTAGTTTTCTGAGTTCCTTCTATGCGGGGTCATGGCCGATTCGATATTTGACCTGAGGGGTGAAATATGGATAACAATGTGGTGAATCACATGGGTATCTACTTGCTAGATGAAAAGACAAATTTCCTTTTCATATTCATTGGGCATGGAGTCAAGAACGATAGATTGACATTTATTATGTTTCTTATTCATGGGCCTCACTTATCGCACTCTCAATTTTCATAAGAAATATCAAAATGAAGGTTTCTTAGAGTAGACACTTGTTTTAACCCAAAGCTTCATCCGCTCTCTAAATGGAATACGTAAAAGCAACAAAACAACCCCACAAATATGTAAAATTTGAAATCATACATGGTCCAAATAGAACATGCAGAGCATGCAAAGCACTTAGGAAAAAACAACCTAAACTACAACAATGTGATGTGTATAAGCACCGAGAGGAAAGAGAAACTAACTAATATATATAGGGTGAGACTTCCTTTAGTAGCGATGCTTAAGGTAGATCTCATTCACTAGAATAGGAAACTCTTCACCTTCCAATGTAGACAATTGGAAATAATTTCTACTTTTGCATCTTCGATCATATAGGGGCCACTCTAGATGGCGTCAAATTTGAAATGCCTTCCGGTTTTTCTCGATCTCGCATCTCATTTCCAAACCAGGTCTCCTTCCTAAAAGGTCCTTGTCTTTGCCTTCTTGTCAAAGCATTTTTGGATTGAGGCCTGATTATTTTCTATCACTGGAGTGCTTAATCTCTAAATTATTCCAATTCTATCATCTCCACATACCTAGCCTCCATCGCTTTAAATTTAGACATCTCTAGTTTCTTCACGAGCTCCAATGTTGGCAACTCAAGTGATATAGGCAACACTTTGCCTCTTTCCCATATACAAGGTTGAATTGAGAGCTGCCTCGTAGATATCTTGGGCATTATTCAATCAGCCATAAGGCCATTTTGAGATTTGTCTCTGTCAGTCCTCTAATTCTCATCAAGAAATCTTCTAATGATATTTAACAAGTTCTTGTTTGTGGACTTAGCCTAGCCTTTACCTTGAGGGTAATAGTTTGATGAAGTGGTAAAATAATCCCCATTCTTAATAGCCCATCCCGTGAGCTTGGATCCTACGAATGTTAATGAATTATTCGATATGATGGTGGTCAGCAATCCAAATGTAGCCACTATCCCTTTATATAAATCTAGGATACTAGACTCATTCGCTTCTTTGAGTGCCACTACCTCAGTCCACTTGGTGAAATAATCTATCGGTATCGAGAATCCATTTGTGGCCTTGGATGGAATTTGGATTGATGAATCCAATGAAGTACAACCCCCATTGCATGAAAGGTTGGTCAACTAAGATTGGATGCAATGCAAGTTTTGCTAGCCTTTCCTTTCCTTTGATAAATGCACAATTCTTCCACCTTTTATCCATGTGTAGTAATCACTAAACACTCTAGGCCAAAAATAACCTCCTTTCATGATTTTGAGTGTTTTCACTCTTGGTGCAAAATGGGTTCTAGCTACTTCAACATGGAATTCTTCTAGCACTCTCTCCACTTGATTTGTCTCAATGCATCTCAAGAGAATGACATTAATGTCTCGTTTGAACAAGACACCATCAATAAGGACATATGGGATGGCCTATAGTCTCGAAATGCCTTATTTTTCTTTATTCATCCCATGAGGACACGGGCCTATTTTAAGGAAGTTTACCATGTCTTGGGTCCAAGAAGGAGTATTTACGTCATCACTTCCTTCTTCTTGATCTTCCTGTAGAAAAAAACAACCTCCTTTTCATTGTTTATTTCATCTTTTCGACCTAAGGCTAGTTGCTCACGAAACCCTTTTCATGGACCAGCCTAGTGACCATGATCTTAATGTTATATTCCATGACACGAGTGATCCATCCTACACGTTTTTCATTCAGTTCCTATCTAAGAAGTAATTCTATAACTCCCACATGGGAGACCAATAGCTGGATTTTTTTGTTTGAAACCAAATGCTTAAACTTTTTCAGTCCTTTGACCACTTCCAGACCTACTTTTCAAAGGAGTACTTCACCTCATAATCTTCCGGACTATGGCTGAAGAAAGCAATTGGTTTATTTGTACTTTCTCTATCCCGCTAAAAAAGATTGCGAAATTGTATCACCGCCGCCAAAGGAATACATGTAAAGTATGAAGGGTTTGGTGAAATATAGATTCGAAGAGTTGGGGATTGTGATATGGCTTCTTTGATAGCCTCAAATCTCACTTTTCATTCAGCTTTCCACCTAAATGCTAAGCTCTTCTTTAGCATCAATGTTATTGTCTTAAAAAGGGCAAAAAAGTTTGGAACAAACCTATGGAAAAAATTCATTTTTCCCAAGAAGATTTAAAGAGCGTTCTTGTGACTTGCAATGGTAATTCTCTTATTGCTTGAAATATTTGTTGGTCAATTACAATCCTTCCTTTAATACAATATGTCCTAGAAGCTTGCCTTCATGGGCCAAGAATAAGCATTTTTTGGGGTTCAATGATACCGCAAAACTTGTCCATCTTTTGAACACCTGCCTAAGATGGATAAGGTGTTCTACTACATTTTTGGAAAACACCGTAATCTCATCTAGATAGATCAGTTTTATTTTATTGATCAGTCCCTTGATTTCCATATCCATTTCCCTTTGAAAAGTGACTCCATCATTCGACAATCCAAATGGAATTTTTTTGTAGGCATAGGTGCCCCATTCAGTTGTGAAAGTTGTTTTGAATTGAACATCTTCTTTCACCATGATCCGGTTGTTCCCTTGAGTAACCATCTAAGAGGGAGAACCTTTCCGACCTAGACACTACTTGTAAGATTTTTGTATCAAGGGAGTGTGTACTAGTCGTGAGGGAGAGTCGTGATAAAATATCCGAAGTTAACACATAGCCTCATTTATTTATTTTTCTTCATGAATGGGGCCGATTTGTAACACGCTTGAGTGTTTGATTGGAAATATCATACTTGCCCCTATCAGCTTATTCATCTCCTTCTTCATCGAGGCTCAATATGTGGGTTCACTAGTCTCTCCTTCTACTTGATGGGTGAGTAGATGGATCTAATTCGATTGTGTGTTGTGATAGCTTTGTATTGTACCCTCTTAGGTCTTCATAACTCCTAGAAACACATCGGGAAATTCTTGGCAAAGTTGTATGAATTCATACCTTTCTTTCTAGGTGTTCACTTTGCCAATTTGAAGTGTTTTGTCTTCTCCACCTGGGATTTACTTTGAATATTATCCTTTGATATGCATGTTAGCCTTCAAATTTATGAACTAATCATTGGGATTGAAAACAGATTCTAGTGTCACTAAACATTTGGGAATCTTGTTTGTATGTAATTGTACTATCTAATTCCCATATTACTTCTCTAGTCTTCTTTGGTTTCAAGCAAAGAATTCATCTTCTTCTTTAAAAAAGTTAATGATATCCTTATCATTTTCGAATACTTTCCAAAGCATGTGTTGTTATATGGCACTACCGGCCTCACAACTATGTGGATATATGCTCGCTTATTTTTCTCTTTTGATGTCACAACCACATCAAACATTTACCCAACTACCGCAAGTTTATAAGCAGCGTCATTCTCATTCCTAGGTATGGACACAATGCTAAATGCCTCGAAATCCTCCATGAGATCCCATACCCTACTCTTGTAGTTCGTGAGAAGGTCATTTTTGACAAAATTTAGTCCTTTGACTTGATTGGAAACTAGCTCACTGTCACCGAACACTTGCAAGTTCTTAATTCCTAGCCCCCTTGCCCAACAAAGACCTTTGACTAAAGCCTCATATTCAACAATGTTATTTGAGCAAGTAAACTAGAATATGAAGGCTGAATAATATCTCATACCTTTGGGGGACATAATCATGGCTCTTCCTCCAACTCCTTGTCTACTCAGCCATCAAAGAACAATCGCCATACCTCATTTTCATCCTTGTATTCTATCTTAATTAGGTCGGGAGGAGGATGATTCTCTTCATGTAGGTAGTAGAAACCTAGCTCGATTCTTCCATCTCCCTATAAGGGTCGAAATCATGAATGTTTTTGGCCCAATCATTGAGATTCAAGTCTCGGGATACATCCCACCTTGGTATTTTCTTGAAGTGCTTAGGAGTTCTTCGTGATCAAAATACGAGAAATTGACATTACTTGGGCTAGGCACATAATATTTCTCACAACTATATGGATATATGCCTGCTTTTTTTCTCTTTTGATGTCATCAACCACATCAAACATTTACCCAACTACCGCAAGTTTATAAGCAGCCTCATTCTCATTCCTAGGTATGGACACAATGCTAAAGGCCTCGAAATCCTCCATGAGATCCCATACCCTACTCTTGTAGTTCTTGAGAAGGTCATTTTTGACAAAATTTAGTCCTTTGACTTGATTGGCAACTAGTTCACTGTCACCGAACACTTGCAAGTTCTTAATTCCTAGCTTCCTTGCCCAACAAAGACCTTTGACTAAAGCCTCATATTCAGCAATGTTATTTGAGCAAGCAAACTAGAATATGAAGGCTGAATAATATCTCATACCTTTGGGGGACATAATCATGGCTCCTCCTCCAACTCCTTGTCTACTCCTTGAGCCATCAAAGAACAATTGCCATACCTCATTGTCATCCTTGTATTCTATCTTAATTAGGTCAGGAAGAGGATGATTCTCTTCATGTAGGTAGTAGAAACCTAGCTCAGATTCTTCCATCTCCCTATAAGGGTCAAAATCATGAATTTTTTGGCCCAATCATTGAGATTCAAGTCTGGGATACATCCCACCTTGGTATTTTCTTTAGAAGTACTTAGGAGTTCTTCGTGATCAAAATACGAGAAATTGACATTACTTGGGCTAGGCACATAATATTCAATATGGTAATCAGAAATAGGTTCATAATGATTGTGTCTTTGCCCCATACCTTTTCCTCAAGAGCATATGTGACCAATTAGCGAGACAGGTAACCTCGATTTTGTCGGTGAAGTCCTGATGACAGAACACAAAGAAAAATGTGGTGGAAAATCTATGATTGACATGTTTTGCAAAAAAATCACATTAGGGCAAGCGTATAGAGTGAGACTCAGATCCTTGATAATTCCCACGGTTGTTCATTGTTGTCCCATCTAATTTGACTACTCCTCTAGAGATGAATTCATATTGGAGACCCAACTAATTAGCTATTTGTTTTGGCATCAGAACTACGGCCCCAAAATCAATCATACAATTGTGTACCAATTTTTATCCAATAATCAATGATACATAGAAGGGAGGAGGTCTCATGTTCTTACCTTTTTGTTCTTCATGGTTTCTCCCTGGTTGAATTACATTGGCAAGCTCTCTCTTTCTTTTAGGGGGTGATTTGAACTATACCAATTCTACATGGTAATGCAATGATCCCTCTACCCTAGAATGGCCAGTGACTCCCATAGTGAAATGTTCACACTTGTCTTTTCATTTGCTCAATAATATTGAATGAGATATATTTTTGGTGCCCCTTCCAACACACATTCCTTTCTTACACATGGGTTGTTACAACCGGTGCTCCGATTGGTTTGGAAGGTGGCTTGGATAGGTTTTGCATGTTGGCAGTTGTACTTGGAGAACTAGGACCTTGTGGAGTGATGGAAGGTTGAGGGTCACATGAGTTCAGTGGTTGGACCTCTCTAATATTTCTATTTTAGGAATGTGTATTGATAGCTACAGTTTAATAAGGGAACCGATTCATTGCACTGCAATTCTTTAGCTTGCCAATTTACTAGCATAGTTTCATTTGGGAGTCCACTTTGTTGAGCTCCTTGTTACTGATCTAACTCTTGGCTAGCTTCTTGTGGCACCATACTAGTTTACACCATCAAGGCCTAATTTGAGAGAACTATTAAAAGCACTCTTATTTGTTGTGTGGTTGACTACATGGAAAACACCAATAATATTCTCGTGTTATAATGTTCTATGTAGGAACCAATGCCCTTGATGTTGAAGTTGTGTTTGGATCATTTAATGTAAAAGGTGTAGCATCTTGGGGCTTTCCTCGATTCGGCTATTATTTACGATCTGATATGGTGGCCTATTTTATTGATACTGGGGTCTAGCTTGATATTGTGCTGGGGTTGATATGGCCTTGAACTCGAGCCTATTGTCTTTCGATGGTCACTAGCTAATTTCCTTGGTTTTTTGCGGTTGCTTCATCACTTCTGAAGCTCCTTAGAGGTGTTAGATGATGAAGAGAAAGATTCATTTGAGCTTTGACTACTAGGGGTGGGTGTAGGAGCTAATTTAGGTGTTTGGCTAGTATTTGGGTTTCCTAACTTAGGGTATAGAGGCATGGATGGCCTAGGATCGATTTTGCTATCCTAAATCAAATGGTTCTTAGCCTCTATGGAGAGGCTATAAGCTTAGGTAAGGTTATGCCCCCAATTGATTGAATCATCAAAGAAATATAAGAATATAATGCCCTAAGAAAGTATAAGAAGGATCCTTCATTAGTGGGTTTTACTTGTTGTTGGAATCTTGTCCCAGTCTCTTTGGAATCCGAGGTCAAGTCTAGAAGCTACTTGTTTGGGGCTTTCTTGATTGTTGTTAGTTTCTCCAAAAATATAAGTTATATCCTTTCTCTCCAAACTAGTTGTGAAGAGTTGTGCATAGCTGATTCCAATTTTGGATAGAGCCTACCTCAAGACTCCTAAACCATTGTGAAGCTTTCCTTTCGAGTGAAGAGGCAAGCAACTTGATTGCAATGTCCATCTCATGAATCTCATGGATTGTACAGACATTTGTAATATCTTGGACATGATCACCAAGAGAAGTTTGGTTTTCCCCAGTGAAATATGGAATGCTCTTTAATTTTGAAATTTGAACTAGGTTTTATGCATTCAAGGTGAGTGGACTACTGGAAATAAAGTTGACATAAGGATTTGGTTGAGCCATTCTAATTGATCTAAGCACCCTTTTCATTGAATGAATGGTCTACCAGATAAGGTGTTGATAAAGCTCTACTTGTAGAGATAGAGACCTCTAGGATCTTCTTCCTCTTCTCCCTCTGTCTGGGGATAATTCTAGATAGACAAATAGTATCTCTACTCTAGTTCTTGACTATGTTTGTATTATTCTCATGAACTTGTTTGGACTATTGAAACCATTAGTTTTGTTACTTGTGGAGTCATTGGATGTATGATTTTAAGGCTTCTTAAAAGCTAGAATCACAATAAGTGTACATCAATTCCTACTTGTAATAAGATGGAGACTTCTTAGTCCCACTGTGCATGCAAAGCTGTTAGTGCGTAATCACAAAGACCCCCAAATGAGTTCCATAATTTTTCTTTTCTAAGGTAGGGTCATTTGGTATGATTGCATAACATTGAACTTTCCCCAAGGTGTGTGACATTTAAAAAATGGAAAAGCTCTCCAGATTAAAGGTTGGTTCCTTATTCACTTGTTTAGGTGCATACGTGAGGATTTGTAGAGGGTCTATCTCTATACCTAATCTAAATATTGCCAAGGAGACATGGATAAAAAAGTATAAGAAATAAGAAATGACTAAACTATGAGGTGATGCACTAAAGGAATGATGAACACTTATTTTGCCAATAGACACAAACCAATAAATTACATACGATAAACAAGAATAGGTAGCCATATATGTAATGGAAGACCAAATGAAAGAAAAAGAGACAAGAAAGGATCTAAGATCAATCACCGATGTGTTTTATTACTCTGTGGATTGATACGATTCATTACAAAGTAGCCAAGAGGTAGAAATGTATTATAATTTTAATGGACGGCCTCAACCACACAAATACATTTACCGAAGGAGAAGGGATCCTATAAAACAAATAATGTCCAACCCTTTATAATGAATCCTTCCCCCATATTTATAGATTCAACCTGAGAGAAGAAAGAGAGAGAGAAGTGGGAAATATATGTTGATGTTCAACCACTGCTATTAATGCTTCTTATAAAATATGCTCCCAAATCAATCTTTACTACATCAATCCTTGGTTCGACATCTTAAAGGAAGAGGAAACAATGAAATAGATCAAATCTAATCTGGTTGTTGAGGTAAGAAGATCCTACATTGAAAACCTAAAGACATTTCCTCCATTTTTTTCACCTAACCTCCTCAAAATTAAATTTTCAGACCTACATGGCATGGGCGAGGCCGAAATCTTTCCAACGGTGTCAAGATTCGCAATATTTTGAGCCCTGAGTCGAAAGATATGCCCCTTTGAAGTTTGTATCGAGTCCGTACATATGGGCAACAAAAATTTGAAAAAATGGGTCCCCATTTGGATATGGGACACTTGGCACCGTTTGGTTAGTTGGAGAGATGCGCTTAAATTTTTCCTATGTGCCTTTTGGGAAAAAGGAAAATTTTCACCTTTTCTTCTAACTCTCGGCTTTAGCCTTGACTTAGGCTCAAATGCTCACTTTTTCCCTTGGGGGTTTACAGCCCATTTTACAACTTTTATCCCTTTGAGATAAAAAGGGGCAAAAAAATGACTTTTCCCCAACAACCCACTTTTTACCTTTGGGACATGTGATCTGGTGCTTGTTTGGAAACCCTTCATCTATTCAACCCTTTAATCAATGCCATTAAGACACTTGGTAGCCTCCTCTAGCCTGATTGACATTCACTATTCAACTAACTCTACCACTCTTGGTATAACATGTGGAGGCACCGCGCTTGCTTGAAAACCTAGCCCAAAGTTTTCCTTTGGAGGAGCGTCGAGTTGACATTTGTCGGCTTCCACTAATTTATGGAATTTTCAATAGTCCCTTTTACTTGTTAGACTTTAGGCTACATGGAAATCTCGAACTCATTTGGGTCTCTACTTTGAGAAAATTTCTTGAGATGCACCACACTAGCACTTGCATTATCCACTTACACATCTATACTTAGCCAATTTTCAAGCCCTCTCTATTCTCCTTTTGACTTTGTTTGACCATTTTCTACATGGAGAGCTGGTGTAAGTTTGAGTCTTCGCCCTGATCTTCCTTTCCAGTTTTACGCCAAGCTGATACTTGGCACCTTCTTTTTAGTTGAAGACTTTTCAACGCCCTTCAACTTCTTTTGGGCTCTATATGCATGGAAGCCTAGGACAAATTTGGGTTTCCCTTTTTGGATTCACCTTTGGAGAAGCACCGTTAGGACACATGGCTCGTTCCATCACCTCTTCCATACTTAGTCATTTTTAGGCCTTTTCTTGAACCGTTTCGAGCCCGAGTACTTTGGAGTGGTATTGGGGTGCCCCATTCCTTTTCACAGTTTCTTACCACTTTTGGGCTCTTTCTAGTTTTTTTACATCTTTATTTTTCTTTTGGTGAGACTTTTTGGGGTTAATTATGATATTAGATCAAGATAACCCCACAAATATAAAGTTATGATACCATAATGAGGGACCTATTATCACTTACTACTATCACTCCATCTAGATTTACATCCATCTACCTGGATTGGAGATGTCTTGCATCAACATAGCTCCATCATCAAGGAACAAGGATAGGACATTTGCATCTCACTTCATAGGGGGAGGGATTTTATTCTATTCCATCCACACATTCTATTACATTTTCTACACATAGTTATTTCTCACTACCTCACAAAGTGTGACTAACACAAGAGTAACCTAGGTCATTTCTACACATACTGGAACATACAACTACATCATGTCTGAGATGTAGTACAACGCTTAGTTACTAAGTCCACCATTTTGGCAGTGAGGTCAGTCTAATACCTTCCTTTGTATTATTATTTTTAGTGTTTGATTTTTTTTTGGGGTCTTATAGGTTTATCTTTTATCTTGGAGCATTAACGACATCTCGTGAAGGACCGCACATTGAAGGTTCCATTTCATCCTACGGCTCTATAAAAATAGTTTTTCAATCCTTTACACAGACCGGGGAACCAAGATTGTAAACCAAATCAATCGCAGACACCATAGTTCTCCTCCAAGCGCTCTAGTCTAGCTAGATCCTCAATATCCATCATTTTCTAGACTTCTACAAAACTATTCATTCTCCTAATTTTTCAGTCATCTATGTGACACTCTTCGAGAGATATCTATTATGAGCTAAGTTCTTTCCTCACTCTCTTTTACATATTAGGTAAGTATTTCCTTTTGCATAGTTCTTTAGCTCATTTAGATTCTTAGATAATGCATTTATTTATTTTATTATAGTTGTTCATAGCTTAGATTAACTATCTATATACTACATAGTTATTCCATTTTTAGTTAATCACATAAGGTTCACATCAATGTATTACTCAAATTATGTAAGCTAAGACAATGACCTAACTACAAAGAAGAAACAAAAAGATAGGCATACTCAACAACATGGCCTTTTAATATTTTACATGTTTATTACATTTAGTTGTCCATTATATGAACTTATATTTTTCTAGTGAATTAAAAACATAAGGTGTAAAATTTCCTATTTTTCAAACTTCAATTACTTTATTTCATATAGCATTATTCTTTAAAGGAGAATGTACTATTGGTTCCGTTCTTAAATTTCATTAATTATCCATATCTCATTTGTTAATCGAATTCATTTTAAACAAATACAAGTCTCCTAATACTTTTTCTTACATTAAAGCTTTATTTCTGAAAATATGTTTAGCTAATGTTGAATTTTACGCTCATTACGAAATGAAACTAACATGAAGGTGACGGGGAGGAAATCTTATGAGTTAAAGGAGATGAAGGTTCAAGTTACCTCTTTCCTTAAATTTCTCTCAATTAGATCAAATTTATTCTCCTATTATATTTAGTATAGTTCAAAATTTAATTTAAGAATTTAACATTTAGATGTCATGAATTTTTGTTATTATATAAGAGTTTGTATTTACTCAAATTCTTGATATCTCCAAGAACAATTCGTATTCATTCTTAACAACAAGAGAATGCCTAAATCAATTATAAAGAATTCAAGTATAAATTTATTCCTAAACAAATATATTATTTTTTTAACATTTCCATTACACTTACATGGTTAATTAGGTCTCTTATTAGTGTCCCTTTCTGTGAAAATGAGTTTTGAACTATTTACTTAAAATCCTTAAGAATACATGATTAGAAGCATTTTAAACTATGCATGAATCACAAGTGATTCATGTTCAAGAAAAGAGCTTGTATTTCAAGTATTATATGATCCTATATGGGACATTTTCTCGTATACTAAATATCATAAAAGGACATAGCTAGGGGTTATAGGACAAAGTTTTTAGTTTCCCCATTTCTCTTAAGTCAACATCTTCCAAAAACAATTTCATTTGCTAAGATTTAGTTACAATTTCCACCCACAAGTTAACCTCTTAATCAACCGAGGTTTACCCTTTACTGTAATTCCAATTGCATTCAGGGCTCTACACCTAACTATAGATTAGTTTAAGGTGTGAAAACATATTTATCGCATAAAACATTCGTAAAATACCAACGTGTTATGTTGTTATTAGCCAAGGTAAAAAAATTATCTTTGAGGAACTGAAGAGATCATTAATAAGATTCCAATGCATAGGATAGAGATCATTAATAAGATTCCAATGCATAGTACAACTAGTTCACTAACTCCCCTTGTGTCATCTAGATCCCACAGATTTCATTCAATGATGAAATTAATCGTAGATCTAACTTAATAATAAATCGGAGGTCCACTAGGATAGCAAGGAAGTGTTAGTTCTAGTTACCCGATATATGGAAAGGTCCCACCACATATTCGTTACTTCTAACAAAGACTCTTAAGTTATAGAAATAATATTTTGAAGACGTTTCTTAGGTTTAGTATAAGAAGTCTATTTGTGAGGATTAAAGTTTTCTAACAAGTTGGCATTTTGCGAACTTGGATGTGACTAGATTGAGAGAGATTGTAAAATAAGGTTAAATACTAACTTCATTTATATGTTTTAAGAATAATAAGTTACTACCAAACATTTTGATTTTTTGTATGAACTATAATAAATATCCAGAAAGTTATTTCTTCGATCATCTAAACCATAAGAAGAACATTTAAATCAAAATGAACTTAACACCCGTGAAATAAAATAAAGTACACATATTACCCGTTTGCATTATCAAGTTTCTTCCTTTTTTTCTAGAAAACATAGTTTTTCCTACATTAATTATGTGTCACTCCTACTAGTATTCAAAGTTTAGGTTTAAAAGAAGCTTATACAAACCACATAGTTTTCTAGGTATAATGCTTCAAACATAAGAATCCAGAGGAAAAATGGTATATTAACTTCTATCTAACATTTTTAATGTATATTCATGTACAATATTTCAATGTCATCTCGGTGATTACATCCTATCACACTCTCAATCCTTTTTGTTCAAAGTACCGCATCCCACATAGGGTCAGCCCTAGGACTGGTATAGAAATACCTTAAACTCAAGCATTAAATAAAACATTCATCATTTAATTTAATTCAAGAAAACGTAAATAAATAGATAGAGATAGGGAGAGAGAGAGAGGTCATTTCATCACACATTCACATTTTCACATTCCTTTGTACTTTTCTCTTTCAAGTGTAAGGAGAGTAAGGAAGAGAAAGAGTCTAGAATTCATTTTATTTTCTATTCACCTTATCATAACCACATAAATCACATATCCATTTATGGATTATCTCAAATCCATATAATTTTTTAACCCATTTAAATTTTCAAAACTAATCAAAATGTCATAATTATTTCAAAAGAGAGACAAGGAAAGAAAGAGAAAACAATATAGTTTCCAAAAACCATTCATACAAGAAATTGACAAATTCCTACTTTATAAAGTACAATACTACGTTCGAAAATATTCCATGAGTAGTTAGAAGTCAAACAGGGACCTCAAAATGTTGGTCTAGCTATAGTTTCAATATTGTGAAAGTTGACCACAATGGATAAAGTACGTATAAAAAGGCCCTGAACACGCTCATTTTAACTTCAAACACAAATTTTATTGATTCCTACTTACTCACAAGTTTATAGAAAATTCATCACATCTGATGGAAGTCAATTATAATGAGTAAGGATCACGATACCAAGGCAATTCCAAGGTTGTTTATTGTAATAGTTTTAGAAAATCTTGTTGCATAATGACTAGTGGGGCCCAAAACCCACTTGAAAAACTAACCTCCGAAAGTTCTTTTTGTCTAAGCTGAAAGTTGGTTACAATTCTCCTTTTCACATTCAAGATGTAGATGAAGGTGTCTTTATATTTCACCCAATCGAAATGACAATTACACACAAACACTTGACCGTATTTTCTTAAGATGGAAACATTATCTTTATGTGAATTAAATGTTAAGTCAGACTCAAAAACGCGTGATGTTAAGATATTAAATTTAATTCCTTATCTCATTTAAGGGCCTTTATGATGTCTTGGGTTGACATGGATGGATATAAGAGATTTTAATATCTAGTACAACTTGGTTTGGCCACCCATGTGTGTGGTTTTCAAGATAAATTTTATGCTATGTTTTAAATGTGTTTTGAATAGGGTAAAAGTGAAATCACACATACAAGTTGAATCTTAAACTATCCAAAAATATATTTTAAAAATATAGAAAGAAAATAAAAGAAAACATGAAGTGAAGAAGTGTGTATTTTACTACGAGAGGAAGGGAGATCCATACATTTTTCTTGATACTTACTACAGGCATCAACTAGAGTATTTTCACCATTGATCTTGAGTGACAAAAAGAATTTAGTTGAAACTTTCTAATTCCATTTCCACAAATCCATTTCATGCATATATAGCAATTATGTCATTCCATGGGACCATTTTGCATCACAAAATAGACCAACGTGATTGTTTTGATACTCTTATTTCTATTCTTGTCTCCAATCAATGAATCACACACCGCCTCAATTAATCTAAATTCATTTCTTAGCCATATTTATGTCTAATGTAATGCTACTAAATATATGATATGCTTCGGGGCCTTTTGAATTAATAGAAGCATGATAAACTACAAATTACATTTTTTTCCATGTGAAAAATATATCAAAAAGAATATCCTATCTATCCTTGCACCACACACTTATCACAAAATATCCTTTCTCATCATAGCTATAAATTGTTACTATTGGCCTAACACTATCACACAATTTTGTGACTCTTTATGTTTACTCAAAATCTTTGTCATGCAAGAATCATTTCATGTATACACCTTTTCGTGTGAGTAAGATCAATGCAAAACTACATTTATGGTACTTTTATGTCTTTATCTATTTTGATAACCTTAGATACAATTTTTTTATTTTTGAAATCACCTCTACATCATGAATTGTTGCACCTATAGATTTATTATTATTATACATAATCTAGAAACCCTTGCGTTATGTGTACACACCTCGGACTCAACAAAATTATTTCCCAAGTTTGTAAGAACAAAAATACTTAGGATAGTATCCATGGCATGTCCGTGCCTTTCATTTCAATTTTTTTATGCTCCGATACAACCTCTACTACAATATATCTCCTTAAAAACATCCACCGATACATGGAACTCTTTCAAAAAAATTCATGTTTTTGGTACCTATATCCGTGATTTGTATTCAAGCATAAAATAACATTTATAGCTACATCCACCATCCCGATTCAAAGAACCCAATTGAATGTAGACTAGGAGAAATGCGGTGGAAAAGGTGAACTTATTTGGTAGCCACATGTATGTTGCATTTGTGAACTAGTAACAATGATTCATAAATATTCCCATTCTTTGCTCAGACATTCCCTACAAAAATTCAAATCATTTCCTTCTACGAGATCACATTTCTCTAAGGAATTTTTTCCAGTACATGTTCCCTAACATGTGCATCCACATTTTACAACATATCTACAAGAAAATACGATTTATGAAGAGAAATCTAAAATAAAACTCTCTTTTATCTTTGACAAGTCTCCATGCCAACTCAAAAGCTCATAATTTTATATAGGAGAAAAGAATACGAGAAGGGGTTGAACAAATTTATTTGATTCCCCCTTTAAAAACTCCTTTTTCATACCTTCGAATGAGCACTCGACCAATATCAAAATTGACAACAAAAACTAGTTTCTTGTATACGTTGACTAATGAGGATACATAATCCAAAGCTCCCATTTCAACACGTACCAAAATAATGAGGATATTGTCTTCAGCCCAACCCAAATGTGGTTTCTTATAACATAATTTTTGGCATTTATTCCAATGCGAAAAGTCCATAATATCTCGACATGATAGAATTTATTATTATTATTTTATATCATAACTAAGATTTCACATTTCTGAATTGAAAATGATCTGGTTGATAAGTGTTTATGATATGAGATCTAAGGTTTACAATGACACCCAAGATGTAATTGGTGAGAACTCATAATGTTAGGAAAATTATCGCCACTAAAATTTGTCGCTAGTATTATTAGAGACCAATAAGGAGAGATCATTTTATCACACATTCACATTTTCACATTCCTTCGTACTTTTCTCTTTCAATTGTAAGGAGAGTAGGAAGAGAAAGGGTCTAGAATTTATTTTATTTTCTATTCACCTTATCATAACCACATAAATCACGTATCCATTTATGGATTATGTCATATCCATATAAATTTTTAACCCATTTAAATTTTAAAAAATAATCAAAATTTCATAATTATTTCAAAAGAGAGAGAAGGGAAGAGAGAAAACAATATAGTTTCCAAAAACCATTCATATAAGAAATTGACAAATTCCTACTTTATAAAGTACAATACTACATTCGAAAATATTCCATGAGTAGTTAGAAGTCAAACGGGGACCCCAAAATGTTGGTCTAGCTACGGTTTCAATATTGTGAAAGATGACCACAATGGATAAAGTACGTATAAACAGGGCCCTGAACACGCTCATTTTAACTTCAAACATAAAGTTTATTAATTCCTACTTACTCACAAGTTTATAGAAAATCCATCACATCTGATGGAAGTCAATTATAATGAGTAAGGATCATGATACCAAGGCAATTCTAAGGTTGTTTATCGTAATAGCGTTAGAAATCTTGTTGCATAATGACTAGTGGGGCAAAAACCCACTTGAAAAACTAACCTACGAAAGTGTTTTTTTCTAACTAAAAGTTGGTTACAATTCTCTTTTTCACATTCTAGATGTAGATGGAGGTGTCTTTCTATTTCACCCAATCAAAATGACAATTACACACAAAAATGACTATTTGTATTTTCTTAAGACGAAACATTACCTTTATGTGAATTAGATGTTAAGTTGGACTCAAAATGTGTCATGTTAAGATATTAAATTAAATTCCTTATCTCATTTAAGGGCCTTTTATGATGTCCGGGTTGACATGGATGATATAGGAGATTTTAATTTGCGATACAACTTGGTTTGGCCACCCATGTGTGTGGTTTTCAAGATAAATTTTATGCTATTTTTAAATGTGTTTTCGAATAGGGTAAAAGTGAAATTGCACATACCAGTTTAATCTTAAACTATCCAAAAAATTATTTTAAAAATATAGAAAGAAAAGAATAGAAAACATGAAGTGAAGAAGTGTGTATTTTACTACGAGAGGAAGGGAGATCCATACATTTTTCTTGGACGCTTACTACAGGCATCAACTAGAGTATTTTCACCATTGATCTTGATCGACAAAAATAATTTAGTTGAAACTTTCTAATTCCATTTCCATAAATCCATTTCATGCATATAGAGAAATTACGTCATTCCACGGGATCATTTTGCATCAAAAATAGACCTACGTGATTGTTTTGAGACTCTTATTTCTATTCTTGTCTCCAATCAATGACTCACACACTACTTTAATGCTTCTAAATTCATTTCTTAACCATATTTATGTCTAATGTAATGCTAATAAATATATGATACACTTAGGGCCTTTTGAATTAATGGAAGCATGATAAACTACACATTGCATTTTTTTCCATGTGAAAAATATATCAAAAAGAATATTCTATCTATCCTTGCACCACACACTTATCACGAAATATTTTCTCATCACATCTATAAATTGTTACTATTTTCCTAACACTATCACACAATTTTTGACTCTTTATGTCTACTTAAAATATTTGTCAACAGGAATCATTTCATGTATACACCTTTCAAAGTGTGAGTAAGATCCATGCAAAACTAAATTTATGGTACTTTTATGTCTTTATATCTTTTGATAACCTTAGATACAATTTTTATTGTTGAAATCACCTCTAGATCATGAATTGTTACACCGATAGATTTATTATTATTATACAAAATCTAGGAAACCCTTGCATCATGTGTCCACACCTCGGACTCAACAACATTATTTCCTAAGTTTGTAAGAACAAAAATACTTCAGAAATTATCCATGGCATGTCTGTGCCTTTCATTTCATTTTTTTATGCTCCGATACAACCTCTACTACAATATACCTCCTCAAAAAACATCAACCAATACGTGGAACTCTTTCAAAAAAATTCATGTTTTTGGTATCTATATCTCGTGATTTGCATTCAAGCATAAAAGAACATTTATAGCTACATCCACCATCCTAATTCAAAGAACTCATTTCAATGCGGACTAGGGGGAATGCGGTGGAAAATGTGAACTGATTTGGTAGGCACATGTATGTTGCATTGTTGAACTAGTAACAATGGTTCATAAATATTCCCATTCTTTGTTCGAGACATTCCCTACAAAAATTCAAATCATTTCCTTCTCCGAGACCACATTTCTTTAAGGAAATTTTCAAAAATTACATGTTCCTAACATGTGCATCCACATTTTACAACATATCTACAAGAAAATAAAATTTACAAAGAAATATATAAAATAAAACTCTCTTTTATCTTTGACAAGTCTCCATGCCAACTCAAAATCTCATAATTTTATACAAGAGAAAAGAATAATAGAAGGGGTTGAACAAATTTTTGATTCCCACTTTAAAAACTCCTTTTTCATACCTTTCAAATGAACGCTGACCAATATCAAAATTGACAAAAACTAGTTTCTTGTATGCTTTGATTGATGAGGATACATAATCCAAAGCTCCCATTTCAACATGTAAGTAAAATATACGTACACAAGCTGGAAACATGCGAGGATATTATCTTCACCCCAAACCAAATGTGGTTTCTTATAACATATTTTTTTGGCATTTATTCCAATGTAGAAAGTCCATAATATCTCGACATGATAGAATTATTTTTATTATTATTATTATCATAACTAAGATTTCACATTCTGAATTGAAAATGATTGTGGTTGATAAGTGTTTATGATATGAGATTTAAGGCTTCCGGTGACACCTAAGATGTAATGGTGAGAACTCGTAATGTTAGAAAAATTATCGCCACTAAATTTTTTTCTATTGTATTAATCGAGACCAATAAGGAGAGGCACTACTGAGACACCTCAAAGAATGTTCCTTCTAAAATTGATCTCAAATTTAAAATATAACATGGACACAACCTCTACACTATGAATTTTTACCTTTCAGATGTAGAAGATGTTTCACTTTAGGACATACCAATGTTTATTGTTGGATGACAAAGAGTAAAAATGAGAGAGCCATTTGGTGGAAAAATTCCCTCCTAGAACATTTTTCCTTTAATACCGAGGGATATTTAAATTAAAAAGATATGTCGAGGAAGTTTCGAATCAATCATTAAAAATCCACTTAAATAAATTTCAATTGAAGGAAACAATGAAAACTTCAATGATGAAATTCTAACGAACAAAAATGTTGAACCAGTTTTAGAAAAGTGGATGAGGAAAATGTTCCTCCTCTCTTTCCTTTAAAAATAGTACATATCATCTTATGGAATATCTTGAAGTTATTCTTCCTGTTGAAGAGGTTTTAAAAGGGTGGGAAATGGTATATAACAAGAAAATTTGTTCTCCTACCTAGTTTTCTCATTCATCATTGGGCATTTGTTTCTTTTTGCATCTTATTGTGATTAAAGTATTATCTCAGATTTTAGTCTTTATTTGTACCTAGGTATAGCCATAGTAAAAAAACCACGATTTAACCTATCTAAAAAAATCATATACATATTACAAAACTTTAAATTAACAATAAATATTCATTGATATTCTCTTATATATTTCGACATTTTTATATAATCATTTGTTTACTTCAACAAGTTTCTTTACATTGGTGACGCATTACTTTTCTTATTTTAGACAAAAGAACGTGAATATTAATTATATGAATTCTTATCCCTCATTTACCATTTTTATCATCTTAGTATATATGTGTGTATTCCCATTAAAATAGAGAAATATATAGACTCATAATTTGTTTATGCTTGATTAACTAAAATTGGAATAAATTGAAGGAAATAATAATCCTAGTTAATCTAATTAGGAGGAGAAAAAGATGTATAATTGTAGTAAATAACATAAACTAGATGTAAACAAATATGCTAAGTAAAATAAAACCCTAGATGTGCAAGAGAGTAGAGAGAAATGTCTTAGATGATTGTTGTAGATGGTCATACAATGTCCTAGTTCTAAGAATAAAATATGCAAGTGAAGACGAACACTCAAGGACCCTATGAAGGGCAGATCTAAAGGATGTAAAGTAACCGGGGTTCCCTGGGAGTTTCATTGGGCACCCCTAGGTGTCATGGTCTCAATATGGGCACTCGAAAAACTGTAAATGCTAGAAACCTGTAGTTGGTATGGTTGCAAGCTAGTTATGAACCTTCTATTTTTGTCATGTTGGATCTACTTTATGATCTCTAAAATGACCTCCAATGTAAAGAGAAGTATCAAACCCTAAAAAAAAAAGATGAATATGAGTGTGTCGATCGACCTTAGCCACAAAACTATTAGACTTATTGCTTAGGTTGCACTACATTTTGGACCCAAATGTAGTTCTAATGTGTGTGTGCATTTCATGTCTTAGGTTCTCTCATGTCATTCACACTTTGTGAAGTAGCAAGCAATAATAATTATAGAAAATGTAACTAACATGTGTGAATGGAATAGAATATAATCCCTTCCCTTATGAAGTGTGTGTGATGTAGATCTCTAGGCTAGATGCATGAAACTATGTAGATACGAGTGATACAATGGATGCAACTATAGATGGAGTGATAGTAGTGTGTAGTGTTATCACCTAGGACCCTCATTATTGTCTTATAGCTTTATATTTATAAGGCTCTCAAGCTTAATTTCATAATTCATCCCAATAAGGCTGGTGAGAAAAGGATAATGATGAAAAATGTCTAGAAAGGCCCCAAAGAGAAGTGAAAAGGGATGTGCATAGATTAGGGCACCTAGAGTGGGACTAGACGCCCTGTGGTGTACTAGTATAGGCTGTGGTGGCCTGATTTTGGGCAAGAATGATGGGGTAATTGTAAAATGGGTGGATAAGTGCAAGAAAATATGAGGGAATGATGAAATAAAATATTAAAAAACATGGGCAAAAGTTGGGATTAATTAGTACTTGTTCCACTCAAGAACCTTCTAAATAGTAGTATAAGACCAGCCAAATTATGTACAAAGTGCATAATTTTGTGTATACATTTTTCCCCACTTCATGTGGGTGAGAGGAAAGCTCATTAAAATAAACTATAACACCCACAAAATTCTACTCTCAAATCAAAATAGAAACTAATAATTTAATAGTCAAAATTACGGTAAATTTTTTTCTTTGTTTTAAAAGGGTTTGCAAGGTTAGACATTATCCAAAATTAATAAATTTTCTGATTAAGGTTTCTACACGACCTTGCAGAAGTTGGAATTAAATTAATAATTAAATATTATTAATTTACTTCCTAAAAATATTTATGGTTTAAAACATTTACCAAGTTCCATTAGTTTACTTAATTACCATGCACCAAGTTTACTTTATTTCCTATAACAAAAGTTTAACTATTTTGTCTAGCCACTAAGTGGCCCCATTCACCCCATTACCCATGCACCTTTTATTTAAATTTCATTCCCACAAAAATACCTCCCACTTAAGTGATGTAGGGTTTAATCTGAGCCATTAGATCAAATCTATCCTAGCCATTGGATTTGGGTTGCCCTAAATATCCTTATAGGTTTATTTTTATTTCTATTTTCCCCAATTTCATCCTCATTTGTTCATTCTTGTTTTGCAGGTTTGGAAGAGGAGAAAGAGGAGAAGCCATGAAAGCAAGAAGTGAAACCATGGAGAAATTTCCTTGGTTCTAGTTGCAAATGGAGAAATCTTCCTCCATTCTTCTCTTCATAGTTTAGTTTATTCAAGGGTTTTCTACAGTAAGGTTCCTCATTTTCTTATTGTAGAGATTCAGTTGTGATTCCAGTTTTGTTATTTAATATATACATTATTTGAGTTAAATATTTGGGGAAACCAAATTTTATTAGATCTAATATATTTTACACACTTGGATTCCCATAAAAATATTTATATGCTTAAATAAATGAGTTTGATCATTTACTAGTTGTTTGTAGTTTAATATTAAAGTTTTAAACTTATATTTTCTTTAAATTCAATATGTATTTTCACAAGTAGTTTTTTTTTTTTTTTTTTTTCTGTCAAAAGTGACTAAATCGCTGCCCTAAGTAGTCCACAAGTCTCGTCACCACCACCCTACCTAGTGGGTGGTTCATCGACCTCCACTCGTGTTGGGAGGTGGTTCAAGTTGCTTTCCTTTGCACAGAATGGCGGTTCTGTTTCCCAAAAACATAACCTTAAATTCAAGAATTTTTCAAACTATTTTCTACTTAGGTTGGTTTCTAAGGAAACATTAACTTTAATTAAGGTGTTTACAATTCATTAGTTGATAGGTTGATGTCATATCTTTGTTTCATGACTTAAATTACCAAGTACATAGCTTTTCCATTGCAATAGTGTATAAAAACAATTACAAGATTTCCTTTTCAATAAAATTACTTATAAGCTCTAAAAGAGAGAAAAGAAATTCAACCAATTACTAAGTACCATTTCTTTTCTTTACACAACAAATGTGATAGCCATTCCAACAAGGAAAGTCAAGCATAGATTTAGTACAGTGCTTCTTTCACCCTTTTTAAGAAAACAAAACTTGATAATAAAATCTATAAGAACTTCTATTTTTACAATAATACAATTTTCAACAAGGCAACAATACACCCCCTTTTTCTCAAGAGCATAGTTCATTTTTCTTTCAATACAAAATTTCTTCTTTCCAACAATATGAAAGAATAAGTTACAAGTTACAAATTTCACTATTTCAACATTGAAATAACATTTCAAAGGTGCATCTTTTGGCTCCAACATAACATGAATCCTTCAAAATTCATTTTGTTCTCTTCCACCTCTTAAAATTCTTCAAATCATGGTTCACAATACAAGGAAATGGGTATAGGTGATGCTCTCCACCCAACCTATAATCCAATAAGAGGATAATCCATCCTCTTATTGGCCTCCGAGCCCCAACCAAAGAATAATAAGGGGTATTATGCAACATTTGAAAATTTCACATAAGGCTTCCACAACATGCATTCCACAAAATAGCACATTCAAATAACACATTCAAACAATAGACTCAAATAATACACTCAAACAATATTTCAAATTTCTCAACAAGCACAAAGGAATGAAAAAAAAAAACTGAAAAGGAGTAATGGAATATGGACACCACATCCTTTTATCTCCCAAGTGATGTAGGAGTTCCACCCAAAAGCCTCCATTTGCATAACACAAAATGTAATCAAATCTTTATTTCTATAATTACAAATATGCAAAATATATCCATGTTATCCTTTTCACTTCCCATAGGTGGAACTCAAACTCACACTCCATACAAAATGCATGCCTCATATCTCCCTTTTCCCTCCCCAATCATCCCATAAATCCATCTACCAAACACAACTTAAGGAAACCTACCCATTCACAATCAAACATAACAACACTCATTAAATATACAAACAAACACAATTTCTCTATCAAAACACTTTAATAAAAAATGCAAAAAGAGGAGATCCTACCTCTCCATCAAGCTTCCATTTCCTTTGCTCAAAAATATTTATAATCCTTCACACAAAGTTCAATCCAAGATGCAACTCCAATAGAAAACTCCAAGTATGAAAACCAAGACAAATTTTCAAAAGTGCAAGAGAAGCAAATCAGGAAAGCAACCAAAAATCCATCAAAACCATCCAATAAATAGAAAAGGGATGTGTGGATGATGAGGTGAATCCATGTAGGATGCTACTTCATCATCCCTCCATTCCAACACACAAGTCAAACACCAAGCCCAAAGAAATTAAATGCACATGTAAGACTTATGACATGCCCACATGACACTCCAACTTGCACACCATGCTAATCAAGGAAAAACTTAAATGTGGTAAGTAACAAGTGCAATTATTGACCCTTTTTACACTCAAAAATGCATTAAAATGGTCAAAATATGTCCCATACTTCATAAGTAGGGTTGGTAAGAGAGTTTGAGATGTGAGGGACAAGGTTAACTTGTCCATCAAGTCTCTAAAAGTGACCAACAAGGCCAAATTAGAATTTGTGAAGGATGGTGGAGTACACACCACCTAAATACATTTAATTAAATTCACATCATGCAATAAACAAGGACTATCTACCCAATTTATTGCCCACATGTCATATCTTCCTTCTTAATTTAAATTTGAGCTAAACTAGTTAATTAAAACACATTAGAAAGTGTTAATAAAGTAACAATATTTCTCCAAATAGTTAAACACATGCACAACAAATTAATTACAAAATTAAAAAAAGGAAACACATTACACCCATTTCTAGATAAATGAGGTTACCCCCTATGGGAACCTCCTAACAAAGCATGAAACAATGCAACATAACATTATACACAAGTTGTCAAATTTTGACCATGTTGCACAACACCCGACATCCTTTTGTGGTTGGTCCCCTATCCCTTTTGATGTATGTGTTATCAAAAATTCACCTCCAAGGTAATTTTGATAACTGGCACAATTTCTTTAGGCTTGAGCAAGGAGAAATGGTTAAAGGAAAAAATTTAGGTTTTGATGAATCCCTTTGCTTTTCTTTAACTTCCCTATCCAAAGAAAAATCCAAGAAATTAGCAAAAATTACAAAAAATTTTTAAAATGAAGTCAAGGGCCTGTTTTAGTGCAAATCGGGTCTGGAGCCTATGGATGGAACTGATGTGGGTTGTACGAAGGTTCATCGTACCAAGTTTGAGGTTGAAACACTAAAGTAATAGTGGTTTGTTGAAATATCAAATTTGTGCATCCAAGCCGCATAAGAACATGCGGGACAGTCGGGTTCGAAATCGCCAATTTTTCTAAATGAGAGAAAAAATTAGTATATTGCGGAGATGGTAGGAAACAATGTCTAGGAAGGTCAGGCCCAAAAATTATGAAATAGCCACAAGCAAGGGAAATGTGGAAAAGGAAGAAGTTTTTGTCCCACGTGGTCTACGGAAAGCTAGGAGAAAAGAACATGTGGACTCTAAAAATCTGAAATCACCATACTAAAATGAAAGTGTGTGGAGAAAAAGACAACAACCCTCATGTCCCAATCAATGGAAGACACACAAGACAAAAAAACCTGAATTGGGTGATGCGGAAGAATGAGGCCCGAACATCTCGCTTTGGACACTTGTGTAGCTTGGACCCGAAATCACCAAAACATCCACACAAAGAAGGAATTGAAAAAGGTGGAAAATCCTTGCCCAAATGGTTTGAGTGTCTGCGGGGACATGAGTTATCCAATAACTCGCAATACCCAAAATACAAAGGAAAAGTCATCACCTGGACATAACTTTTGACCCGAGCTCTATTTTTCACAAAATTTGACTTTTTAGAAAGGGCACGACATCCCGTACGCCAAAAAAGTTGGATTTGTTTTTTAATGAGGGTAGATATGTGAAAATAAATGAAACATATCTAGATCCAAGAAATTAAATTCCATGCCCCATAAAATGCAAGAAATCCCTTGCAAACTCAAAATGGCTGCTCACACTCAAAAAACCATAACTTTTGCAATTCTTAATGAAATCACACACAATTGGTCTTGTTGGAATTGTGATTTCGAGACCGATACTTAGCAGTTAGGAAGTGTAGAAATTAATTAAGTTTTGATGCTGATTTTGATTCAAATGTGGCCAGGTTTAGAATAGTGTTTTAATTGGTAGTTGGGATGCATTTAATGAAGCATGTGCATAAATTTTTCATGCTTGCTAGTTATGGAACAGCATGGGGAGACTTTTTCAAAAAAAAACCATCATTGTATGTCATTTATGACATCTTTCAAGTTGTTGGAAGGTAGATTTTGGAATTTTCATTTCTCCCTTTCTCTCTCCTCTCAGAACTGTATAAATGAGAATGTTGGGATCATTGTAATGGGGGGATAGTTTGTGTATAAAAACTCTATCAAAATTGATTTTGTGAAGCCAATGTGTTGCAGGCCCTTGTAGTGGACTCCATGCATGGTGATCTACACCTTTGTTTTGTAATAGATTGAATTATGCATATAAATGAAGCATTAGATGCATTTTTATGGATTTATCTTCGCATGTTGTGTTTTTTTACATTCTTATTGCCCTTTCAAACTCATTACAAATATATTTTGTCTACTTATTCTCTTGTAGGGATTCATTATAATTATGTGCATGAAACCTTGTTGTGAGTGCAATTGGTAGGTTGTGGAGAACTATCATCACCCCTTCTAGTATGCACTTGGCTTCTACTTTTTCACACATTAGAAGACTATTATCATACCCTCATTTTCTGGTGTATCTTTTATTTAGTGTAGGATTTGTTTTCATGCAATCTCTCTCCCTAGTCCCTTGGAAACTTAGATTAGGACAAGATAGTTTTTCATGCACTAAGATTAGATTTTGGAAGGTAGTTTAGGAGAAAGAATCAACTTTCTCTAGAGGTCTATCTCAAGTAGAAAGTCCCACAACTTGGAGATATCAACCATGCTACCCAATCACACCGTGAGCTCAAGCACACACACTTATGCAAACCAGAGGGTATTATGATTCAATGATAACAATATGTGATCAAATGTCCTAAAAAAACATAACACCCTCTCGGCCTTATGGCTGGATCAATAACATCAAGAATAATATACATATGTGAATCAATAATCATCATCAAAAATTAGCAATTCTATCATCTATCATCATATAAATTTAATTTAATTTTAACATCCACAAAATCATACTTCTTACTCAAAACATCTAACATAGGTAATACATCAGAATACAACATGTTAGTATAAAATCAAGATATAAACACTCATCATATATAATTGTCTATTAGTGTCATCTAGTGTATCATAATCAAAGTGTAAATCACAACATGTCGATTGTCCAAATATCCGCATAGTCCATCATCTACTAATTAAGATATAATAATCAAAATGTCTAAGTATCCATCAAATAGTAATAACATTATGATGAAATAGTGTCAAAGAGGAGTGGGCACTACATCCCCTCCCCTTAGAATCGACTTCCTCCTGGAAGTCACTGAAATAGGTTTTGAAACTAGGCGCATAACAAAGTAGCATACTCCCATGTGGCTATAGTCTCATCATACCTATTCCAATAGACTCATACCTAGTCAATCTCGTGTCCTCAAAGGCCCAGGGTCTTGCGATTTGTGATTTCCATGTGCTCCACAATCACTTTTCTCTTCTTCCACACCTGCAATCTAGTTCAATCTAATATACAAGAGGGAGATAGAATGTATCTCGTAAAAAATAAACATGAAACACATTGTGGACATGAGAAAAGCTAGGTGGTAAGGTTAGATGAAAGGGACTGACCCACTCCAAGATCTTGAATGGACCCATGAATCTAGGAGTCAATTTAGAGCCTTTTCATAATGGATAGGTATATTATGAGGTCCGAGATGAAGAAACACCTTCATGGCCACCTCATAGATGCAATCAACTCTCCTCTAATTTGCATATTTCTTCTATCTATAATGTGCGTCGTGTAGTATTTTTCTAATCAAAATAACCTACTACTCCATATCTTGTAACAAAGCTAGCCAAGGAGATCTTGGTTCCTTCAATATGTCCCAAGTCGGTGGTGTCTTATACTCCCCGCCATAAATTTCTGAAATGGATCCATACCAATAGAACTTTGTAAGATGTTATTATAAAAACTCCACCAAGTACAAATACTCCTCCCACCTCGACTTATGCTCTGTGGCGTACATCCAAAGCATTTCCTCTAAAATATGATTCATGTATTCCATGTGTCCATCGTGTCTAGATGATATGTTGTAGTGAAGTTGATACTAATCCCAACGGCATGCTACATGGTAGTCTGAATATGAGAAGTGTATAAGGTTTTAGGGTCACAAATAATCTTCTAGAAAATCTGTGCGCAGTCTTAAAATATTATCTAAGTACACTCATACCATTACACTAGATGTGTAGGTGGTATTAACCATAGAAAAATGAGACACTTTTTTCAATATATCCATGATGAGAATGATGGGATCATGGTGGTATCTCAATGTCGGTAGCCCTACTATGAAATCCATGGAAATGGTGTCCCATTTCCACTCTCATATAGCATACAGGTAGAGAAGGCCAACTTGATGTTGATGCTCAACCTTCACCCTTTGACACTCCAAACAATAAGACAAAAAAAGAGCTACATCTCTTCTTAGTCCTCTCAATGGTATAACTATCTGAAAGTAACATGCATCTTCTTCACCCCTGGATGAGTTGAATAAGGTGCACAATGAGCCTCTACCAAAATATCCTATCTCAAACCTCCATCCCTAGGTACATAGATCTAGCCTCTATGTCTGAGAAGTCCATCTAAATCAAATGAAAATCCATAAAACTTCCCTCAAGGTCTCTCTCGAGACTCAAATGCTTCTCTAGTTGCAAGGTGGAAGCTATCATGTGGAAGTTGTCATAATATTTCGCTTTCATGTGATGTCTCATGCACCCATTGAAGTAGCCACAACCAAATGTATTCATTGACTCAAAGTGTTTGCAACCACATTCTCATTCCCCTTCACATGCTCTATCTCCATTTCATACTCACATAGAAACTCCATCCAACGTCATTGACAAGCATTGAGATTGGGCTACGTGAAGAGGTGACATAAGCTCAAATGGTCTGTCCTGAGAATGAACCTCCTGCCAAGAAGGAAATGATGCCAATGCACCAAATCATGCACCACTTCCACAAGCTCAAGGTCATGAGTCAGATAATTGAGCTCATAATCCTTGAGTTTACAAGACTCAAAGGATACTACATGGCCATCCTACATAAAAACACCTCCTAATCCTAACAAATAACCATCTATACACATAAAGAAATACCTCTAAGGACCTAACATAACAAGAATCATTGTTTTCATAAAGGAATTCCTTCAGTGTACTAAAGGCCTACTCACATCTATCTGGACCAAAAAAACTTCTTCCCTTTCTACTGAAGGGAAGTGATGCGATGCGTAATGAAAGAGAAGTCTGGAAAAATCTCCTGAATATCATAATATTCCCATAACACTTTGTGTACCTCGGTCACATTGGTTGGTGTTATCCAATCCATAATAGCTCTAATCTTGGAAGGATCAACTATGATACCTTCCCTAGAAATAATGTGACCTAAATATTGAACCTCTGACTTGAAAAAGTCACACTTCTCCAGGTTCCCGTATATTTGTTTCACTCAAAGACACTACGAGAACCCAAAGAAAGGTGCTCCTCATGCTCCTCATGCATATGTGAGTATATTATAATTTCATCGAGAAACACGAGCACAAATCGATCCAAGAATGTCTTAAATATCCCATTAACCAAACTCAAAAATATTGTAGGGGCATTCATAGGACCAAATGGTACCACTGTGAACTCATAGTCACCATATCTCATGCAAAAAGTTGTCTTGTGCATATCTTCCTCCACAATCCTCATGTGATAGTAGCCTAATTTAAGATCTATCGATAAAATAAGGTTTCCCCCTTCATCGATCAAATAAATGATCTATCCAATGAAAGGGGTAATGATTCTTGATTGTTAATTTATTGAGTTGTCTATAATTGAAACACAAATGCAAAGATCCATCCTTCTTCTTCACAAAGATAACTAGTGCACCCCAAGTAAATACACTAGGATGGATTAGGCCTTTCTCAAGAACTCCATCCAACTACAAATTGAGCTCATATAGCTCAGGTGTGGTCATCCTATAAGGTGTGTGTGAGATAGGCTCTACTCCAAAACCAAATTAATATGAAATTCTATCTCACGTGTGGGAGGTAACCCTGATAACTCACTATGAAAAACATCTGAAAATCCTAAAAAAATTGGTGGTCATCAACTGACAGTCCGTCATTCTCATCCTCTGATCAGTCACTAACATTTATGGCATATAACTGAGAACCCACCTAGTCACGCACACCACTTATGTTGTATACCAGATATGGTGTGAATATAGATGGGTCTCCTAACTCCAACTATCAATGAATCCACTCCCAAATTGTCTGCACAAGATATAAAATTGTTGTAACAATCAACTCTAGCTCTATGTGTAGACAACTAATCCATGCCTAAGATAACTCTATTTTGAACCGAATGGAAGGATAAAAGATCAAAAGTCATGGGAAGGTTCCTAGGACACATACAAACTCCTTAACTAAGGAGTCCACTAAGATTTTTATGCTAGAATCCATTTCAACATCCCAACTAAGGTCTTGCCTAATCGCCACCAGCCTACATCGCTCTACTAATGATGGAGAAATGAAATAATATGAAGAACTGAATCAAATAAGATAGTGGTAGAAATACCAAAAATGATACCTATGGTCCCAATCATTGTTCCTCTGGGTGCTCGCCCTGGTGGTTATTGAGCATAGCATAAATCCTCTAGCTCCTAGACATATCACCAAGAGTAGGCTATAAAATATGTGGCTTACCCTATTAGCAGGGTTCACATGGCACTCTTTCCAATGACGGTCATATACACCACACCCATAGTAACTACCTAGTCCTATCAATCGAGAAGATACTCCTCCAAGTGGCCAAGTTTTTGTGTTGTAGAACTTGATGATCTTGTTCTAGATTTGTGTGGGTGTTGAGGTGGATGTAAACCTATTGACTATGGTTGAGGTGAAGCATGTGTCCTATTGGGCCCCCTAGCTAGAGGTCCCATACTACGCCCTCTCTAAGCATCATGGTGTTGTGGAGGTCGAAAGGGTGGTCGAGTCTGTTGTTTCTACTATTGAGGAGGAAGAGGCTTAGGAAGGAAGAATGTAGGTTGAAGTGTGTCTTCTACGAGGAGGATGATCTCGATCACCTCAACATAATATCCTACATTTTATGGATATGGCTCTTCACTCTGTCTCAAGCCTATTGAGTCTTCCCCCTAGTTTCCTCTGCAATGTAGGCCTTCTCCATGGCCTTTGATAGTGTCTACGGATAATGAAATGCAATACTCCACCCAAGTCTAAGCTCAGGCCCTTTATAAACATGTGAACCCTAATCTTCTCATCCTACATATAGTCTACAAATTGAAGCAAATAAAAATTCTAGCCCTCATACTCTTCTATCGTCATGAATGCATGTCGTAGATCATGGAACTCATCGATTCATTGTTGGATCAATCTCCTGGATATGTATCTACTCCTGAAATTCTCCTTGAAAAGCTCCCAAGAAGTTGTGTTAGAATCTACAAGGAGCTTCTACTCCTCGATCCTCCACAAAAATACAACTCCATCTCTAAGAGGGTGGACAACAACACATGCTCTCATGTTGAGTATAAGGACATAGCTTAAAACATCCTGTTCAAACTAACTAATCATGCCTTAATAGGAAATACTCATGTGTCTCTAGCAAAATGAGGTGGGTGTAACTTCGATATCTCCCGATGTGATCTTTTGTTGTTAACTATTGACCCCTAGGTATCTCCACATGATCATCACCTGGGCCTAGGGCTCCTAGATCTATCGCTTTATTCTATATCTCTATCTTTGTGCTCTCTAGGTCGTGACTCATGTCTAACCAAATTCATGTGGGATTTGTCTCCCCTATCATCATCACTGTGATTTGAAGGTGCATGATCCTCCACTGATTGCTCCCTTTCATGTATGCTAGAGTTGCCCTTCTAAATATCCTCCGCATATAACGACATTAACATCCTGTAGTGTCTGTAGTATCTAAGGAAGTATAGCACTACATCGATCTCGGGGCTGGTAGGTCTAGGTCCACGTGTAGGAACACCTAGTATGATCTTGTGCCTCCTGCACAAACCAATGCAAGACTTAGTTTGTCATCATCTAGGTTTTGTTTCTATTTTCAAAGTTTTTTTTTCTATATATTTAAAACATCATGCAATGTTATGGGTTCTAGGTTTAAAGTTGCGCTTAGCTTTACTTGTTTATGTTTCATGTTTCTAAGTATGTCAGGGGTCCAAGAGTTGAACCCACGAATTTGATACAAAGTGTAATGCCCATAAAATTCTACTCTTAAATCAAAATTACATGTAATTTTTCGTTTTTTTTAAAAGGGTTTGTAAGGTTATACATTGTCCACGATTAATAACTTTATCGATTAAGGTTTCTACACGACTTTGCATGGAAGTTGGAATTAAATTAATAACTAAATATTATTAAACTAATTCCTAAATATTTTCTGATTTAAAACATTTACCAAGTTCCATTAGTTTACTTAATTACCATGCACCAAGTTTACTTTATTTCCTATAAAAAAATCTTAACTATTTTGTCTACCCACTAAGTTACCCCATTCACCCCATTACCCATGCGCTTTTATTTAAATATAATTCCTATAAAATAACTCCCACTAAAGTGATGTAGGGTTTAATTTGAGCCATAAGATCAAATCTATTCTAGCCATTGGATTTGGGTTTCCCTAAATATCCTTATAGGTTTCTTTTTATTTCTATTTTCCCCAATTTCATCCTCATTTTTTCATTCTTTTTTTACAGGTTTGGAAGAGGAGAAAGAGGAGAAGCCATGAAAGAAAGAAGTGAAACCATGGATAAATTTCCTTGGTTCTAGTTGCAAATGGAGAAATATTCCTCCATTATTCTCTTCATAGTTTAGTTTATTCAAGGGTTTTCTATTATAAGGTTCCTCATTTGCTTATTGTAGAGATTCCACCATGAATCTAGTTTTTCTATTTAATATATACATTCTTTGAGTTCAATATTTGGGAAAACCCCATTTCATTAGATCTAAGATATTTTACACATTTGGATGCCCATAAGAGGATTTATATGCTTAAACAAATGAGTTTGATCATTTACTAGTTCTTTGGTAGTTTCATCTTGAAGTTTTAAAACTTAGATTTTCTTTAAATTCAATCCGGATTTTTCACATTCATTATTTTTATTTTTTTGTCAAAAGTGATGAAACCACCACCCTAAGAAAAATGGTAGTTTTGTGACCACCACCATTCCCTGGTGAGATATTCATCGACCGCTACTTTCTTTGGGTGGAGGTTCTCGAAACCACTACTCTGCATAGGCGGTGTTGTGTTTCATGAAAAAAACCTTAAATTCAAGAATTTTTCAAACTGTTTTCTACTTATGTTGGTTTCTAAGGCAACATTAACTTTAATTAAGGTGTCTATAATTCATTAGTTGATAGGTTTATGTCATATCTTCATTTCATGACTTAAATTACTAAGTACATAGCTTTTTCATTACAATAGTGTATAAGAAAAATTACAAGATTTCATTTTCAATAAAATTACTTATAATCTCTAAAAGAGAGAAAATAAATTCAACCAATTACTAAGTACCGTTTCTTTTCTTTACACAACAAAAGTGATAGCCATTCCAACAAGGAAAATCAAGCATAACTTTCCTACATTCTTCTTTCACCCTTTTTAATACAACAAAACTTGATAATAAACTCTACAAGAACTTCTATTTTTACAATAATACAATTTTCAACAAAGCAACAATACAACCCCTTTTTCTCAAGAGAATAGTTCATTTTCTTTCAATACAAAAGTTCTTCTTTCCAACAATATGAAAGAATAAGTTACAAGTTACAACTTTCACTATTTCAACATTGAAACAACATTTCAAAGGTGTTTCTTTTGGCTCTAACATAACATGACTCCTTCAAACTTCATTTTGTTCTCTTCCACCTCTTCAAATTATTCAAATCATGGTTCACAATACAAGGAAAGGGGTATAGGCAACACTCTCCGCCCAACCTATAATCCAATAAGAGGAGAAGCCATCCTCTTATTGGCCCATGAGCCCCAACCAAAGAAATATAGGGGTATTATGTAACATTTGACAACTTTCACACAAGGTTTCCATAACATGTATTCCACAAAATTGCACATTGCACATTCAAATAATACACTCAAACAATATTATGAATTTCCCAAAAGCACAAAGGCTTGAAAAAAACAAGCCAACAAGGAGCAATGGAATATGGGAACCACCTCCTTTTGTCTCCCAAGTGATGTAGGAGTTCCACCCAAAATCCTCCATGTGCACAACTCAAAACATAATCAAATCCTTATTTCTACACTTGCAATATACAAAATATATCCATTATCCCTTTCACTCCCCTTAGGTGGAACTCAAACTAAGACTAGGTCAAAAATGCATGCCTCACATCTCCCTTTTCCCTCCCCAATGGTCCCATAAATCCATCTCCCACACACAACTTAAGGCAAGCTACCCATTCACAATAAAACATAACCACAACACTCATACAATATACAAACAAACACAATTTCTACATCAAAATACATTAATACAAAAATGCAAAAGGAGGAGAGCCTACCTCTCCATCAAGATTCCAATTCCTTTTCTCAACAAGCTTTAGAATCCTTCACACCAAGCTCAATCCAAGATGCAACTCCAATAGAAAAATCCAAGTATGCAAACCAAGACCAATTTTCAAAAGTGCAAGAGAAGCAAATAAGGCAAGTAACCCAAAATCCATCAAAATCATCCAATAAATAGAAAAGGGATGTGAGGATGATGAGGTGGCTCCATGTAGGATGCCACTTTATCATCCCTCCATTCCAACACACAACTCAAAACCAAAAACAAATCAATTAAATGCACATGTATGACTTTGACATGCCCACATAACACTCCAACTTCCACGGCATGTTAATCAAGGACAAACTTAAATGATGTAAGTAACAAGTCTAATTATTGACCCAGTTTACACTAAAAGATGCATTTAAATGGTCAAAATATGTCCCATACTTCATAAGTATGGTTGGTAGGAGAGTTTGAGATGTGAGGGACAAGGTTAACTTGTCCCTCAAGTCTCTAAAAGTGGCCAACAAGGACAAATTCGAATTTTGGAAGGATGGTGGAGTACACACCACCAAAATGCATTTAATTAAATTCACATCATGCAAAAAATAAGGAATATCTACCCAATTTATTGCCCACATGTCATATCTTCCTTCTTAATTTAAATTTGAGCTAAACTAGTTAATTAAGATATATTAGCAAGTGTTAATAAAGTAAAAATATTTTTCCAAATAATTAAACACATGCACAAAAAATTAACAACAAAATTAAAAGAAAGGAAACACATTACACCCATGGCCACATAAATGAGGTTACCCCCTATGGGAACCTCCTAACAAAGCATGCAACAACACAACATAACATTATACACAAGTTGTCAAATTTTGGCCATGTTGCACAACACCCGACATCCTTCCGTGGTTGGTCCCTATCCCCTTTCGATGTATGTGATAAAATGTCCCGTAACACAAAAAGAGTACCTCTCTAGCCTTACAACCACATCAACAACATCGAGAAAAATATACATATGGAAATAAATAATCGTCATCTAAAATTAGTAATTATATCATCTATCATCATATCAATTAATTTGATTTTAACATCCATAAAATTTTATTTCTTTCTCAAAACATCTAACATAGGTAATACATCCAGTATGACATGTCAATATAAAATATGAATACTAGAAATCATCATATAAATAAATGTCTATCAGTGTCATCTAGTGCATCATAATCAAAATGTAAATCAAAACATGTTGATAGTCCAAATATATGCATAGTCCATCATCTACTAATCAAGATATAATAATCAAAATGTCTAAGTATCCATCCAACAATAATAACATCATAATGAAATAGTGTTGAAAAGGAGTCGAAATACATAAAGTAGATAGAGATGCGCAATTGATATCTATGTAGAGTATAGAATAAGATGTGCCAATGGACTAATTAACTCAATTATGGAATGACAAAAAAAAAATGTGGAGTACTTGTGGATTCTAAAGATGAAAAATGTGCATACAAATTAATTAGAGTGAACCTAGGGAAAAACACGTGTGTAGTTGTTGTTGTGTGTAGTGTACCTACATGGCTAGTAAAGACAAGTGCCTATAGCAATGTGTTGTAATTATCATTGTCATTGTTATTTTTGTTTCCCCCAATTTTACTACTTGTTTCTCATATGGCGGACCTTCAGGAGAAAACCGTCAAGTAGTAAAATATGTATATATGAGAAAATGTTGTTTAAAATACAATTATGTAAAGTACACAAATGTAAAATATGCTAGAAAAAGTATAAATCTAACATGTGCACTTGATCCATGTCGAAAATAGAGTGTAGAATGATATCATGTACTATTATAAATTTTTGAGGTGATCTCATGCCACTAGGATGATGAAGAAGTGTAGGGAGGAAACACATTGTGTCCTCTAACTCTAACTGCTTCTACTAATTTTCATTGAAGAGATCTCTATATTTTCCTATTTTTTAGGTACTCTAATGCCACTAGACAGAAAAGTGTAGAGAGGATCACCCACTATAACCTTCAAGATTTTAACTTCTCCACATAATTTACGAAGGAAACCTTTTCCTCTTAATGTCACTTTGTATGGAGTTCATAGACTTGTATGAACTCTCTCGTTATGTCTAAACCGGTATAAATACATTGTGTTAGTAGAAAACTATCAATGATGGCCCCCTTTTTGAGGTTGCATGCAATGAACCTATAAAGAGAATGTAGTCCCAAAAGAGGACCAATTTGCACTCGACCTATAGAAATCTACCCTATAGGAGGAAAGTGAAACACTTGGTAGATATCAAGGTGTGCATAAAATGGGATGGCTAGCCAATACAAGTGTTAGTCGAAAACACATGCATGTAATAAGATAAGTGTAAAATATGCGAGACAATGTAGTAACTACAAAAAAATATTGGAAACACACAAGAAAACAAATAGACCACACAAGTCGGGTTTCAAACATGGTATGTTATCCAAAATTCACCATTATTTTGGGGTTAATCGATAACATGCATAAGAATTTTCAAGTCCCACGCTTGGAGAGAGGTTTCATGTTGTGCAATCACTTTGGATGCACTGAGTGATCAACCTAGAAGCCTGATCGCATCCGGGGGTGTTGTGATTATGCACTAACAGTTTTGGCATGCCGGTGGGACTCAGAGGTCTTCCACTTCATCTTTTGTAGGTTGATGTGTTCTGTGAAGATTTCAGCCTTTTGAGGCACTTGCAAACACATCTGGCGACTCCATCTGGTCAACAACCCATCTCTGAAGTTGTAGACCTTCCTTTCCATTCATTTTCATTCATTTTCCATCCATTCTTCCTTCCATCTCTTCCATCATTCTTTCATTCTATGAAGTTGTGCAATCATGACTTCATTTCCATCATGGAATTCACATCAACAACAGCAGTATATTCCACCTCCAACATGTTTTACAAATCCTCCAAATCAGCATTTTGAGCAGATTCAAGATCAGTATGCATACCCATATGAGCAGTTGTGCCAAAGTCAGTTTGGCTATGGAGCTTTCCAAGAGCAAGGGTGTGCATACAATGAAGACCATCAGATCCAAGATGCTGGTCTATTGGAGAAGATCCAAAAGATGGAGGAAAAGAGGCAGTGCGATCAGAGCAACGGCTCAAATGAGAGCTTTCGAGATTGGTTACAGGACTCCTTGTCCATGGGGAGGCCCTTTTCCAAGACACTTCAGCCCTCAAGAGAAGCTGGATTTCATGATAAAGATGCTGCCCCAACTTGCACAATGGACAGCAGAAATAGAGGCCTATACATTCGGTGTTAAACAACCTTGTCAATGGGTAAGTTTTACACCATCATCCTGGTTTTTTCTCTTCCCATTACTCAGGCAAGCATCATCTCATTTGGACTTGCAAATTTTAAACTCTCCATCTGTTGTCCCAAATGTTGATCCCATGTCTCCACCTCTCAGTCTTCCACCACACCTCAATTCTTCTTTCCTTTTTCCTTCCAAACAGTCATCCTCTCCACAAGAGCTAAATGAAATACCTCCCACTCCAAAGAAACAAGAGGTTTCACCTCCTCCGCCACCACAAAAAAATGTCAAATCAGTTGAGTTACAACCCATCCCTCCTCTTGCATTCCCAAATCCATGTTGGGAGGATGAAAATCAGAATGCCAGTCAAGGAAAACAACAGCAAAAAGAGAAGCCAAACAAAGATGAAGAAATTCAAAGTCTGAAGAGTTGGGCTCTTAGATTTGGGATGACAAAGATCCCCTTGATGGTTAAACCTACAGAAGAGGCTAGGGTTGGAGAACAGGTGGTGGTTAGGACTGATTTTGTTGCAGCAGAAGAAGAAGATCTTGCAGTCACAACTTGTCCTCTAGAGTCAGTAGATTGAAGAGTTTGACTTGACAAACTTCATGCTGGAGGAAGAGTTCAATCAAGAGCAAGATTGTCTTCAAACATTGGAGGAAGGAGAAGCTGCTCCAAATCCAAAAGAAGAGGAGCACATTCCAGCTGTGGGGGAGAAAAAGTGAGACCAAGAGCTCGAGCACAAAGCAAAGCTACGGGAGAACCTTCATTTCTTCTTTCTACTTCACCTCTCTCAAGTTCCAAGAGTCTTTGAAGAGGAGTTTGATTTCTCAAACTCAATATTAGAGAGTGACGGAAACCATGGTCGTCAAATTACTGATCAAGAGAACACCATGGAGGAAATTGAACATGAGCATAAGCGGGATATATAAAGCAATGAGGCGGTTTACTCGATTTGGAGGACTGTTTTGATGGAGAAGAGCCGGTTGAGTTTCCACCTTTCTCTCTTTCATCATCCACACTCCAAACACTTGAGTCTGCTGTCATGAAGGAGGGCATTCATTTACAACAGCCAACATCTTATAATAGCTCTTCGGAATCAAGATTGGAAGATTTTAATCTTTCACGTTCTTCATTGGAGGAAGAGAAAGGACAGAGGAATTTCACCATTTCTTCCACACCATCCATTCAAGAAGGTCCGCAAGAAGACTCCATTCTTGGAGTTGAAAATCAGGGAAATGGGCATACTCAAAGGATCAGACCTTGCCCAATCAGGTATTTGGCTTCATTGGAGCCAAAGGAGAAGTCACAACCAGTCATGCTTTCTTCTGAGCATGAGGGTGAGCTACAAAGTACCAAGGATCAGCTGCCATACCTCTTCAATCCAAATGCAGAGCAACTAAAAGAGGTATTGGATTTGTTTTCAGCTGATACTTTGATGATTTGGATAGAAGACCAGCTTCTTGTTGATTTTCCATCCATCCAAACAGCCATGATCAGTGCCAAATCAATTGCATGGCTGCCAATTTTGAAGAAAGGAAGCTATTTTGCACAACCGATTCTGAGGGTTTGTTTAGCTTACCTTTGCTTCCGGTTAGAATATAGTAGGTAGGTTTGCTTTCAGCGAGAGAAGAAGTGCTTGTGTACACTCTACATGTTCCATTTGGAGCATGTATGATTTTCAGATTATGTACATAGTTTTTGTTGTGCTAGTTCTTGCTCTTGAGATTCGTTTCTAGTTTTTGGCATCTTGGTGAGAACACTCCAGGTTCAATGGGTTTCCAAGTGACTCAAAGGGGGGTTTTCAAAGTTCAGATCAGTTGCAGGTTACAACTCATGACTCCATGCCCAATGGATGCTTTAGGCAACTGGTAATTTCATCTAGCGGATGAGATGACCCATTTGAGTCACCAAATTGTTATCCAAAATTCACCCCAGGGTTAATTTGATAACATGCATTAGAATTCTCAAGTCCCACGCTTGGAGAGAGGTTTCCATGTTGTGCAATCACACTGTTGGATGCCCGAGTGATCAACCTAGAAGCTGATCTGCATCCAGAAAACAAAGTGCAATTGTGATTTTGCACTAATGGTACATCACTCACGATGTTGCAAGACACTCAAGGCCATCATGGTTGTTAACATTTGAAAAGTATGCACACTAGCAAGAAAAATCCTACAAACGAGTGTTGCACATGGAACACCTATTAGCATGTTAGAGCGATAAAAAATATGTAAAAATGTGTAAGAAAAAATAGTATAAGATGCTAAGTACAAAATGAAACAATAACACTTATATGAGACGAATGTGGATTCCCCTAGTGACATGTATAGTAAGGGTAGAATGTGAGCATCCATGCTGCGTGTAGATGTCTTGTATCTGTGTTCACACTAGACCAAGGCATGAACATGCATGTGTGTATGATATTGACATAAAATAAAGCAATCTAGTATGTGTAGTAAAGTGATCATGTAAAACACTAGTAAGGAAGACTAAATGCTACCAAGACAATGCAGTATGTTGTGGATGGATGGAATGAAATGCAAGATGGAATGATAGCAGCAATGTTCCCCCCAAGTGAATAGAAGTGTATGCAATGAGGTTCATTTTTTCCCCTCAATAGTCAATAATTAACCATAACCAAGAGTGCATCATCGGGAAATGGTCGAGTAGCGTTGGTTGTATTTTACTCACCATGATGAGTGTGCATGTGTAGTGGTGATGAAATGTGACATGTGGAGAAGATGTGTATGTACCCTATAGAATAAGTGTATACCACGGCTTGGTTGAATATACAAGTGATTATTTATGCCTAAAGGTATATCAATATGAGATGAGTAGTAGCAAGTGGCCGTGAAGTATGTGAATGTATAACGAATGTGCATGACCCATATAGCCAAGGCATATATCACAACTTGTGGAATGGGTGAGTAATTATTCATCCCTAAGTGTATATCACTACATTATGGAAGAAGAAGGTGACGATGTATCCTATAGTGTGTTTCACTACCAAATGGGTGATGAGGATGTATGAAGCATATATGAGTATGCAGTGGATAGAGAAGGTCGTGATTTAACACTAAGCATGGACCACTATGTGATGAATAAGAATGAGTTTTTTTATCCTAAAGTGTATACCACTAAGTGATGAGTAGGATAAATTATTATGTAATAGAATGACATAGAATAGGATAATAGAATGTGTGATGATAGGATGTAAGAGGGTAATGAGAATTTGATAATGAGAGTGGTGATTTAACCTAGGTGTATACTAATACGTGATGATCGAAGGCATGAAAATGTAATGGATTAGTTTGGAATTGAGAAAAGATAAATGTAATAGGATTATATAATAGGAGATGATATAATATAATAGGATGATGTAGAAGTGATGAAAAGAGTGGTGTTATAACTAAAGGTGTATACCATTGTGGTGTGTGATGAGGAGTGTGGGTGATGATATAGCCTATAACATTGGTCACTAGTTTGATCAATGTGGTGTGATGACATGTCACATGTAGGTAAGGTCCATTTGATTGGTAAACCCTTGGCAGTCATGTATGGACCAAGGAACTAGAGTGCGTCATATGGTGGTGACTGTAGTGTATAGAAGATAATCTAGTATAAATGACCAAGGGATGAATATGGGAGGTAAATGTGCGATGTGGGTAGTGCAATGTAGGATGTGTCATGCATATAGGATATGTGATGTGTGAGATACAATAGTAATTATATGATAAGATGAAACTAGGCACATATGTAGTAGAATATAATGTAGTATGTAAGATGTGGGTATAGGTGTAGATAGGATATTTAATGATGATGGGTAATGTTAGACCCATAGATATTGTGACCTAGTGTAAATATAGAATGTATGGATAAAATCTAAAACTATACTCATACATAATGATGACAAGTGTAGCGTGGGTGAGATAGATGATGAGATGATAAATGTATAATATAATGTAGGATGCTGAATATGACGATATAATGGAAGTGTGTAAGACCTATAGTTAAGTGTGTGGGCTTCAGTGTAATGGTAATCCCTCAATAGTTCTAGTGTGAACTGAAGCATAAGAGTGTGTCATCGAGTAATGAGGGTGATCCACGATGTGATGTGATATGCCGATAGGAAAGAACACATAAATATATATGTAATGCGTGATGTAAGACTATGTAACTAGGGTAAAAGAGGAGGGGGATGTGTAATTTCTATGCCCCCCAAGTGTATGATAATGCACATACTATGTAATAAATGATGTATAGGGGTGATGAAACATGATGGATTTCATTTAATTGATAATGTGTAAGAAGTGTTAAAGTATTATAGATGTGTGTATGTAGAGGTGGTGATGTAATGGAGAAATGTAAGATGAAATGAGGTTATTCATGGTAAAATACCCCTCAATAGTCATATAGGAACCCCAAGAATATGAGTGTGTCATCAGGAGGGTAGAGTAACAAGATTCATCTACCAAAGGCCAAGTTTACGTGTGGTGTGACCTTGTTGGACAAAGTTTGTAGTAGAATTGGGTGGTGGTAGTGAAAGTGAAAATGTATCGTGAGCACCAGGAGGAGGATTAGTTTCTTTGACAAACTTAATGGGTTGGAGTGTAGATTTGGGAAGAGGTCATGTTGTACTGAGTCTTAAGGGAGATTTCTTAGGTTTGTTTGATAATGTAGTAGATGACCTAGCAGGAGTGGTTTTTTGAATAATTTTTATAGGTGGTGGAGATTGTTGACTTGGGGAAATCATGGGTAATGGCTTAAGTGGAACTTGACTAATCGAAGAAGGTGTATGAGAAGAAGTAGTGTCATGATGCGTAGTAAGTGGAGGAGAAATAATATAGGAATTATGAGAATATATTGGTGAACTAGGAGAAGTATCACTATGCATAGGGGAGGGGTTGTCAATATCACTTATGTAATGAATAATAGAATCAAGATCTTCCTTAGAAAGATCAGGAGGAAGGTCACTAGTAACCGTAGGAGCTTGTTTAGATGGATCTAGAATAATCGAAGGAGAAAGAGACTTAGGAGTCCATGTGGGTGTGACCTTTGGAAGGGGATGTTGTTCATTGAATGAAATAAGACCTTTAGGTGCAATAATTTGGATTACGCGATGTTAAGTGTGATAATCATTTACATTATGTCCATTGATTTGATGATAATGGAAATATGGATGACCTGGATATTTTGTTGATTGACAAGGTAAATAGTAATGAGTAGGTGGTAGAGTGATCAATTGATGATGAACAAGCTCTATAAAAATGTCATGTTTCTTAGTACTATGCTCAAATATGAGAGGTTCGGGAAATGGGACGTCTTGAGGTTCAACTAAATGACATGTAGTGGACATAGATTGAATAGGAGATGGCAAAGGAGAACAAACATGTGATTGTGAAGCATCCTTAAGCTATTGGATTTCAGATCTAAGGGATGTGATGGTGGATTCCATAGATTGAATAGAGGATGTATGTGATTGAGAAGCATCTTTAAGCTGTTGAATTTCAGATCTAAGGGATGTAATGGTGGATTCGGTGGCTGCAGATTTATCTTGAAATAATGTATGTAAGGCTTGAAACTTATCTTGAAATGATGTATGTAAGGCTTGAATTGAGTCTAATAGTGGTTGATTAGATACAGGCTCATCAAGACTAGGATCAAAAAAGAAACTATGAAGTACAGAACTTAATTCATGTGGTGGCATATTATCATCAAAATATGTGGTGTCTAGGGATTTTTGAAAAATAGTCTTACAAGTGGGATGTCTTTTAAGTAATTCAGATAAGGAGACATGACTCGTGATAAATGAAAAATAAGGATCCTATGTGTGAAATACTTCGGGCTCAAAAAAATGATTAACTAAAATTAGACTAAATGTAAAGAAATAGTAATCCTAGTTAATCTAATTAGGAGGACTAAAACATTGTATAAATGCAGTAAATAACATTAAGTAGATGTAAATAAATATGATAAGTAAAATGAAACCCTATATTTGCAAGAGAGTAGTGAGAAATGGCTTAGCTGAATGTTAAATGGGCAAAATTAGTTGAATGTTGTAGATGGTCGGGTATACAATGTCACAAGTTTGATAATAAAATATTGAAGTGCAAATGAACAATCGAGACCATGGAAAGGGAAAACAAAAGTGATTGGGGCACCCTGGTCTATAATCTGGGTGCTTTGAACATTGTAAATGATCAAAACATGCAACTGATATGGTCACAAGTTGGTTCTTAACCTTCCCTATTTGTCACACTAGATCTGTCGGATGAGTTGGAAATTGATCAACAATGCAAAGAGAAGTATCAAACACTAGAGAAATAAAAGATGCATATGAATGGGTAAGACTAACCTCTTCAACAAAACTAATGGAATTATTGTTGAGCGTTGCAATACATTTTGGACCCGGATGTAGTTCTAGTGTGTGTGTGTGTGTGTGTGTGTGTGTGTGTGTGTGTGTATGTCATGTGCTAGGTGCTCTCGTCCAATCGTAATTTGTGAAGTAGCAAGTAATAGTAACTATACAAAATGTAAAGAGCATGTGTGCATGGAATAGAATATAATCCCTCCTGCTATGAAGTGTTTGTGTTTTATATCTCCTAGCCTTAACACATGGCACTATATGGATGCAAGTGATGCAATCAATACAACTCTAGATGGAGTGATAGTAGTGTGTAGTGTTATCACCTAGGACCCTCATTATGGTATTATAGCTTTATATTTATAAGGATATGAAGCTTAATTTCATAATTATTCCCAATGAGGCCAAGTGAGAAAAAGGATAAGAATGAAAACAAATAGAAAGGCCCCAAAGAGAAGTGAAAAAGGATGTTCATAGATCGGGGTGCCCAGAGTGGGGACCAGGGCAACCAGGGAGCCCAAGTATAGGCTAGGGTACTGTGATTTTAAGATAGAATGATGGGGAAGTTGTGAAATGGGTGGATAAGTGCAATAAAATATGTGGGAATGAAAAAATAAAATATAAAATAAATATGGCCAAAAGGTGGGATTAATTAGTACTTTATTCACTTGAGAACCTTCTAAATAGTAGTATAAGACTAGGCGAAATATGTGTAAACTATATAATTTAGTGTCTACAATGACACTATGTAAGTATTAAAGTGAAAATGTATTAATTAATGTATTGATTATAGATTTATAATCTATACATATATGTTCCTTTTTTCTTCTATCTTAATATGTTCTTTTTATGTTTTGTGTGATTTTCAATACTTTACACTTTATATTGATCATTTGAAATTTTCTCTTCACTTTATCCTCTTCTTTCTTATCCTATGACCCTTTTTAATTCTTGTTTTCTTGTTTTCTCTATTCCATAATATAATATTTTTACTCCATATTTAGCTAATTTTGTATCTAGCAGCGGTATTATAATATTATAATATTTTATGTTTTATTTTCACCATGATTTTGTTCCCATCCATTTCTTTTCCTTTTTTATCTTCTATTAATAGTAGTTTCTGTTTGATTATAGATGAATAGGACCATTATTATAATTCAATATTTCTTTTAAAACATATAGGTGCATTAGTACATTTACAAAATATACGAGAAGTCAAGAAGTCACACATTTGAGTTTTTTTATTGAAATTATAAGAGAGGATATTATTTATTTCAAATAATATCTATGCCAAGAGAATAACTCAAGCATTTAATGAATAAAATATATCATTAACTACATGTTTCATTGAAAAATTAACAATTTGGAAACTTTGATTATATTGGACTATATATATGATAAACTAGTGTGGGTATTCGTTGAAATATTTCTTCCTTAAAGTTAGTATGATTGACATAAACACCAAACTCTAATCCCCTATTTTTTCATATTTTGAAAGATTTGTTTGAGAATCTCTAAACTTTGAAAGGAGTGTTGAATGTTAGTGACTCAAAAAAAATTGTGCAAAGGGAGGAAAATTTGAGAGCCTTATAGCATTGGATATGCATTATTTGATAAAATTTATAACTATATAGAGCTTCAACAATTGTTTCTCTACTATATTTATTGTACCAAATAAGGACTTTGACTTTTCTATGAAAGGTTCTTAGTTTGTCTTGATTTTTCTAGTTCTTCTTTTCTTTCCATATAATTATTGTATACATTAATAAATTATTTCTTCATATTAGGAAAAATAGTCTATCCTTAAATATTTCTTGTAAATTTTAAATTAATGTAATGCCTTCAACTATACTTCTCTTCTATCTTATAAATGTTTTACAATTAAATGTGATTTTCTATATTATATGTGTAATTATCCTAGTTGTATTTAGACATATTTAGTATCGTATATTTTTTATGTGTAAACCACTTTGCACATCTTCATATAGGTGTAAACAAACATTGATATGAAAAGAATTGATCACTATTGTTTTTACAAAGAAAAAATTAACACACTTGTAATAGTCACTAATACCCAAGTTTATATATGGCATTGTCATGCTACCTAATAATGTGTTATACTAGTTTCACTTTTATGTGAACAAGGTTAATTTTGTTGATAGAAGACTATATATTGTACTACCTTGTGTGAGGGTGGTTGTGAAGGTCTTGTGAGAATCAATTTAATTTTAAAAATTATATCAATTTTTTTGGTTAAAGATAGTGCAAACTTAATATTCTACCAACTAAAAATGTATAATTGTTGATTTTTTTAGCTTTGATTTTAAAGATAAAAAATCTTAATTGTTTAGAAAACAATAATGATTTTGACATCGTTCTATTTAATATTGAAATCTCTACAATTATAAAAATGTAATCATTTATCAATAAACATTAGAAAAATATTTTCCCATGCAATGCAAGGAAAAACAAGACTACTAAATAGGAAAAATGGCTTTTCTAGAAAATTTTTTTGTAATGAACCAATTTCCACTCCTTCGTGACATCCTCAATAGGAAGAATAACATAAAAAAAACTAATTCACAAAATTTGAACTCATGCCGTACTAATATTAACCATTAAATTAAAGGAAAATATGCCAAGATATTAGAATATCTACATACAAGTTTTACCTACGAGTTGGATATTTTTTCTAATAGTGTAAAATGTGTCACAAAATTCTTTGTATTTTAATTGGAGTAACCACGTACAAGTATTTTTTTAGATAATAGATCAAAGGTGGTTTCTTGACATGGGTCCTACCCAGGTATAAAAAGGAATGAATGCCCAAATAAATATTTAACAACAAAAAGCACAATTAAAATACTTTTCCTGCAGCGAAAAGAAACTATTACGTATGGAAAAATGTTTTCATGTGATTTTTCTTTCATTGCAACATTTTCTAACCATCAAAAACATCTTCAATAGGAAGCATGACTTTAAGATCTTTAATCGGCCTATATGATTTTCATTTAAAGGAAAATAAAGGGGAACATTTTCCTTAGCTACTTTATTGAAGTTTGGTTCAAGAATTTTATTTAATTAAAATTCTGCGTTTAAGTTTTACTTGTTTCCTTCTACTAGAATTTCTCTAAGAGAATTTTCTGGAAGGCCGAATCTACCAGTCCCTCCATTTAAGCATTTAATTTTAAGTATTCCTTGGCATCAAGAGAAAATGCTCTAGGAGAACTATATTTCACCAAGTGGCTCTTTCATTTTTATGCTTTAACTAAAAAGCAATAAACAATAGTATGTCCCGAAGTGAAACATATCCTGCATTTGAATTAACAATCTTCATAATACATGCATTGGGACCAAGTTCTATTTCAAACTTTAAGCTTAATACAAGCAGGTATATATTTTGAGGTATCGAGTTCAACCAGAATTTGGGAAAATGTTCTATGGGTAAAGCCGAGGTGTAGGAGTCAATGCTTAACATGTTTCCAAGAACGTTGCCAATGGAAATAAGACAAGAAGGGTTATAGAATTGTAGAGGTATATGAGGTAATCTTATCAAGACATTTTTATAGGAAAAATATTCATTGGTTGGATAAAAGAGGAAACCTTGGTTTCATGACAAGATAATGTAGTGACATTCCCAAAGGTTCAACTATAGTATCCTTATTAGCTATTGAAGAAAAAAAAAAAGTATGAAAGTTTGCATTTCACAAGGATAAAGGTATACCCATCCATTCAAAAGAGGGATCTAATGTTTTGTGATCCAATCATGAAGGACTAAAAGGATGGGCCAAAAATCGCTGAATTTGGGGAGTGGTAGTGGTAGAAGGTCTTACCTTCAATCATTTCATTTCAAAAATAAACAATGGGGATAATAGTAGCAACCACCATAGGTTTCCTTCCCTTTCTCCCTGACATTGAATATCCGGAAAGAAAGCTTAGCATCCCTCTCAACATGTCCTCTAACCTTATGAGTAGAGTCCACATTGTCCCAAGCCACCAAGAAAGGGGAATTAGAGGAAGGTCAACTACGGAACATCCTTCCTCTAGGTGAATCTCTCAATGTCTATCGCTCATGGATGTGAGAGGAGGATTTGTTGTCACCATGGAGAGAGAGAGGAGATTTTTGTCCACAAAGCAGAAAGAGAGGTTCCACCATCCACACCAAGAAACGGACTCATGTGCTTACCAGGGTTGGAACTGCAAAGGAATGCTTCTTCTGGAAATTTCTCTACCTCTTTCCACCACCATCACTTGTGTCACCACTTCCATGTATCCAACCATGGATGCTAAGTGAAAAGAAGGCATTATAATCATTGATGTCATTGCTTGTACGTTTCGATGGAGTAGTCTTTGGAGCTTTCAATGGAGATTTTGTGGTCTTCATAGCGTGACCACGACCCCTATTCTCCCATCCTTTCCACACCATTCACTCATTCCCTGAGAGCTGAGACCTTTGAACCATTCCCCTAGGGTAAGGGTTTAAGGGTTTTAGGAGAACCATTACAAGAACTTATTGTTAACCAAAATAAGCTCACACTTATTTTTGGTCAACTAACACCATTTTCCCCTTTTTGTGCTTCAATCTGAATTTTTATATATTTTAAGCACTTAAGGTCCCCTAAAAGCATTTCCATTAGATAGGAAATTTCTTCCCCTTTCCAAAAATATAAAGAAGTCCTTCTAACTCCTCATATTTTGCAAGTTATGAGCCGTGGCCTTGGAAGGATTTTTTTCCAAAAGCGGACTAGCGGCCCTGGGGAAGACTTTTTGCCAAACGTAGATTGCGGAATAGTGGGGTGGCAGAAGATATCCTGGCACCTTACACTTTTCACTAAAAATTGCAATTTACAATTGCGGGCCCGTGACCCTGCGAAGGATCTTTGTGCCAAATAAAAGACAGAATGCCTAAGGCCCACAAAGGGACACGTAGCCATGTTTTGAGTCAAAGCAAGAAGGCAAATCATTGGAGGAACTTTGGAAAAAAAATTCTTTTGTTTTGAAAAGGTGTAAAGTATAAAAGTAAGCTGCACCTTCGCCAACACCAAGAGAAGACACGTGTCAGGGCTTTGTCAGCTGTGGGGAAGCGGGCCGTCGGGAAACATTGGAAATTTTACAAATTTTGCAAATGGTGCAGTTTGAAGGAGGTTTGTTCACCAAATGAAAGATGTAAATTTGTGGGCTTGCGGGGCTACGGGGAACTTTATTACTTTTTTATTTTTGTGCGAAAAGCGTAATTTCAATTTTGGGCTCTGAGCTTTTTGGCTAAAGTGGATTTCGGGCCTACGGGGTTGCGGGAGAGTTTTTATAATTTTGCATGTTTATGTAAAAGGTGCAAAGTGAATCTGAGCCCATGGATCCATTTTGCAAAACTGATTTTTGTCATTATTGCACGGATTGGATTAAAATATTCAAATGGGAATATCTTTGATCTAGTGCTCAAAATTCAACAAATTTGGTACCATTGGAAAGATCTTGACATCCTTAATGCAATGGAAACTTGAATTTTTAATTTTGGCAGGATTAGGTGGGTGAAATATTGGAAAACATCTCCAGCTCGAAGAAAGTATAGATCCGGGCATCTAACCACCGAAATTTAATGCAGTATGGTTTGGTTCAAAATTTAGTGCATTGGGGAATGGATTTTCAAAGGTTCCCTTGACTTTTGGGGATCATGTTTTTTTATGTTGTCGGTGGGTGGGTGCATAATTAAAGTTTTTTCTTCATTCCCTCTGGTTTTCATCATTCTATATATTGTAAACACTTCTCATTTGAGAAGGAGAGAGATTCTAGGTGTGGGGAAACTCTGTCAAATTTGTTTCCCAACTCCATTTAAGTTGTAAGCCTTCTCCTATGCCTGGAAAGAATATTTTATGCCTCGAGCATAAATATTATGGTCTTTGCACCTTCTAGAGCAATAAACTTGTGCTTTGTGGTATTCTTCAACCCTTTCTTGTGTTTTAATGTTTCTCCATGCCTCTCCCTTTGAAATTGTTTTTGTGCACATATTTCACATTTACAAGGTGTACATGGTGTTGTGTTTCATGGAGTTTTTATGGTGGATTTGGATCGGGGTTTGTTTCACTTTCATCTATCCTCCCTCATCTTCTCTTTCCATTGTTTCATCCTCCCTTAGCAGAGTATTTCACCTCTTTCCTTTTACGGTGTATCTTTGCTTTAGTGTAGGCTCTCTTTCACTCTCTCTTTATCTTTGGTCCCTTAGAATGGTTAGATTAGGATAGATTAGGTTGCTTGCATTAGATTAGATTGAGGTAGGTAGTTTAGGAACAAGAACCAGCTTTCTCTAGAATTCCATCTCATTTTTGCAAGTCCCACAACTTCAGAGATGGTCTAATGTTATGCAGATCACATTGAATGCCCCACAAAAAACCAGGCCATTCGGGGGTGCTGTGATTTTGGACTAACACTTACCCTTTCGATTCATACAAATATTATTTGCAAGTTAGATGCGTTTTTAATAGTGTAAGATTGGTAAAAAACTTTGATGTATTTTAATTTATTTTCAAACAATCTTATTAAGGTGATTCCACACCCGATTGTCAAGGATGCCTTCATTCTGGTACTCTAATTTGCCACCATCTCAAGAATGAAAATGAGTCAAGAATACACAAGATTTGGAATTTTCCAACGCATTTTAAAACTTTATTTGTAAAAGTAAACATTAATAGACATTTATGTAGATGACCTGAGTTTAGCTTATCATGATTTTAGTGATAGTATAATTAGTTGGGATACTTTGGTCATTTTGGTCGATTTTAGAAATAACCTTTTCAATTTTTGTGTTAGCCTTAACATTACCAATAAAATATTTAAACGTCCTTGAGACTTGTTGCATGCAAGTAAGTATTTTATATAATATAATTAGTTTACTAATGTGGAACATTCCATTTAAAAGTAGGTTTTACAGTCTACAAATATGGAACACTTATATTATTAATTTTTGAGTTTTTTTTAATCAAATAATCATTATTTACTAGTAATTGCATGTGTACAATGAAATGAGAACATTGAATGGTATATGTTATTTGATTTAGAGGGATAGTTATTACTTTTGTAGAGGGATTGTTTTATATGCACACCTTTATGAGGGAGCTAGAGCGTTGACATCCGTATACCCTCAAATGCTATGAAAACTACACAACCAATCCCTGTGGTATTTTTATTTGGATACAAACACCACAAAATAAAATGAATGAGAGATTATGGAGATAATTTTAAAAAAGAAGAAATAGAAAAAAATTCCAAATTGAAGTTTTAAGATGTTACGTCAAGGGTATCGATCATAGAGCTTGATTCTAAAACCGAGACAACTGCCAAAAATTTACATGTATGTTTCTTATTTCATTCGATCTTATTTTGATTAGAAGAAGAATTATCCTACTAAAGCCTTTAAGCAAATGTAGGTTAGAGACCGAACCGAAAAATTCATCCAACAAAAACATGATATTCTTCCGGTTGTGATCAAGATTGAAAAGGTGTGTTTCCTGAAATCACATATCAAATTTTTAGAGACTCGAAGAATCGCATTAGTCCCACCCAACTTCTATTCCATGGAACAAACTATCAAGCTATTCAATGGATTTTGAAGGAAGAGTTTAGGGTTCTGCCTCGAGATGAGCAAAATATGTGTCATGATTTCTGGTTTCTGTGTAAATTAACAAGTGAATTACAAATACTGACTCCTAAATATTTACCTTTAATTGGAATTTTTAGTGCAGTTTTAGCCTTTGTTTGAAGACAGTGCAGGGGCACTGCATCATTTCATTATAGGTGTGGAGATGTGCCATCTGTATGTGTGGAATATGAATTTTCAATTGATAGTAATGACTGCAACAAATTAAACAAGGAATTAAAAACATACCCCACCAGTGGCCATCATAATGCTTGTTAGGTTTACAATCAAATAAATCAATCTTCGCATCCATATAAGCATAATAGAAGGAATTCAAAACTTTGTCTTGCTCTTTGGTCGGAAACACTTTTATATAATAGAACCTCCTCAAAAACCATTTTAGTACATATGTGAGGCTCTATATCAAGTGGATATATATTATGAGATTCGAGACATGGAAAATATGAAAACATTTGAGTGGAATATAAAACAGATTTCAAAATGTAATAACAAGAGACCTAACCCAAAAAATAGAGTGAAATTGAAAAATAATAATGAATTTGTTAAGGAAAGGAAGCACTAATTAATGTTATACGAGGAAAATAAATTGAGGCTCACATGGTAATATCCATCACCAGGAAATAGAAGACATATACCATCCATCCCCACATCCTTCATCGAGTTTCAAATCCTCTTGTAAGTTGTAAACATTTATCACTCAAGTCTGGCCAAACCAATCAATATGTTTTTCTTATGTTTCTAGAGTCAAGCCTTTCATTTTTCTACAACATATTTGTAGAAGCCATGAAATCAGTCCATACAATTAAATTTCCGGAAGCTTTCAAGAAAATTAAATTAAATTCCATATCTTCTTATGTAAAAACAATGATCAATGTGTTGATATAAAATAACAAAGGGAACATCATTCATTAGATTTTATTAATGAAATGCTGCAACATCCACCTACTCCATAGCTATGGAAGACTTTCCATATAATTAAAAATATTCTCTAATAGTCGATTTTGAAGGAATCACTCTATAAAAAACATCATAAGGAACTGTCCTTGGGAAAAACCAAAAATACAATGCAAAATAGATAATTCCAAGCCATAAAAGTTCTTACAAAAACAATGGATTTTATCTCAAGAAAAGAAAATTCTTGCAAGAAGCACAAAAATTCAAAGGATACATTTTGGACCTTTCTTCAAACTCCTTGTTAGGTACAGTACCAGTATCTCTCAAAAACCTGAAGTTCTTCACCATGTAAATTTATCTTTCAACAATCTTACATGACATATCCTCTCTAAAGTAAATAGTGAGGTATCTAGTTTGCTTGATCCTTGAAAATGAGGAATGATGACATACATTGGCTAATCTCAGAGGTATATTAAGAGGTTCCACAAGTTCAGAAGATAATATACATCATCTTAGATGATCCTAAATCTCTAAGAAGGAGATCATGCATTTGTGAAAATGTTATGAGATCTAAAGTTGTGCAGAGATATTAATACCAAATTTAGTTGGTTCAGTGTGCTAATCGCATTCTACATGTATTTTCTCTTAATGCTTGATCAGACAACCCAAGATAGACCATTGTGTATTTTCTATTTTTTCTTGATTTCCTTTCCCTTGAAATTATTGATTGTACTAATTTACTTGTTCAAAAGACTTGAGTTGTACTTTTAGCACTTCACATATCTCACTAGTTTTGATGGAAAATGTCAAGTGCCAAGGAAATATTTCAAAGGTGCATGGGAAGTTTCAACATTCTCAAAAATGGTCAAGATTTCACATAATAATCTTCAAATGGCTGCAAAATTTATTGCAAGGAAAAAAATCTATCTATCATTGTATATTAGGGATGGTTGTCGATTATGGCCTTAACTTCACAAGTGACTGAACAAATCTTAGTCTCACTTTTGTAATCATCCAGCTGAATGTCTATTATGGAACAATTAACTGATCTAATAGATGAATTCCATCACAGCATGACTCGCATCACTACTATACTTTGTAATACAGTAGTACATCGATGACATAATGAGAATCACAAAAATCTAAATGAGAAATATATAATGGCTATTGTCTACAAGCACTATTTATAAATGTGTTCAAAATAATTGTAAGATAATTTTTGTAAAGAGACTCTCTGTCACCACATACAAAGCTTGCGTGAATTTAAAACTGGGCTAGAAATAGTTGGAAGCATCAAGCATTGGGATCTTGGGAGTCTGCATGGATATTTGCTTTCTCCACATGGAAATCTATTGTTTTATGATTACATGGTAAATGGAAGTCTGTGGGACATCCACATGGTGATTAAAATGATTATGTTATGAGAAGTCATTAGCACATCACTGAGACTAACATCCACACTGCTTTGGGGATTATTGTCAGGCCTAGCTGGATTTTTCTTAATCACATTCGGTTATCACAAAGCATAGCTACCTGATTTGGCCCTTGGGGATTGCAAAAATTTGGAACTTCTTGACCTGTCTCACAATAGACTAAAGGGAAAGATACCATGGCAGGTAGCCAGTCTTTCCAACTTGCATTTCTATTTCAATTTGTCATGGAATTTATTAGAAGGCCCCTTGCCTACAGAGATGAGTAAATTGGTCAGTAGTGGTGACAGTCTCACCATGCTGAGTGGATAAGAGAACAATGTGCACCCGTTCAGGAACCATGGATTCTCCTTCATTTTTGTACTCAAAAGTGACTTGGGTTTTACCATCGGGCCTTAACCAGGGGAATATACCATTCTTTCTGACCTCAGTAAGCTTGGCACTAAGCTTTGTGGATAGAACATGAGTGAGGGGCATGAGCTCAGGAGTCTCATTTGTGGCATAGCCAAACATGTGACCCTGGTCATCCACTCCAATCTCTTCAGGCCTATTGGTAAGATGCCCATGCACTCCTAGGGAAATGTCAGGGCTCTGTTGTTTAATGTTCACAAACACTATGCAGTTGTCAGCATCCAAACCCACATCATCAGAGATGAAGCCAATTTTGCATACATATCTACCAGGGCATTTGCAACTAAACATTTGATAAAAATTCACTTTCAATTATGTTGTGGTGAATGTTCGCACCCTATTTTAAAGCTCTTATTTTGGCACAGGCTAGAGAGGATGTTGGCAAAGGTTGTGGAGTCTGGAGTTAAAATTGACAATTGCATTTGCTTAAAAGCTTCAACAACCTTTTCAACAAGCCCATTTTGTACATATCCTACAATCATCTCATTCCATGAGACCACATCTCTTTGACACATTTTGTCGAACACTTCGTGTGCATTGTGTATGCTTCCACATTTTGCATACATATCTATCAGTGCATTTGCAACTATAATATTTGACAAAAAACCAATTTTCATTATACTTTGATGGACATCCATAGCTTTTTCTACAACTCCTATTTTTGCACGGGTAGGAAGGATGCTGGCAAAAGATGTGGAGCTTGGCTTGAAACCTGCCAATAACATTCGTTAAAACTCCTATCCTTCCTTGATTGACCTCCGACTGTTTAACCTGATCCACATAACCTTATCAGATATACGGAAAGCTCAATGACATGCCTTCAACAACACACAATTATGTTTGTATGAACCAATAGCACCAGCGGTCAGGTTACAACAATGGTTTTCTCCCCATCCAACTTGTAAAAGGAGATAAATCTGTAACCCTAACATTTTAACCTACAGTCGGTTGTTACCAAATGAATACTCTCAAATTTATTGTAATGCCCTATTCTACATTAGACCTATTTGTCCTGTGGCGATCGAGTGCTAAGCATGGAGTGTCGTTGTGCCTTCGTCGACCTCGATTGCTGACCATTATGACTATAATTGATAATTATTTTACAAGCTGTAAAATGATAATAATGATAATAATAATAATAATGACATTATGATTGTATTTTATTATTACCTCCTTTATATCGATTGTTATCGATATCATCCTCTGTTATCGTTAAACTATCCTTTTGATTTGTTTGTCGCTCCCGCCTTGACTGTCTGATCCCACACGCATGCCTCATTGCAATTCTTAATTCCGGGGTGCACTTATTGTTGCGACCATTGCCTTTCCTCCCACGTTGGATTATGGATGCGACGGGCTAGACATGAGGAGACGTGGGCTACATTGTTGTCCTTGGACTCTTTATTTCCTTGTTTTCTAGCAAGAGGGGTGCGTGGTAGAGTGTATGGCCTCCTACCATATTCCTTTTTATTTTATTTGGTGCCTTGTTTGGCATATGTTGGTGGGGATTAATGAAACTAACTGTTTTCTACCCACCCACCGTATGCCTTCCTCCTTGCTGGCCGCGTAGTTTTCAAAAAGGATCAGATTTTTATCTTCCGTGTGTTTGTCTCCTACCTGCCCATTTATGAAAATGTTGACTTGTCATCTGCTGTCACGTGGGTCTACCTGTTGTTTTTGCCCAAAACCACGAATGCTTGTTGTTTTCGAAGGAAGAAGGTGCTCCATCAAATGTTGAAACATATGAATTGCTACGCTGACATGTTCGGATAGTGATTTCATTAATGGTGAAATGAAGGTCTGTCACCCTGATGTTGTGTGGGTGGTGTGGATTCTCAAAATCATGCTGTGCAGGTAGCTTTAGTGGAGCGTAGAACTGAAATTCTCCTAGGAAAGTGCCGTGAGGAGGTGTTTGGCGATATGCAGCAGCTACAGGGTAGAGAAGTAAACTTATCTCAGAAAATCAGTGGCCTCCAGAGAGAGATAAGTGCGACAGCTGCTGCAGGGCGATCCCAAGGAACCGTTGGTGTTGATTTTTGTTGTTACGGTTGCACGTGACCACAATCATGATCAGTTGTTGCAAGATCTTATAGTTGGTAGAAGCTTTGTTTGAGCGCCCCCAAAGTAGGTTGTCCATCTATGTGTTTTCATTACATATCAGTGTATCCTCAGATTCGGGTTTTCCCCTTCAAGATATGTTTCTCAAAATCGACTAAGTGACAGTGAGAGTGTTACAAGGAGACCGTATGTTGACGCGATGGGAGGATTGTGGGATAAACCTATTCCTGTAGCTGATGAAATGCCAAGTACTCCATTCATCTACAGTGATATTGTTTGTGCTGAAACGCTTCATGGTTATAACATAGAAGCTTATCAATCCCACGAGGAGTCTATTTATTTTAAAAATTTGGAGTCGGATCCTGAATACAATTTAAGAAATGCCGCCTGCGATGTAATTAAGGAGATCTGTCCAATGGAGCAGCCTGAAATCAGATGCTCTGGTGGATCTAAGGATACCCGATATGCCTTGTCTACTCAATCTGATCAATGCGAAAAATACAATACGAGGAGTGAGAAAATATTATGTGGTGTCGCTTCAAAAGCATTGCGAGTTCGCTCTTCCCCGTCAAAAGATCGGCACAGTAGAGTGAATACTGCAAAAGGACTTCGGGACACGAGGGTGAGGCTTTCTCTTTCTACAGCTGTTAAGTTTTATGATGTGCAGTACAGATTAGGGCTTGATCGTCCAAGTAAAACTCTGGATTGGCTTATTAGTACAGCACAGGGTGCTATAGATGAACTTTCACAATCACAACCAGTGCATGAATGCTCAAATACTAGTAGATCTGGAACAGGTTTTCTATTCAGCCAGCTGGAGTAGAGTGAGTACAGTAGAGTGCGGGATAGGGTTATGCATAAAGGGGTGGCCAAACTCTATATCGATAGGCGGGACCGAATCGGATATGGATAATATCGGTAGTGTCCCATATAACCACATACACGAGTTGGAGTCTAAATATAGGTATGGCCGAGGGGATAATCTAAATGGGTGGAGATTGGATCTATATATATAGTTGTTGGATCTTCTATTATATATGTGATCTCTCTCAAATCAGAGTTTGGGTTAGATACGGTGTCTGTTAGTCCGAACCGGTGAGAAATGGGGAAGAAAGAAAAGAACCGACGGCTACCCCTAAACATCACGTTTCGCGTGGTTCCAGCCAAAATGGAACCCGCGACCTGCTGCCCCAAATTTAACGCCACCTCCTGCGGTTGAATGCTTTTAATGCCCGAATCCTCAGTAAGGGTGCAGCCGTAGTTCCGTGGAGGCCATCTTCTGCATCGACCTTAGTAATTTCAAATATCAGAACAGAGTGCTTCTATCTTCCCGGAGTTGCTCCTGAGGATTCCAAGAAGGCATGTTTCAATCACCCCCTTTCCTATGCCAAGCATGGCCGTTAACAGGATATGGATCTTCAGCAGGCGGAGGAAGAGAAGTTGCGCAGGTTGTGTTGCTGTTGCCGAGCCCTGGTCGACGTGGTTGTTGGTTGGAAGAATTCTAATGATGCATGTTAAATCTACTCCTTGTAATAGTTTTCTACTTTGTTCAGTATCTTGAAATGAGTATTCTTTCCTCTTGAATGGCGCTAGACAAAATGTTTTTGTGGTTGTTTATATCACTGCCTGATTGTGTTGGTTGTTCCTTTAAATCTTGATCCAATTTCGCTAGTTTTGCTTGGAATGTTCTTTCCTCCCTTATAGCTTACTCTATTTCATATTTGTCTAAATGGGTTACTGCAATTTTGAGTGATGCAATCTAGTTCGTAGGGAAGGAAACATTATTGAGTTTTGTTTTCTTATATGACTCTCTTTTAAAAGAATTTTGTGATGGTATTTTAATTGAAGGCTTACTGTATGGAAAGTTAAGCCTTCATATCGCTATTTGCTTGAATAAATACGTATTTCCTATTTAGGGCTCTCCTGTTTTGCTAAAAGGTACATTAATAGTGACGTTGTGTTCTAAAACTTGTTTAAGCCTGTGGGCATTCCTTACTTTTTGTTTGATTAGAAAATGGCATTTGGGTTTTGTTTTAGAACTGTACATGGTTGACTGTTGTACCTAGTTCTAGATGATGAATAACCTGACATCTATTTTGGCCTCTACGTGTCGAGAGAATTTCTATACCTACTTCCTGGTCCAAACTCTTGTTTGATTAAAGTAAGGGGGAAACATTGTAAGTTTTATTGAATGAAATCTCTACAATTTTATTAAGGGTCGCAAGCAAGCTAGTAATAGTTGGACTGAAACAAAAGTTGTAGGTGAATCCATGGTATTGGACTCGTGAACTCGTTTCCTGTTAGATGACAGCTGATTTCAGTGATAATATAATAGGTGACTGTTATATTTATTTGTTTTATATTTTCTAGACCTTTCCTTGATAAGCCCACATGGATCGGGTAAAATTTTCCATCTTCTATACCATTGGCAAGGAGCTCATAGAACTTCTAGGCACTGACTACATTGTAACCTTCTGATGGATATGTGTGTTGGTTCTTATTTTTGTGCTTGCACTCGTGGTAGGGTCCTTTGAGTCTGGGGCATCGTTGGTGTTTTACCCTCTGCGTAGCGAATCCCTTTGTTTTCGAACTCGAGTATCTTATACTTCCAACTTGGTTACTAAAAGGTCCCATTTTGTGGCCTTGTTAAGGAAATCAATTTTTATTTTAATGCTTATTGACATTGTCTGAAATATATAAAAAAAAAATTATTAACGACGTTTGGGTTTAGTCTTCCCTTATATATTGTAGAGAAGTTTACGATTAGAATAAGGTTTGTTGGTAGAATAATGGCCCCTCTTGTGTCTCATTTGTATGCTTTTGGAAGAGTGGATTTGTTGTTAACTAGTACTACGTTTAAGAAATCCTACAAGGAGGTAGTGGTAAACTCCTTGGTTAAAACTGAAACTATAGTTGTTTTCTTTTAAGGGCGTCGAACCCATAATACTATGAAGCCTTTCCCTTGGGAGAATTGGATAACGTCATTTTGCTTCGCGCCTATGATCATAATTAGTATGTTTTGTCTTCTCTTGGACCCCTTTAGTTGGATGGAGTAAGTTTTGGATTCCAATCACGTAATCCATAGGATTACATGAAGGAGATATCAACGCTCTTGACCTTCTTGTCCCTAACCCATAAGGTCTTGCCTTGATTTATGTGATTTTGTTCTTATTGGTATTTTGACTTTTCCTTCATTTGGATGGTTTAGATTTCTTTCTCATGCAAATAATTTTGGAGTTGGGGTTGTGTTTTAATCCATTTTTGAATTAGAACTTTCCTTTCTTGATATTGTTAAATGTTAGCTTACTATTGCAATGTGTAGCCTTAACATGCTCAGTTCTCGCGAACTGATTCTAGTTAGTATTTGTGCAGATGGATTATGCGAGTAGATTAAAGGAAAGAGTTGTAAAGGTTTCATCAGTGCAACTTATGAAGTTCCTTGTAAAAGTTTCTATGTGTTGTAAATTGTGTAACATTGCTTGCAAAGAGTTTATATGACCTCTAGCCTGGAATTGTTCGGAAAATTCGTGAAGAAGTTGTTTGTCTTTTTTTTGTAATTTGACTGGTAACTTACCTTTGTGAGAAATGGTATTCAATCTTTCCATCGATATGAGTATTGTAAAACTTTGATTTTGAGAATAAATTGTTAAGTTAAATCTTTCTAAGATTCTTGTATTGATATTTTATAAGTAAAGTAAAATGGGTGGTTAACCCTTAAAGGAGCTAAACAAAAATAATAATTTTATATTCAACAAATAAAGGTAGAGGTGATCTACTTGAAATCAAATAAGTCCATGAGTGATCAAAATGAAACCATCCTTGTGAAGTAAAAATTTTATAACTTGATATCCCTAGCTACACTAGCGAACATTATCCTTTTATGGTGAATTCTTAGAATGATCCTAAGGTGAAACAAATTGTTAGTTGATATAAGATAATAAGATTTAATAGATAGGAGGAATCGGTTTCGAAGCCATGTAATCTGTCTCTCAACCATTTGAAAGGTAAATTGTTTTCTTTTGTAAAAACATCCAGTGAAGCCTAAGTAAAATATTTAATAATTTTCGATAAATCCTCAAGCTTCATTAAAAAAAGGGTTAATAACTAATGAGGTCATAAAGATGAAATCAACTCGACCTTCTTCCTCTAACCTGTTATTTTTCAAGGTGCTTTGTCTTCCTTCTCTTAAGTATGTTGAACGCAAACCCATGTTGTCATATGGGCATGAACAAGTTCTAATAGCGTAAGTGTAAATAGATGGCCTGGTGGGATTAATTTCCCCCTTTCTCTAAATAAACGAATTAAGCAAACAAATGTCAAAATAGAGAAGTTTTAAAGATGATTACTCAGTGTAAAAAGAATAAACTTAGCTTGGTACGATGAATTGTATGAGTCATATCTTGAGCCTCCTTGAAAACGTAAGCTAAGAATTGCAAGATGTCTTTTTAAAATAAATAACCCTCAAGAATATCTCATTGTGGTTGGCCCTGACTGTAAGTGTGTTTTGTGGTTGGAATTCAATGTTGTTCTGTCAAAAAAGAGAAAAGTAAATTGTCCTTGATAGGTGTGAACGTTTCCGTGCGGCCTTGATGGTCATCCTTGTATCAGGTTGTTCACAGTGTTAGTTGTATCCTTGGTGATGACATGTTGCGTCATGTTATGTGTCAAGCAAGTTCAAAAAAAAAAATTATCCTGTATTTCACTGTGTTGTTTGTGTGTGAATTTTTGGGTCGTTACACTTGGTATCAGAGCGTAGGTTCATGCTCTCGAACCTATGGGCCGGATTGGTGTTATATGATGATGTTACATGGTGGTGGTGGTGTTACATGATGATACTGCATGATGATGATGATGTTGCATGATGGTGGTAGATATTGGAAGAGTAATGTGCTTTAAACGTGATGTGACTATTGTCGTAATTGTGATATTGTGAGCACACATGATGGGTATGTCACCTTGTGCGTGTTTGTGATCATGTTGATATGTTGGGGATGGGAGTATTCTCTCTCCTTCTTGTGGATTCTATGAAGAGTTCACGTGTGAATTGTTGTTTGAGATGTGTGAAAAGAATTCTAATGTGGATGACGTAGTGTTGGAGCATTGTGGCATATTGTGATATGTGGGTGTATCAATGTGTTGTATGACTAGTTTGATGTTAAAAGAAATGAGTTGTATCATGATGTTTTTACCATGTTTTGAAGAAATGTGTATACCACCTTGTTATGCAGCAGTAGATGTTATGTTGAGATGTACTATGTTCATCGTATGTATGACTGTGCAAATATGTAATGCTTCATGTTGTGATTTTGGGTCATACGGTGAGTGTATGAACCCTATCGTATGGTGCTTGCACTTTGGGTGCAGAATGTGGTAAAGTGATGTGTTACACTCAGTGAATGTATGATCGTGATCTACCCTGTATATGTACCATATGTAAATAGCTATGGTAGTTATGTGTGCGCCATTGTTATGTTAGTGATGTTGTTGTATGTTATGTTGTGAACCTTACGCTAACCGATCCTGAGGGAAATCGGTAGAAGTGTATGTTGAGAGTGAGGAATGGTGTACCATGGGTCAATAACTCGAGCTAAAACTCGGTTTAGTAGATAACATGTGATTCTTTCCTCTCTCCCTATGTGGTTGTATGTATGCAACCTTAGTGTATCTATGACTATGTTTAGCCTTGTCGAAGTGGTGGCGGGATGATTCAGATGGAGGTGATGACAGTTGTATTATTGATATGTATTTTATGAGCTGAGGCTCGATGTTCCGAGTGCTAGCAACTCGTTGAGTACCCCTTTGGTGGCTAGATAAGGCCACACAGTTATCGTAATGTGACATCATTATAAGTTGATTTTATTCGTAATTGATTTTTTTTTCTTTATTTTGTAAGGACCAGCAGCTTTTCTTGATTGCCATGCTTTACAATTTTGGGCATTTCCTTGGTTTGTGGCACTAACATGGGGATTTTGATACTAACTATGGCTATTTGGCCATTTATTTTTGCTTGATTTTGGGTTTTCTTTTAAATTTGGAATTTTTACCACCTTGCCCAAGGCTTGTACTTTGCCACTTGGCACTTTGATTGGATTGTTGTGCTGGTTCTATTGTCGTGATGTGTGGAATAGGGTCATAGGATGCACCATGGATTGGTTGGACCTATGGACCCGCTTCGTTGTATGGGGGTACGCCCCAAGGAGTACATATAACTAGCGGGTTGTTGAACCACGCGTTATTATGTCACTTGGGTTAGGAGTGTTCGAACTCTATGTGTCTTGGACCATAGGGTCAACCGGCCTCCTTGAGGGAGGCATAAGAGTTTGAGGGAGGCATAAGAGATTGAGGGAGGCATAAGAGTTTGAGGGAGGCATAAGAGTTTGAGGGAGGCTTATGATATTTGTCTGTATGGTTGATGTTTCAGGATATATGTTGAGTTATTGTGATGTTTGGTAGTGGTCTTTTGATGTATGTGTTACTCATGTCAGATGGATATGTGTTGTGATGTTGTGGACATGTCATTGATCCCCTTGTGGACACTATGTACCTGTAGCATTTGTTTGGTGTTATGTGAGTTTTTCATTGATGCAAATTGAGGAAATGTCTAGTGGATTGTAGTACTGTTTTGGTTAAGTATTTTGGTATGTCAGTCATTGATGTGTGCCGAGTACTATGTTATGTGGAGTGTGCCTATTCTATTCCGTAATTGTGTAACCTTTTGTGGTGTAATACAATCTTGAAGTATATACTTGTGTGCTTGTGAATCTGTAGTGTCTTGTGAACCTGATAGGGTGTTGTGTTAGCAGTTCATGTTGGGCACCCACAATAAGGAATAAATCAAAACTCTTCAATGATGATATTTTTTTTAAAAAGAAACTAAAACTAGAAATAATGATAATGGAAAGAGACTAATGAAATGATGAACAAGAAAGAACTGCCAATCTTCACAGAACATTGAAAGTTAAAAAAAAATTCTACCAAATGTTCCTAAGGCTACCTTGTGACCATGCTTTAATCAACTAAAATCTTGAACCATAGGGTGTACTTTCTCCTTTACCTGTTCTTGGTTGCGAACCATTTACTTTCCTCGTGTAATGTCGCATCGAGGATGATGCTTTCTTAAGGGGAGGAGAATGTAATGCCCTGTTCTACATTAGACCTATTCATCCTGTGGTGATCGAGTGCTAAGCATGGAGTGTCGTTGTGCCTTCATGACCTCGATTGTTGACCATTATGACTATAATTGATAATAATTTTACAAGCGTAAAATGATAAAATGATAATAATAATAATAATAATAATAATGACATTATGATTGTATTTTATTATTACCTCCTTTATATCGATTGTTATCGATATCATCCTCTCGTTATCGTTAAACTATCCTTTTGATTTGTTTTTCGCTCCCGCCTTGAGCCTTGATCACACACGTATGCCTCATTGCAATTCGCCATTCGGGATGCATTTATTGTTGTGACCATTAATCCTTTCCTCCCACGTTGGATTATGGATGCGACAAGCTAGACATGAGGAGATGTGGGCTACATTGTTGTCCTTGGACTCTTTATTTCCTTGTTTTCTAGTAAGAGGGTGCATGGTAGAGTGTATGGCCTCCTACCATATTCCTTTTTTATTTTATTTGGTGCCTTGTCACATATGTTGGTGGGGATTAATGAAACTAACTAAATTTTCTACCCACCCACTATATGCCTTCCTCCTTTTTAGACGTAGTTTTTAAAAAAGGATCAGATTTTTATGAAAGTGTGTTTGTCTCCTACCTGCCCATTTATGAAAATGTTGACTTGTCATCTGCTGTCACGTGGGTCTACCTGTTTTTTTGCCCAAAACCACGAATGCTTGTTGCGCTCCATCAAATGCTGAAACAGATGAATTGCTACAGCGTGTTCTGGATAGTGGTTTCATTAATGGTGAAATGAAGGTCTGTCGCCCTGATGTTGCGTGGGTGGGTGTGGATTCTCAAAATCGTGCTGTGTAGGCAGCTTCAGTGGAGCGCAGAACTGAAATTCTCCTAGGAAAGTGCCGTGAGGAGGTGTTTGGCGATATGCAGCAGCTACAGGGTAGAGAAGTAAACTTATCTCAGAAAATCAGTGGCCTCCAGAGAGAGATAAGTGCGACAGCTGCTGCAGGGCGATCCCAAGGAACCGTTGGTGTTGATTCTGTTGTTCTGGTTGCACGCGACCACAGTCGTGATCAGTTGTTGCAAGATCTTACAGTTGGTAGAAGCCTGTTTGAGCGCCCCAGCAAGCAGGTTGTCCATCTATGTGTTTTCTGTTCTGTATCAGGTGTATCCTCAGATTCGGGTTTTTCCCCTTCAAGATATGTTTCTCAAAATCGACTAAGTGACAGTGAGAGTGTTACAAGGAGACCGTATGTTGACGCGATGGGAGGATTGTGGGATAAACCTATTCCTGTAGCTGATGAAATGCCAAGTACTCCATTCATCTACAGTGATATTGTTTGTGCTGAAACGCTTCATGGTTATAACATAGAAGCTTATCAATCCCACGAGGAGTCTATTTATTTTAAAAATTTGGAGTCGGATCCTGAATACAATTTAAGAAACACTTCCTGCGATGTAATTAAGGAGATCTGTCCAATGGAGCAGCCCGAAATCAGATGCTCTGGTGGATCTAAGGATACCCGATATGCCTTGTCTACTCAATCTGATCAATGCGAAAAATACAATACGAGGAGTGAGAAAATATTATGTGGTGTCGCTTCAAAAGCATTGCGAGTTCGCTCTTCCCCATCAAAAGATCGGCACAGTAGAGTGAATACTGCAAAAGGACTTCGGGACACGAGGGTGAGGCTTTCTCTTTCTACGGCTATTAAGTTTTATGATGTGCAGTACAGATTAGGGCTTGATCGTCCAAGTAAAACTCTGGATTGGCTTATTAGTACAACACAGGGTGCTATAGATGAACTTTCACAGTCACAACCAGTGCATGAATGCTCAAATACTAGTAGATCTGGAACAGGTTTTCTGTTCAGCCAGCTGGAGTAGAGTGAGTACAGTAGAGTGCGGGATAGGGTTATGCATAAAGGGGCGGCCAAACTCTATATCGATAGGCGGGACCGAATCGGATATGGATAATATCGGTAGTGTCCCATATAACCACATACACGAGTTGGAGTCTAAATATAGGTATGGCCGAGGGGATAATCTAAATGGGTGGAGATTGGATCTATATATATAGTTGTTGGATCTTCTATTATATATGTGATCTCTCTCAAATCAGAGTTTGGGTTAGATACGGTGTCTGTTAGTCCGAACCGGTGAGAAATGGGGAAGAAAGAAAAGAACCGCGGCTACCCCTAAACATCACGTTTCGCATTGGTTCCAAAAAATGGACCTGCGACCTGCTGCTCCCCCAAATTTAACGCCACCTCCTGCGGTTGAATGCTTTTAATGCCCGAATCCTCAGTAAGGGTGCAGCCGTAGTTCCGTGGAGGCCATCTTCTGCATCGACCTTAGTAATTTCAAATATCAGAACAGAGTGCTTCTATCTTCCGGAGTTGCTCCTGAGGATTCCAAGAAGGCATGTTTCAATCACCCCCTTTCCTATGCCAAGCATGGCCGTTAACAAGATATGGATCTTCAGCAGGCGGAGGAAGAGAAGTTGCGCAGGTTGTGTTGCTGTTGCCCGAGCCCTAGTCGACGTGGTTGTTGGTTGGAAGAATTCTAATCAGGCATGTTAAATCTACTCCTTGTAATAGTTTTCTACTTTGTTTCAGTATCTTGAAATGAGTATTCTTTCCTCTTGAATGGCGCCTAGACAAAATGTTTTCGTGGTTGTTTATATCATTTGCTGATTGTGTTGGTTGTTCCTTTAAATCTTGATCCAATTTCATCTGGTTTTTCTTGGAATGTTCTTTCCTCCCTTATAGCTTACTCTATTTCATATTTGTCTAAATGGGTTAATGCAATTTTGAGTGATGCAATCTAGTTCGTAGGGAAGGAAACATTATTGAGTTTTGTTTGCTTATATGACTCTCTTTTAAAAGAATTTTGTGATGGTATTTTAATTGAAGGCTTACTGTATGGAAAGTTAAGCCTTCATATCGCTATTTGCTTGAATAAATACGTATTTCCTGTTTAGGGCTCTCCTGTTTTGCTAAAAGGTACATTAATAGTGACGTTGTGTTCTAAAACTTGTTTAAGCTGTGGGCATTCCTTACTTTTTTGTTTGATTAGAAAATGGCATTTGGGTTTTGTTTTAGAAGCGTACATGGTTGGAATGTTGTACCTAGTTCTAGATGATGAATAACCTGACATCTATTTTGGCCTCTACGTGTCGAGAGAATTTCTATACCTACTTCCTGGTCCAAACTCTTGTTTGATTAAAGTAAGGGGGAAACATTGTAAGTTTTATTGAATGAAATCTCTACAATTTTATTAAGGGTCGCAAGCAAGCTAGTAATAGCTGGACTGAAACAAAAGTTGTAGGTGAATCCATGGTATTGGACTCGTGAACTCGCTTCCTGTTAGATGACAGCTGATTTCAGTGATAATATAATAGGTGATTGTTATATTTATCTGTTTGATATTTGCTAGACCTTTCCTTGATAAGCCCACATGGATCGGGTAAAATTTTCCATCTTCTATACCATTGGCAAGGAGCTCATAGAACTTCTAGGCCTGACTACACTGCGTAACCTTCCTGATGGATATGTGTGTTGGTTCTTATTTTTGTGCTTGCACTCGTGGTAGGGTCCTTTGAGTCTGGGGCATCGTTGGTGTTTTACCCTCTGCGTAGCGAATCCCTTTGTTTTCGAACTCGAGTATCTTATACTTCCAACTTGGTTACTAAAAGGTCCCATTTTGTGGCCTTGTTAAGGAAATCAATTTTTATTTTAATGCTTATTGACATTGTCGAAATATATAAAAAAAATAAAATTATTAACGACGTTTGGGTTTAGTCTTCCCTTATATATTGTAGAGAAGTTTACGGTTAGAATAAGGTTTGTTGGTAGAATAATGGCCCCTCTTGTGTCTCATTTGTATGCTTTTGGAAGAGTGGATTTGTTGTTAACTAGTACTACGTTTAAGAAATCCTACAAGGAGGTAGTGGTAAACTCCTTGGTTAAAACTGAAACTATAGTTGTTTTCTTTTAAGGGCGTCGAACCCATAATATTATGAGGCCTTTCACTTGGGAGAATTGGATAACATCCTTTTGCTTTGCGCCTACGATCATAATTAGTATGTTTTGTCTTCTCTTGGACCCCTTTAGTTGGATGGAGTAAATTTTGGATTCCAATCACGTAATCCATAGGATTACATGAAGGAGATATCAATGCTCTTGACCTTCTTGTCCCTAACCCATAAGGTCTTGCCTTGATTTATGTGATTTTGTTCTTACTGGTATTTTGACTTTTTCCTTGCTGGATGGTTTAGATTTCTTTCTCATGCAAATAATTTTGGAGTTGGGGTTGTGTTTTAATCCATTTTTTTGAATTAGAACTTTCCTTTCTTGATATTGTTAAATGTTAGCTTACTATTGCAATGTGTAGCCTTAACATGCTCAGTTCTCGCGAACTGATTCTAGTTAGTATTTGTGCAGATGGATTATGCGAGTAGATTAAAGGAAAGAGTTGTAAAGGTTTCATCAGTGCAACTTATGAAGTTCCTTGTAAAAGTTTCTATGTGTTGTAAATTGTGTAACATTGCTTGCAAAGAGTTTATATGACCTCTTGCCTGGAATTGTTCGGAAAATTCGTGAAGAAGTTGTTTGTCTTTTTTTTTGTAATTTGACTGGTAACTTACCTTTGTGAGAAATGGTATTCAATCTTTACATCGATATGAGTATTGTAAAACTTTGATTTTTGAGAATAAATTGTTAAGTTAAATCTTTCTAAGACTCAGTGGCAATATTTTATAAGTAAAGTAAAATGGGTCGGTTAACCCTTAAAGGAGCTAAACAAAAATAATAATTTTATATTCAACAAATAAAGGTAGAGGTGATCTACTTGAAATCAAATAAGTCCATGAGTGATCAAAATGAAACCATCCCTTGTGAAGTAAAAATTTTATAACTTGATATCCCTAGCTACACTAGCGAACATTATCCTTTTTATGGTGAATTCTTAGAATGATCCTAAGGTGAAACAAATTGTTAGTTGATATAAGATAATAAGATTTAATAGATAGGAGGAATCGGTTTCGAAGCCATGTAATCTGTCTCTCAACCATTTGAAAGGTAAATTGTTTTCTTTTGTAAAAACATCTAGTGAAGCCTAAGTAAAATATTTAATAATTTTCGATAAATCCTCAAGCTTCATTAAAAAAAAAAAAAGGGTTAATAACTAATGAGGTCATAAAGATGAAATCAACTCGACCTTCTTCCTCTAACTTCTATTTTTCAAGGTGCTTTGTCTTCCTTCTCTTAAGTCTCATTGAACGCAAACCCATGTTGTCATATGGGCATGAACAAGTTCTAATAGCGTAAGTGTAAATAGATGGCCTGGTGGGATTAATTTCCCCCTTTCTCTAAATAAACGAATTAAGCAAACAAATGTCATAATAGAGAAGTTTTAAAGATGATTACTCAGTGTAAAAAGAATAAACTTAGCTTGGTACGATGAATTGTATGAGTCATATCTTGAGCCTCCTTGAAAACGTAAGCTAAGAATTGCAAGATGTCTTTTTAAAATAAATAACCCTCAAGAATATCTCATTGTGGTTGGCCCTAACTGTAAGTGTGTTTTGTGGTTGGACTTCAATGTTGTTCTGTCAAAAAGAGAAAAGTAAATTGTCCTTGATAGGTGTGAATGTTTCCGTGCTGCCTTTATGGTCATCCTTGTATCAGGTTGTTCACAGTGTTAGTTGTATCCTTGGTGACGACATGTTGCGTCATGTTATGTGTCAAGCAAGTTCAAAAAAAAAAAAAATTATCCTGTATTTCACTGTGTTGTTTGTGTGTGAATTTTTGGGTCGTTACATTTATAGGGTTCGGGAAATTTCAGTGAGAATTTAGAAAGAATGAATCATCTCGCTGTTATGTCGGACAATCATTACACAATAAAAACAGAAAAATAGCTAAAAGCCCATCAAAATTAAACGGTTTGGAGAAACGTCTGCAAGGCCGTCAAATTTTATATAGTCAGAGAAACATTCACAAAGGCCTTTCCCATAGGGGGAACGCCTTCGGCGTAATAAGGTGAATTTTAATATAAATTTAATGATTTATTTGTTGAGTCATCTTTTGGTTAGGGGTCATTATTTCAATGATGAATATTCTCTTACTTTTTATTATGTAATTTGGGTGGTTGTAGATAATATTTTTTTCACTTTGTGGTTTTTTTAACAAATTTTGTTTGTAGGAGTTTTCATTTGTCACATTATTTTAAGTGCCATTTATTTTTATGATGTATTTTTGGACTATGATTTATTGATTTATTTCAATAAATTTCATAATCTTAAACTATATTTGTAAAAATAATTATTTTCCAATTAAATTCCTTATGTATAAAATAAATAATAAATATCATTATGTATCTATAATATTTGAGTACATCCACACACTTTTAATTGTATGGAAAAATAACAATATGAAAAATGTTTAATGGTTGACAAAGAAAATAGTGTCTTCCTTAGATTTGTAGAGAGATAAAATATTTCTAGATCTTTCGACATTGTTTGGAAGTGTCAATCATCTCTAGAACTTATTAAAATATAGATTCCACCATTTCTTGGAGAACCAGCTAAGAAAATTTAATATTATTGTATTTATTAAATGATGAACAGCTCTTCGTCCTTTACATTACGAATCGAATTTTATGCGAGGAGAAGATTCTATTATGATGCAACAGTTTTTCCATCGGTGTGAAAATTAATTCCGAAATTAATTTAAATTCTACTGTGATGGATGCTTTCTACCATATTGTTACTAAACTTACATATAATAAACAATAAATTAAGTTCCATATATCAACTGTTAAGGATTGCACATTAACTCCTACCATGTTCTCTATACAACAAGCATGTACTAATATCTTGAAACAGTAAAATATATAATATAAGCAATCTCCATTCTCTCAATAATAGCTATGGGCCGTTGTGATCTTGTGTGTAGATGTAATCTGTATGAGCAGCCAGAGTTCTCCGGTCTGTGCATTCTTCTTCATCCACGTCCTTATCACATTCCTTCCCAGCAATCAATTCCTCTGTTTCCACGGTCCTAGCAAACTATAACCACCACCATTAAACAGGGAGTTAGAGTTAGATATGGAAAATGAAATCACAAGAAAGGTTTTAACTATCATTGAGATAATATATGGGAAATCTTACTGTGTGTTTTATCTCCATTTCATCATTGGCGAAGAACGTGGAAGCATCTGGTGCAACTGCAACATGATAAAAGTGAAATGTAACGTGTCCGAAAATGCTGAAAAAGAGAGAAACCATTGAAAAACAGAATCTCCCACACTATACATTTATTAGATAGATCTAATGCAGCACATTTTTGTAGCCCTTTGTACCTCTTTCAATTGGACGTGCAGCCATGACTGTAGCCACGACAAGAATAAGGATGCATAGCCTGAAAACCCACACCCTTCCTCCTTCAACTGAACTTGTACACATTTTCGCCATTTTTGCAGGAGAGTTTGTATTTCTAATGCTACAAGTGAGACGACTTATTTATAAAGATAGAAATGCAAATTAAATATAATAATAAATGCACAGACGCGCAATGCCGTCTTTGACCGTGTCGATAAAAGCAACACTTTTTAATTTTTGGTATATACAACCGAAAGAAACCGGGCCGACAAGAAACGAGGGCCCGAAATTCATGTTTGATTTAATCTTTTGGAGGCTTTTGACAAAATAAAGTTCACAGCGTTATCTTTGTCATTATGAACGTAAATTGCAACACAGTTTTTACGCGCAATTTGCAACGCAATTCACACTCATTGTTAGAAAACTGTCCCTTTAACATGCTTTCGGCATTGCGCCGACTTCTGAGTTTAGGGCTCGTATTTATTTCATTCTTACGTAACAGAAAAACGCATGCAAAAAATATAACGACGGGTAAGATGTGCGGCAAAACTGACGGCAACATAAATTTTGGAAGTGCTTAGTCATATAACTTACTAGTTGAAATATTATGGATACGCAGAACGTATATAGATTGTAGTTGGAAACATGGACCGTACAACTCTATTTATACAGGCTACAATATGATAAAATTTGGTCACGGTATAGGAAAGCCTAAATAACAAAGAAGATGCATTTTAGGGGTAAAAACAAAAATTATAGATAAGGTGACCGATTACCGTTATGTGTGAATTTGTTGGGAAGGAGTAGAGGGTGGAATGTTTCGGATATATGGAAAATATCGAAGATAATATTTTATTTTATTATTAGTTGAGTAAAAGTGGATTTTATATCCAACAACATGGATATGGAGTGTGACATTTATATTAGGAGTTTTGTATTAAGAATGGTGTATAATTAAGTTACAAATGTACGTAAATGTAATTAGTATTAACCATTGTAGCTTCACATTGTCTCATTAGTATTAACAAGAAATTTTAACTATATATGTATTAATAAAAATATTATTTTTGACTTCTAAAATTATTCAAGTTTTTTTGGTTAAAAGTTTATATTTTTCTTATAGAAATTGGTTGTACATGGGGTTTTATTAGGGCCATCATGATGCGGGGGGCATCCTAGGTCATAGATAAAACTTCTAGAAAAAGAAGGAAGATGTCTGTGAGAATAAGAAGATGCACATGACAAAAAGGAAATAGGAAGGAGAGTGCAAGAGATGACCGCATCAATGGGTGCACCATTGCAATGAGGTGTTCTCTGGAAGGAAACATTGTAGAGAAATTACGGAAAGGTTGCCAAAGTGCACATGAAACAACGTGCACAAAATAAGGATGAGGCATGTCTAAGGTCATATGGGAAAATGAGCGTATGAAAGAGCGCACGAAGCGAGAAAAACAAAAGAGAATGTTTAAGAAAGGAATTTCATCAAAGGTAATTCAAAAGAAGCAAGCATAAGAAGAAAGTTGAAAAAGAAGCGTGCAAGGAATACGAGAGAAAAGGAGGAGGTGAAGAGGTACGAGATTCAAGAAGATATCGAGAGGTGGAGGTAAAGATGAAGTCATGCAAAGGAAAAGATTTGCGGAAGAGTAAGAATTTGTAGAGTGAAGGACAAAAGGTCATGAAAGAATTACAACAAGTAAACAATGGCCCAATTCATAAGGAGAAGTACTGTGAAAGAATGTTCTAGAGGTCAAATATAGCGTGCAAGATTTTCCACAAAGTGGAGAGAAGACAAAAGGACTTGGTCAATGGGAGATCGAGACGTGCACGAGGAAGGACGCAATTAGTGAATGAGTGAAAGAAGATGTAACACCCGCTAAAATGACCACTCAAGACACAATAACAACCTAGGTTTATTTGGAAAAAAAAAAGGGAATAATTTATTTTTAAAGGAGAGTCCTCAAACAGCTTCAAAAAGCGTTGCCACAATAAAGATTAAAATTCAATTACAATTTGAGTACAAGAAATATTCCCATCAGAACAACCATTAGATCCACACTACAACAAACAAACCTTTTTACCACAATATTGCCACAATTTAGAAGAATTGTAGAATACTTGTAGCATCTCTACGAAAATTTCATTTGGTCATTTCTAAGTATTGTGGATATTCTACAATTTACATATAGTGATAATAATTCGTAGAAAAGTCACATATCCAACCATTCTTCATAGAAATTCCACAATTTTTAGAAAATAGAACTAAAATTGATCGTAAAATTATATTAATAGTAAAATTCAATATTAAATAATTTTGAAATACCTATATATATATATGTGTGTGTGTGTGTATATATGTATATATATGTATATATATATATGTACATATATACATATATATGTATATATATATATATATATATATGTATGTATATATATGTATATATGTATATATATACATATATATATATATATATATATATATGTATATATACATATATATATATATATATATATATATGTATATATACATATATGTATATATGTATATATATATATATATGTACATATATATATGTATATATATATGTACATATATATATGTATATATAAGTACATATATATATACATATATATATGTACATATATATATACATATATATATACATATATATATACATATATATATGTACATATATATATATATATATGTACATATATATATATATATATATATATATATATATATATACATATGTACATATATACATATATATATTGTTTTTTAATTATAAATAATTTTTAAAATATAACCCATTCTTTTATAAATAATAAATGTATAATTAAAATTCTTGTTTTTTATTATTCTTATTAATATAAATAATTTTCCTTAGAGAATTATTAATTGATTTATAAATAATAAATGTAGAATATATGTGGCACCTCTATGATAATTCAAATTTTCCATTTTTATATATTGTGGATGTTCTACAATTTTATGTAAGTGTTAATAATTTGTATTTAATTCATATATACAACACTTTCTCATTGTAAATCCACAATCTTATTCAATTTTTCCTTTTTTAAATATTGTGGATATTCCACAATTTTATATAAGTGTTCATAATTTGTAGCTAATTCACAACTACAACACTTTCTCAATAAAAATCCACAATCTTATTTGAATTTTAAAAAATTAAAATATCATATTTATACTCAAAAAATATTTGAGGAAAATAATATAATAATATTAAAACTACACTTTAGATAACATTCATATAACATTTATCAAATATTTAAAATTACAAGTATCTTTCAAATCTAATAATTTGAAATCCTTTTTAAAGAATTATACTCAAAATAAATTAAAACATTTACAAATTGCATGCAAATGCTAGACTTATGGGTAGATATGGGTAGATAAGATTAAGTATAAATTTAAAATTTGACCAATTCCTAAAACTGTAATCAAACCAATTCACTTGTTTTTAGGATGTCACTTGCATGTTGAGAAGGTGTTCGACATGCAGCGATTTTTGTGCCACATAGGCATGCAATATAGGTTAATAATAGTAATGGCGGACACGTTTTAATAATAGATTTTGGGGCCATGTTTTAATAATAGGGATCAATTTCTCTGTCATGGTCGAAGACAATGCCATGTTGTTTACCAGAATTCAGTCTTCCTGACATAAATCTAGTAATGTACATCTTGATTAGTCAAATTTCAGCCCGTGGAAATGGAGAGGGACGTGTATTACAATAGATGCATCAAGATCATTCATACCTAAATATTGTGTTTTCAAAATGTATTTTCTATCATCTCGCTCACCTCTAAAATGGAATTTTGGTGCTATTAAAGTGGGTAAATATTTGGTCTCCAAAAATTTCTTTCATAGTTATGGTTCTTTACAGCTATAATGTTATGCTTATGAACACATAGATAACAACTACATGCTATATTAATATATATGTCTGATTCACTCGCTTGTTGCAATAAATGTATATAGCCCTAGGGATTTTTAGTAAATAGAATGAAATTGGATCAGTAATTACAGTAAATATTATGGTATATGATGTGATGGTAGGATCATGGCATAAACTTGGGGATTTTCCACCTGTATACGAAGACGAGGTTAATCCAGTGACTGTGGTGGGATTTGAAACTAGACTTTTCATGAAGATAGAATAATTATTATTGGAAAAAACATTTGAAAAATATTTATGATAAAATCAAGAGACTCCTACTTTTCTGTCACTCATGTCTTTTTTATCTTTCATCATTTTATTTCATACCTTTGAAAAAACAATTGTTGGCCTATTCTCAATGCTCACAATTTTATAATTGATTCAGATTTTATCAATTTCATAGGGAGCTATAATAAATAATCTTGACATTTATTTCATTATTTTGTTATGCACAATTTATGAAAAGAGATTCTATATTATTTTGGCTTATTGTCGTCAATTTTTTTAAAATGATGAGGACTTTAATTTTTCTCAATGATAACTTAGTGATCGAAACATTTCCAATTTTTTTAATCAACATAGCTCTTCCTTTTTATATGAAATTCACAAATTTTAGACATTCTTTCTATTAAAAAATGAATTTTATTTTATTGAAATTATTAGTTTTGCATAGATAAAGTGCACATAATGTTTTTTAATTTTTGTGGTTATGTTGGTTTTGGAAGTGCCAGGCATGTTTGACCTTCTCCGAGTCCCTTGACATTTCTTCTCGGTGAGTAACATTATAGAGGAACTGTATATTCTCGTGTATAAAACCCACAAGTTCCAAAAATTTCACATGTCATTTAGGTTGTAGTCTATCCTAAGGAATTGATCATGCAAGTTAGCCCATTAAGATTGCATACCATATATGTTAAGGTTATTTAACATTTAATAATAAACTTATATTTGCGTCTTCTAGATAATCCACAAAAAAATAATCTAAATAAATGTCAAATTGGATGTTAATAGTAAATTTTCTACATTTTTTAAAAGATAATTTTATAAGTAATTATTGTGGAATTCAAATTGTAGCTTCCACCTACAATTTTTATGTGGTAATGAAAATTGTAGAAATAAATTGTTGAAATTTCCACAATGTATCATTGATGAGAGTTAAAAATTTGAAAATTGGAGAATTTCTTCAAAGATGGAATAAATAGAAAAACTACAATTTTTGTGAATATTGTGGAATACTAACAAATACAAGAATTGTAGAAATGTTACAAACATTAAGAGAAAAAGGTATCTTTCGGCCCCATGGGTTTGCTTAGCAAAATTTTCCTTTTTGAAAGTTAGTTTTTTTTTTGAACCCGAAATGAAGTAAAAACTTCAGAAGACCATAACTTTTGATTGGGAACTCGGTTTTGGGAAAATGAGGACTTTTTGGAAAGGTCCTGACCTCCTCTTTACATGGGAAGCATAAAATTTTAATTTTGACAAACTTAGGTGGGTCAATTTTAAGAAAATGTCTTTCCTGACATTAACATGTGAATTAAACTTTTTCAACTACCAGAATTGATTTGATCTGCCATTCTTTCTTCTTCAACATGCCAAGAAGACATGGAGAGTTACACTTGAAATATTTCAAATGGATTGCAAGGATAAAATATTAATGGTTTAGATTCAATATGAATTTCCTTCTCTTTTCGTGAAATTGTACTATTTTGCCTCTTGTTCGATTAAAGATGAATTGTGTAAATTGCAAGGGCAATACAAACTATTTTGGAATGTGTTTTGATCATCCTTAGTTCGTTCCAATCTAAATTTACAATGTTCAAATTTCCTTCAATCAATATGTGAAAAGCAAGAATGTAATTCTATTTTCAAAACGTTCCCTTCAAATAATATAGAGGAATGTAATAATTATAACACATGCATTTCCAACCTTCAATAGAGAGTTTACAATATACATACAATAACAAGTTTTAAAAAAGAGTAACACCATTTGATGAAAGGTGATTCAACATTCAATTAAATGAAATAATTCCTTTTACACTTCTTTTCTTCTTGCCAAAATATGCCAAATAACTCTTTCTCATTCCTTTTTCACATACAAATACAACTTTCAACATATACATCTCTCACATTCAAATGTAGGTTCCATTTCCCAAACAAAGAAAATTTCCACCACAAATATTATTACAATGCCATCCACTTGAAGTGGGAAAATTTCACAATAAGGAACCCAAGGAGAAACTACAAAATTTGTCTTCATCCTCAACTCTAGAACAACAACAAGAAGATCCACCATATATCTTTTGAACAAAAAAAAAAAGGAGGAGAGGAAACACTCTCAACCCAACAAAGAATGTAAATGAAGAGGATAATTCATCCTCCTCATTGGCCTCCGAGCCCCAACCACAAATAAATAAGAGATGTATTTCAACTCATGGCAACAAATAGGCTTCCACAACACAAAAACAATTTTCACATATAGAACATAGTCCAAATACATATTGCAGTTTGCAACCACAAGAAGAACAACAAACAATACTCAAGCTTCATCATGCACAAGCCAAAGGAGCAAGACCTATGGGGGAAGTTTCTTATACCTCCCAATGGGGAAATGGGTGTCTACCTTAAAATAAACCCTCCACACACACACACACACACACACACACACACACACACACACACACACATATATACACACACATATATATATATATATATAAAATTTCAAAACCCCAACTACCCCTTATACCTCTCATTCTCTTATGCCTCCCACACTCTTTTGCATGACCCCATAATGAGTAAAGAAATGTGAGCTATTTATTTTACAAGGTGGATCCCAATCCCAAACTCCCTCCATAATAATGCTTATACCTCCCCAAAAATCTTGTGCCTCCCCACAAGAGATCCACATAGTCTTCTCCTACACCATACCTAAGAAATATACCCAACCACCAACAACATACCAAAATATTCAAAGCTGTAATGTCCACTTCCCTATGACACTTAGTTGATTATCATTTTGAGTTATGCATACTTTTGGATATGAACATGACTTATACTTACGTCGATTAGTATGATGTTTTGTGAGTAGATGCATTTGGGTTATGATTGATTTTTTTTCTGTATGATCTACACTGGCTCATGGACAGAGTATTGGATACTGATATTATTTTTATATGGATATATTGCATGTGTTCTAACATTGGATTTCTTCGCCATGATAAGTAGAATGTAGTTGTTGAATTTACATTGCTATAACTTTGGATAATGATGGAATGCATAATTAAGTTGTGATTTAAACCTTGAAATAATGGATAATTGAATTACGTATAGATGATTAATGAATTTCATGCATATGGCTATTTTGGACATTTTGACATGGCCGCAAGGCCGAAGGAGGTATTTTGTATTTTGCAGGAATCACAACATGATCACAACCATGAGGGGGATTGGGAACCAAACACAACAGGATGTCGGGTGGTTACAACATTTGGTCGTCAAGGCAACTAGTGAATTGTATTGTGTTACCTTTGTTCTTTTATGTGTTAAGAAAATTTCCATGAGGGGGAAATTTTCTAATGTGACCAAGGGGGTAAGAATTGTAATTACTTGTTTTAAGGGGTAAGAATTGTAATTACTTGTTTTAACTTACTTTAGTAGGTGATTCCATTTGTGATGTTTTTTTAATTACTTTTGCTAAGTATGTTTAGATTAATGTAACATCTTGTCTTTAATTTTTTTAGTTTTGGAGGGAATTCTAGTGGGTGTAATTAATTGTGATGGTTGGCTCCTTGAGCCTTGTGTTTTCCTCTTGTATTGAATGCTTGTTTTGAGTGTTGACCACTCCAAATCCTTTGAATCTCGAATTTGAGATTTAGGGCAATTTTGGGGGACTTGTGGGACAAGTTGAACTTGTCCCACACTT